>ML682006.1:16197238-16331998 GCA_007922195.1 Podocnemis expansa | reverse complement strand
GGCTGGGTTATAGGTGTCACTCTTGCTTCCTGTAGTCCTGTATAGAAATTTATATAGTTTGGTATCTTTTTTCCTCTGTAGGAAAGCAAAGTGCGTGTCATAGATGGATTTTCTCTTTGTTGTGAAGTCCAGCCATGTAGAGGAATGCGTTGTAGGTTGGTTTTGTAAGAAGGAATCAAATTTTGAGAGTTCATTTTTAATTTTGCTCTGTTTGCTGTACAGGACGCTGATCAGGTGGTTTCTGAGTTTCTGTGAAAGAGTATGGCATAATCTCTCACTGTAGTCTGTGTAATATGTCGATTGTAAAGGATTTATTACCTTCAGTCCATTAGGTATAATGTCCAGTTGTTTGCATTTAGAAAGGAAGATGATGTCTGTCTGAGTCTGAGCGAGTTGTTTCTGTAATTTGATGGATTCCCACTTCAAATGGCTGTATTTAGTGCCTTGCATCTTGTCAATTTCAAAAGGGATAGGTGTGTTAGTCTAGTCCAGTAAAAAGAACAACAAGGAGTTGTGTGGCACTTTAAGACTAACAGATTTATTTTTTTAAAGAGAGCTAACGATAGATTACATTTACTAAACTATGTTCCCTGTCCTTTCTAGTCCAGGGATGATTAACGTGGTGTATCAGATTTGGAACACCTGGAAATCACTGGGAATGAGAAATATTAGGTTGCTGTCATGGCCCTTTTTAGAACTCTTTGTATTGTATCTCACCGGACTCACTCTGTGAAAGTCAGGAACATAGTTCTAAGCTATGATTTCTACATCACATACTGAAATATCATGTGCCAGAGATTTTTCATTAATTTTCCTGTTGTAGTTTGAGAGAAGCTTGCCCCCAGCAGAGCACATGCAATGGTAGCTTAACACGTGTACCCCAAAATAGAGGGTTTGCAAAAGTGAAAACTGTCAGATTTTTTTTCCCTCAGATTTGCAGTTGTATGGCAGGCAGTTTGGGCATGCAAAATTTTGCTTCCCCCCTCCAAAAATGTGCTAAATTCATTTTTTGTATAAAAAAAAGTCTGGGAATAAATCATTGCCAGCACAAGTTGCAGCTCTGCCTTAGCAAATGCATCCATTTTTGAGAAAGCAAATGTCACCATTTAGGGTGAGAAAGGACCTATTCTGAGTTTATGTCAGGCTCAGTTTTGAATGAAAAATTCAGAAATCAATTGGCATAATTCTCCTCTTTTGCACAAGAGAAGTCTTAGCTTTGCAGCAAAAGATCAAAACAGGGTATCCTGCTTGCATCCACCTGTGGCTCTGTTCTTCCCCTCACTCTGGGCTGTGTGCAATTAGCACAACCCAGCCTTTACTTCCTACGTAAATAGAATTTGATGTGAATCTGATGTCTGCAATTTTCTGAAGCTACTTTTCTCAGTCTTTTTTGGGGGGAGGGTGGCTGGGACTTTTTAGAGAAGGAAGATGATTTGTCTTTTGAACTGTACCTAGCAAAAGCCATTATACTAATCACCACAAGCAAACAACTGAACAATTATGTAGTAACAAACAACCCATATGCCAAAAGGTTTGCAAAATTTCTCTCTCCATTCTTCTACACGAGTTGAAACTTCTTCCCAACCAGCAGTGGGGGAGATGTAGAGATTTTTAATGACCTTCTTCCATATATATTAGAATTCTTAGCTGTTGTTCTTTTCTGCTGGTAAAGAACCAGAGAGCTTTCACGTCCGTACCATACAACATTTTGCATAGAGCTGGTCAGAAAATGCTAAGTATTTTCTGTGACGTTTTTGAAAGCAAAAAATTGTTTCCTCAAACTTTTCTCAGAAATGTTTTGATTTCCCTACTTAAAAACAGAAACTGAGGGCTTTCTAGATTTTGGTTTTCTAAAGCAAAAGCTCTGTGATGGAAAAGAAAGACAACTTTTGATAGAAACCCAAACTGTCTGGGAATTTGTTTCCCCCCAAAAAGCCATTTTTATTACAATTTCAGTACTGACAAATCAGCTGCGATTAGCTAGTATTTGAAAAATGTGAAATGAATACTCAATTTCACAAAAATGTGCACACAAGCCAGATTTCTTATTTAACCAATTATCCTTTGACAAACTAAACTGTATCTGGAGCTCTGCATAAGCAACTGGACTCTACTTGTCCAGGTAGAGGCTGCGGCAAGAGTGCCAGAAGATTTACCCTTGGTCAAATACACTCACTCTCTCCCTGTGTATATCTATATTTAATAAGTTATTTAAATTTGGATGTACCTCAAAGAATCATCTCAGAAACCCTCCCCAAAACCTGCATTTTGGTGATATCAAAGCGGGTAGTAATTGGTTACATCTAAGGCAAAAAGGCAAAAAATTGTTTTGGAGTCCTTTCAAAAAATGCTAAGTCTTCTGGACATGATAATTTCCCTCTCTGATTAGAATAGATCTGGGACTCAATAGCTCTAGCAGTTGCTTGGTGTGTTTTGGCAAATGTTGATATGTAATGGTCAGCACTGTGTCACGTAAAAATCCTCATTTTGAATTTCCCTGTCCTATTCAAGTGGGGGTGGGGGAAGAGAGGACAAAAGAAAAGGAAAGAAAAAATACCACCAAACAAACCACAAAACCACAGAAGGAAAGAGTTTGCTTTGTCATATATAATCATTTAAGATAAAGGCAAATAAGGAGCATGCATTTCCTAACTTAAAGCTGTCAAAGCAGCTTTTATGTTCTCAGAAATGAAGGTTTTATTCAACTATTTCTTTTCAACGAATTATTTGAAGTCACCATAGCAACAGCAGTTTTGTAAGATGCTTATATTCCATAGCATTCCAGATACCAAGCAGCTAACATAAAATATATACGCTGCCCAGCCATACATGGGCTTAGTGGATGATGGGGCGGGCGTTGTGGGCATTTGCCCAGGACCTTGTGGGTGGGAGGGGCCCTGCTCCCTGGCTCCTGGTGAGGTCAACCAGGGGGCCAGTTGGGGGCCCAGTGAGGCCAGCTGGGGGGCCAGTGGGGGAAAGGGGGCCCGACAGTGGGGCAGGTGGCTAGCGGGGACTTCAGCAAGACCGGGGGGGCCCTGGCTAGTGTGGACCAAGCAGTGGGGCTGTGGCGCTGGCAGTGAGGCCATCAGGGGAGCCAAGGAACTGACGGGGGCCCCAGTGATACTGGGGGAGGAGGTCAAGGATGGGATCCTCCCCACGCAGTGTGTGGGGGCCCCATCCTTTACTTTTGCCCCAAGCTCCAGAATCTCTAAAACCGCCCCTGGCCTCAGCCATTGCATGGCAAGTTTGGGGATTTTATAATGATATATGGGAAAGGATACAGCACCTATTACAATGAAGTGACAATTTCCAAGAATAATGCTTATTTATAACTTCCTTTCTACTGATTACATTTTTCCTTTCTGAATACATTCTGTGCATAAATGAGGCATTTATTTTGAAAATAAAGTTGTTAAAGGGCCAGCTTATTGGCAGGTAAAAGTTGATATATTTTACTAAAGTCAGGGTTGATTTGCAAATTTACACCAGCTGATGACACCAGTCGTTTAACACCAAGCATGAATTTGGTTTAGTGTTTCTGAAGACTGTCTGCATTGACAGCCTTGCTTTTGGATACAAGCACAGTTTCACTGATGCTGAGAAGTGGTGCTTGACTTCTGACTGCAAAAAATGAACCTGTTTTTCCCTTATATATTTCCAAACATTACCTGCAAGTAAACATAAGCGAATGGAAATTCCCAGTAAGAAAGGTCAAAGGGTGGCAGCCCTTTGTGACATGTGCATATGTCCATGAAATGAAAGTGGTAACTTTTTTGGTTACAGAGTGGGCAGGCAAGGATACAGGGACAACATTATTCCCAACAGAGCTTACTAATAGAAGATAATACAGTGTTGTTTTAACTCCACTGGCATCTATGTTTAAGATAATTGAGCCATGGTTTTGTTTCATGTAAAGAAGAATTTTAACAACATACTTCTCTTTCCATGGAGTTCTATATTTTTTTGTTTAAACTAATTTGTGGGTTGTGATTTTTTCTTCTGATGTCTCAGTACTGACAATTAAGTTCACCCATCTTCGAAGCATCTGACGAAGTGGGATTTTCTCCCACAAAAGCTCATGCAAAAAATAAATCTGTTAGTCTTAAAGTGCCACACGATTCCTTGGGGGTTTTTTTTCAGTACTGACAGTTTAATTACTAATTTTGCTGAGTTTCTCTCTCGAACTCCAACAATAATCCATAAATATAATATTCACAAAAACAACAGGTGATAGGTACAACATTTCTGTAATGCTTCAATGCAAAATACATTTATGCTAAACTTCAGGAACTCCTGAGGGCTGAATCAGAAAATTACAATAAAACTGCATATTACAGGCTGTCTGTCAGGGTCTACAGGGAAGTGATAGTAAATAAAATATTGATTTATGTAAAATGCTTAATAGTCAGAACACAGTTTGCATTCTCAAAGGCTATGTCCACACATTGCTTTTACATCAAAACAACAACCGTTGTTTCGATTTAAAAAATGGCACATCCGAACAATGTTTCGTTATTTTGAAATGACGAATCTCATCATTTCAAAACAACGAACCCTATTTCAAAATAGTGAAACCTAGGAAGAAAGCAAAATAGCCATTAAATCAAAATGGTTGTTTTAAAATAATGCCATTCGGATGTGTTATTTTGAAATAACCATTATTTTGATTTAACGCTTTTGCCATTCTCCTTCCCGGGGTGCCTTCCTTTTCCTATATATTGCATGGGGGCATGGCCCAGCGAGGTGACCACATTGCCACACCTCCCATGCTCGCCCACTCTTGAATCAAAACAGCAAGTTCTGTGTCCAGACTTGCTATTTTGATTTGGTGTTTTTTGCTTAATTCAATTTAAGTTAAATCAAATTGATTTTATTTCTAATTAACTTATTTCAGTTTAACTTAAATTGAAATAAGTGTGTATGTGTGGATATAGCCAAATATTTATAGCTATTCCAAAGACAATGAAAACTATGCCACCTTCTTCATTGTCCCAATGGGAGACAGGCTGAAGTGTGTTAATCCTGCTCTTTTGGGGCTGAAAATTGCAGCAGGATGGGACCCCTTTCTAAATTTCTGAGCAATTTCAAGTGGAGACCAGTTAAAAAAAATACAATCAGCTACTGAAATTGTTCCCATTTTTCCTAAAAAAAAAAAAGAAAAAGAAAAAGAAAACAGTTGCACTGATATCAGATGCAGGAGAGGGAATATTCAGTCTTAGGACAGTGATTACTTTTAAGTCTGACACTTCATCAGGGCTAAAAATTAAAAATGTTCATTAGGCCCTTTTTACCACCAACACTTGGAAATCTTCAGCTTTCCAGTGGGATATATTATTCTTGTTTCAAGCCTGAGAAGTTCAAAATGATAGACCTTAATCTTATGACAATAATGTATGTATATAATATACTATGTCTTCTGTTTTAACCACTGACTCCTCTTTTCTATCAATATCCCTTTTTTATTTCCAGACAGTTAGCTTCTTTTTGCACAATTGTAGAATTCCAAATTGGCATAATTTAGAGGATTTGAACATGCATACCCACTTTCTGATTCATTTTTTACCTACTGTGTAATTTAGTCTCTGTTTATGTTGTCATCATTGCTAAGATGAGATCTGCTTATCAATAAGGCAAGTGCATCGTGGAAGCGTATGATGCAACTTTAGCTCTTCCTACTGCTGATGAAATTTATATAAAATGTATCTCAAAGTAATGGACTCCTCATTCAATCCTTGTGGCAGTATGTGGGGTGATTAGGCCCTTGTTCTGGCACCCCGCAACCCAGCAGCTGGCACCTTCCAAGAACAGTGAGTGCTATCCAGGGTTCTCTGACGAGTGTCCCCTTTGGGTTCCCTCTGTTTAGCTCCATGACCTTCATGACTGTCTCTGGTTTTATTGATTGTCCCACATGATTAGATGAGTCGTGGGTTCAGTGGCCCCTCCCCTCAGGGTGAGGGAGGGGCTTGCACCTGCCCGCATCCCAGTACCTCAAATAGGAGCCAGTGGCTGGAAGTGGGGTAAAGTAGGTCAGCAGAAAGCAGAGAGGAAACCCACAGCTGCAGGTACTGATGAGAGCATGCCAGAACTGTGGTTAATGAGGCAAATAGGAACAGCAGTCTCCCTGTCTGGGGGGAGCATATAAACCAGTTAGGGAGAGACCAGAAGGAAGTGAGGCCATGTTGGAGTGGAAGCCCTGCTACTCAGTCCTTGCCTTGGTTTGTCAAGGAAAGGCGAACAGCACAAAGCCTCATGGCCACGTGAGCCTAGTTTGGGAGTGGCGTTTGCAGCTATACACCGTAAATAACAATCCCACATCCAGAGAACTAGATTACTTTGACTAAGGATTGCTTAGCTGTCTGCATACCAAACCATTCAGTAGGTAGACGTTTGTTACACAAATAGAGACTCTAATGGCATTTTCTGAAAGAAATTAAGGTGGGCTACTACCTTGCTGACTCAGTTATAGGCTATGACAGTTTGAGTTTTATGAAACCAGGAACTATGCTGACTTTTCCTGAGGAAACTGGATATATTCTTGTGGGTAAATGGAACCTGTGTGGTCTCATCTGCAATAGAATACATCAAGAGTAACTCACTTGACTTCTCCGAACCGAATTCTGCTCTTGATTACATGAAGATAAATCCAGACTCTCTCCCCTGAAGTTAATAGAGCTCTACCTCAGTGGAACAAAGAGCAAACTTTAGTCCAATGATTCTATTAACTAACATGAGAATTCGGCTTCATGTATTACCGCTTTGAGCAACATAGTTATTGATTTAATGGGAGAATGAAGGAAACAATGACAGGCGCTACACTTGTTTTCACCTTAACAGTGTATTAAATCCCACCTTTCAGTACATCAAAGATAAATTATTTTGCTGAAAATACTATTGCAATAGCTTCCTCTTCCTCTGATCCTGATAATGCTGCCTCTGTAGCTTTATGTTCAATATCTCCTGACCCAGAATGGGAGACTAGTTAGCAAAAGTAAAACTGAAGTGACTGTGAGACATACTTTGTCAGCCGTACATGTATGAATAGTCCTACTGAAGCAATGGCAAGTCCTTTGCATGTTTAAAGGGAGTCACAATCTTGAGCTATATTATTGCGTTATCGTGGCTTGGTTATGCCATCTTTGCTCAGGCAAAACCAAAAAGGAAAGTAGGATTTGGCCCTACTTTTTTCACCAGAATTTCAAGAGTACTGGAGTTACTAGCTTCAACTGATATATTATTAACCCAGTTCAGTTCACTTGTCTTACCTGACTGTGAACAGCGCATTCTCCTTGAGCTATGATACTCTTGCTTCTATGATGGTTTTAAAAATAAAAAGATTCCTCAGCATAAACCCCATAAGTCTGGGACCATTTTATACACAATACAATTACAAGGAAACAATGCTGAGTTTCAGCAGGCTTGTTAGTTTATACCTTTTAGGAAGCATCAGTCAAATGTGTCTTGGTTGCTTTCATGCTTTTTAATTTTGTTTGATCCAGTTGTGTGCCTGTTTATTTAATGGAGATCTTATGTATAATGAAATGTGCAGCAGCTATACTTTATCCTTTGGCTGCATCAAGAATGAGCTACGACAGTAACTGATAGCTAAAAAATCAAAAATGTCTTATTTTTTCACACAAGTAGTCTCAAAAATCTTCAGTCTAGTCATTCTTACATAGTACTCAGCCTGCTTTCTTGGACAGGGTTTAGCACATCCTTAATCAAAAGGAGAAGGTAGCTGCTGAACCCACACTTGGATGATTATCACTTTTTAAGAATAATTCTTATGGTACTTTGAGTATCCATAATTTCTTATGGTGCTTTGAGTATCATAATTTCCACCCACCATCACTTCAGCTTGGACCAGTCAACACAAGAAATTCACTTCTTGGACACCACCATATGAATAAGGGATGGAGGCATTACCACCACCCTATACCGAAAAGCAACTGATCGTAATGCATACATACAGGCCTCCAGCTTCCACCAAGGACACATTACATGATCCATTGTCTACAGCCAAGCCTTAAGGTACAACTGGATCTGCTCTGATCCCTCAGACAGAGACAAACACCTACAAGATCTCTATCAAGCATTCCTAAAACTATAGTACTGACCTGGGAAAGTGAAAAAACAGATCAACAGAGCCAGACTAGTACCTACTACAGGATAGACCCAACAAAGAAAACAACAGAACAACACTGGCCATCACCTACAGCCCCCAGCTAAATTCTTTCCAAAACATCCTCAAAGATCTGCAACTCATCTAGAAGATGATCCCACACTGTGTCAAGCTTTGGGAGGCAGGCCTATCCTTGCTTACAGACAGCCCCCCCAACCTAAAGCAAATACTCACCAGCAACCTAACACCATACAACAAGAATCCAGGAACCTATCCTTGCAACAAACCCCATTGCCAACTCAGCCTGCACATTGACTCCGGTGATACCATCACAGGTCCCAACCACATCAGCAACACTGTCAGGGGCTCATTCACCTGCACATTCACTAATCTGGTATATGCCATCATGTGTCAGCAAAGCCCCTCTGCCATGTACATTGGCCAAACCAGACTGTCCTCCCACAAAAAGATAAATGGACACAAATAGGTCATAAAAAATGGCAACATCCATAAATGAGCAGGAGAACACTTCAGTCTTCCTAGACACTCAGGAGCAGACTTGAAAGTTGCCATACTTCAACAGAAAAACTTCAAAAACAATCTTCATTGTGAGACTGCAGAGCTGGAGCAGATTTGCAAGATTGACACAATCATACTGGGTCTGAATACAGACTTCGAATGGCTAGCACATTACAAAAGGTGATTGTCTGTGTTCACACATTGTCCCCCTTTCATCAGCTGGTGTGAATGGGCCCCATCTGCCCTCTGAATTGACTTTGCTAACACGTGCACTCCTCCATCCTGGCATGTGTGTATCTACCTGTCAACTGTAGTTTCCACTTCATGCATCTGAAGAAGGGGATTGGAGCCCACAAAAACTTATGTCCAAAGAAATCTGTTAGTTTTTAAGGGGCCACAGGAGTCTCATTGTTTTTGAGTATCCATGAAGAATCCTCGATTGATACTACTGTACTGGCCCTAACCTTTCAACCTTCTCCACCTATGTACTCCTTACTCAATAGGATTACTAATAAGTCAAATATATATGGCTATGTTCATACACAAGTGCTTGTTTCGAAACACCTTATTTCAAAATAACAAAAAAGTGTTTTCGAAATAAGGGAAAAGGAGGGAATCAAAACAGCATGTCCAGTGTGACATGCTATTTCGAAATAGGAGAGGGGAGGGGGACAGAGCCCCTGTGCTGGGCCAGGGAAGCCCCGCCCCTGGGATTCCCCTGCCCCCTGCGGCTCCGGCCAGGGGCAAAGGGGGGGGCTCCCCCTGCCCCACCCCGCCACCTCTGCAGGGGACAGGGAGGCTCCCCCTGCCCCCCCCGCGGGTCCGGCCTCAGGCAGGGGGCTTCCCCCATGCCCCCCCCCACAGCCCCTGCCAGGTGTGGGGGTGCTTCCTCTGCCCCCCTGTGCGGCTTCTGCCCGGTGCAGGGGGGCTTCCAGGGGCCATGCAGGAGGGTGTGGGGGAAGCCCCCCCACACCTGGTAGGGGCTGTGGGGGGGGACACGGGGGAAACCCTGTGTGTAGGAGGAAGCCCCCCCCCGCGCCCAGCAGGGGCTGTGGGGGGGCAGAGGAAGCCTGGGGGCAGGGTGCCCTAGGCTTGGGGGCAGCCCCAGCTGGCTTTCCCCCCTTCTCCTTGCTGGGGGTAGGGGGGCGAAGGGGGCTGAGGCTCCTGTCCCCCCCTGCTCCCAGCAAGGGGAAGCGGGGGGAAGCCGGCTGGGGCACCCTCTGACCCGCTGCACCCCACTCAGCACCCTGGTCAGGGTGCTGATCCCTGGCCAGGGTGCTGGGGGGGGTGGGACCTTCCCCCCCAGGGTGCTATGCACCCTGGGAGTTATATTGAAACCAGTGTTGTTTCAAAATAAAAGCCCTGTGTGAACATACCGTATATGAATAAGGGCTGCAGCACCAGCTTCCTTATCTGATGGAGAAGTCTTCTTCAGCATGGTAATTTTTAGCATTATTTGCCTCCTGAAGTTTTCAGAAAGTTGTTAGAGAGAAACATTCAGATAATTTCATGTCACATAATATTTTTCTCTATGCAAGACACCAAGACTCTTAAAGAGTATTTGCATTTATGACAAGAGTAAGATAGCAGAAAGGTTTTAACTTTCTCTGTCCAAAATGCCATTGTTTCATGCATATGGCAAAGACTGTACATAATTGTTCCTGTCTATAGGCTTTTGGCCTGGCCAGACACCACAAAGAAAAGCAAGGAATGGCATCAAGCTGTGTTTTGAGAGCTCTCAATCTCCTGGTGATGAGCAGTCTGTCACCAAATTCATTAAGGTCTGCTCCAAAGGAGATTTGACATTTTAACCCTTAGGGAAAAGAATTGCAGCTGTGAGGAGCAAAGAAAGAACAAGGAAAGGAATAACTGATCTGCAAGCATAAAGACATTTTCTTTCCAAGTGGAAGTAATGTAAGGCAAGTCAAGAGTGTGAATAGATAAAGAACAGCTAGGCAGCTAGGTATCAAATTTGACTGGCACAGAGACCCTTATGAAATAAGAGTTGGGGACAAGAAAAGAAGGAGAATTAGCCAGAAGAAATATAGTACACTTTAAAAACAGGTGAAGAGAAAAGGGTAGAATTAGAGCAAAAATATCAACGATGTTTAACAGATCTGGTGTTCTTAAATATGCAGCATACTTCCTGGGAGACAGCTGTTATGTTTGAATGCTTGGAAGTTACTTGAACTCAGAGAGAAAGCAGCAGACAGGAACACAGGGAGCTAGAAATACAAATAGACAGGGTTTCTTCCACTGCTCTAAGACCAGACAGAACTAGCTGAGCTATCTCATAATAGTCTAGCTGTGATAGCTATGGAAAGCTAGGCAGGACAGAAAATACACAACAGCTATGGCCTTTGGATCCACACTGTAGTCTATTTTTCCCATTAATGTCATTTTGGACACTTTATTTTTCTGCTAACTTACTGCTAGAAATACTAAAAAAGATTTTAAAAATGCAATGTCTTGGAACCTGGGTGTCCTCACCTCAGTAAAGAGTTTTAACCTTCTCTTATGTATTTGTTTGGGGCACTTTTCAATTATCATCTCAGTGTTCTTATTCCTTTCTGCTAGCCATGCAGGGGGAGTCTTGCTTTGTTCTTGCCATCTGCGAACAGTTCACTTCATCCACACCTTTCCTCCAGTAAATAAGGCTAAGCAAGCTGATAGTAGATGCCCAGTTGGCTCCCTCACTGGTACTGTGGACAAGTCCATTGAAAATATTGTATGCGCTGTGCTGCCTTCTTACCTGCCATCTCTCTCCTACATTTCTGAATACCCTCCGTTTCAAGTTGCCGGTTGAGGCCCTAATCCTGTACTGGAATCTATTCAGGGAGGTGCTTGTGGGTAGCTGGAGTACCAGTGAAGTCAGTGGGACTCTGTTCCTGCAGATCCATTCACATGATTGTGTTGATTCAATGGATTCAATGGAGACAAGCCCTTCATTTCAAATAACTAGCCAATGTGATAAAGTCTGGCTGGAGGGCCACAAAAAGAAATTTGAGGGCAGATATGTCAGCCCTAGAAAGGTAAAAGATCTTTTCTCTGCAGTCAAGGGGGAGGTGATGGCAGCCTGATTAGAAATGCCTGATGCTAGCCAAAGGCTGCTTCAGGACTATTAAAACTCTATGGCTATGTCCACACATACATCATTATTTCGAAATAACCCATTTCAAAATGAGTTACTTTGAAATAAAGTCCTTATTTTGAAATAAGTTAATTTGAATTAACAGTTTGTTAATTCGAATTAAGGGAAAGCCTGCTTTTGAAATAGCCCTTGTTTCAAAATGGTTATTTTGAAACAAGGCCGTTCAGACATGTTGTTTTGAAACAGTTGTTTCAAAACAATGATGTTGTTTCAAAACAACGTGTCCAAACGCCGTTGTTTCGAAACAACCGTTTCAAAACAACGGCTATTTTGATTAGATGCGAGGTTTAACAGTTTCGAAACAACGGCCATTATTTTGAAACAACGGGTCCCATTGTTTTAAAATAATGGTGCGTCGTGTGGACATGCCGCATCGTATTTCGAAACAACCTGTTGTTTCGAAATAAGAAGCCTGTGTGGACATACCCTACCTCTGTTAGAGGGAAGGGGGGAGCAACAGAAGCTACTGGAAGGCTTGTGGTGGAAGACGAGAGACTCCCCCAGAACAGGAGAGAGAACCTCTCCTCAGCTGGGCAGCAGAACAAGGAAAACTGTAGCCATCAGCCTGAGGTCTGAACTGAGGCTGCTCTGACTCCAGGTAGAGATCCTCGCCTTTACTGAAGAAGCCAAGGACAGCTACTGCTTGGAGTCTGGGCTTCATAGACTTACTAACTCAATCCCTCCCACCTCTGTGGGACAGAGAGGTGTTCTACTAGTTCTGACTAAAGTTAATACTGAATACTCTGGTAAAGAGACACTGAGTGTGCCACAGCAGAGGAAAGGCTGGGAACCACTGGCTTAGGGCCTCACGCTATGAAAGGCCTCTAAATATATCATAGATAACTAAGAAGATTGATCATGATGTCTTTGATAATGCAAACGATGTTTTTTGCATTATGTTGTATCTTTGTATGTATATATGAAAATATAATAGTTTATCATTTATTTTTCATTACTCATCCTGTTATAATCTAATACACTTTTTTCTCTTTATTTTTTATGATATGAGGCCTTTGAATCTTGTCATAGCGTAGGGCCTCAGTATGTCTTAATCTGGCCCTGCTACCAATCTATTAGAACTCTATTCCTGAGACAATAGAACGGCTCTGGTCCTTGAGCAAGAGTTTTCTGAGGTTTGATTTCAAACTGTTCTTCTACACATAAACCAGTGCTGTAACCAATGTACCAGCTCTTTTGGGCCATATCTAGGCAAAGAGCACAGACTGTATACAAGGAGTATTTGTTCTCTCTCTCTCACACACACAGCACAGGGTGCCAGGGCAAATCACGGCAGCAGCTTCACTTCTCCAGCCGTGGCCGGCTTCATTCCTGCAGTCTGATGCCCATGGGAGTGAGGGTCCCCTGGCCTAGGCCAGCTCCCCCTGGTGGCCCAATGCTGGCGGAGGATGGTGGAAGCTTGCTGGCCCCATCCCCAGCCCAGACCTTGGCAGCCACCTATAGGCCGGCACCCTAGGCGACCACCTAGGTTGCCTCTATGGGTGGACTGGCCCTGCATAAATCCAATTATTTAAAATGTATCCGCAGCACTGCCCTATCACTGGTGAGCTTCAAGATCCCTTATAGAGAGGGTCTCTGGAATTCATAGAAAGTGGGAAGTGAAGCCTCCTTGAATCAACTCTTAATGCTAATAAAGACTGATGGTCTAACAGATTTCAGATCTTTCCCAGACCCATGATTCTTAATGGAGAGAGAACCTGAACATGTTTGTTCATTTTGATTTGACTTAGGTATAGGCAGTAACACACAGAAACATACACACACACACACTCACTTCTATGTTTTCTACAGTCTTTTCTCAGTTTCTGTCATAACAGGAAGGTATCATATGGCATTTATACAAATATGCCTAGTGTATTTTGATCCTCTACTGCACTAGAATGCCATATAATAATTGCACTACTTTCATCCTGCTGTATAATGCACATTTTTCTTTGTTTATGGACAATGCCAAAATAGATTACAGAAAAACAACTTGAAATGAATGTCGTTGCTGTGTGCCTATATTGATCTCAAACAGGTAAAAAGAGAGTCAGTGACCTCTTTTTATCGCCTATAATTGCATATTTTCTATAATTAAACAAATTAAAGCGGCAAAACACTCCAGACTTTATTTTCAGTGCTCCATTGTTTTTTAATCCAGAAGCTTATGCTATGTCAAAGGTTCTTTCCTATTTGTGTCATATACAGCAGAGCCATATACAGCATGGTGGGATTCCAGGGAGAGACTGATTCTTCACAACCGGAAAAAAGTCCTTGTAAAATTAAACACAGGGTGATGCAAAAGACCAGATTTTGATACCCTTACTCCACAACAAATAAGAATTTCAGTTTTTTTCTCTAACTGATTCAGTTTAAAAATCTTACTGACAGAAATATTTTGCTTTTAAAAGGTGACAAAATTCTGAATTTTTCATCTTTCTTTTAATTATTTTACTTTCATAATTTTTCACCGTTTCACTCAGAGAACTGTGACACAACCACGGTCATCACTAAAATGATTGTCTGAAACTTCAGTTTTAAATGCTGAAAAAGAGAAAAAGCTCTGTAGCTTCTTTGTGGTGTTTTTTTTTAATTATTATTTTTGTCCATTAGCAGCTTCAGTTCTTTGTTCATTAAATCAGGCCAGATTTCCACTCAGCTAGCCTGTGTAGTACATATGGCAGTTGGGTGCAAATGGAGCCAGCACATCTCCTAAGAAGGCCAGACAGTGGCATTGACAAGATCAGATATCTACCTTGCATTACTCAACCAACAAATTCTGAACTTGATGGTGGCAGAAGATTATTGAACCACCACAAAGCCTTTAGGATGGCATAGTTATTCCTGAGGGAATTCTGCACCAAAACCAATAAAAATCCTGCACACGGTATTGTAAAATTCTGCATATTTTATTTGTCAATTAATAAATGTGGGAGCTAAAGCACAGCAGTGGGTAGCACAGGCCACTGGCTGATAGAGGTGGCAAATGACCCTGCTCGCCACTTTCTTCCACTAGACCATGGACCCAGTAGTGAGGCTGCACCAACCTTAAAACAGCACAAGGTCTGGGCCTGCCCCACAAACACCTTCTGCCCCTTTGCAGCAGTCAGCAAGGAATGGGGACAGAGTCTCCCACAAACACCCAGCCCTGGCCGTTCATCCAGGAGTGGGCCAAGTAAGATCCAAATGTGGAAGGGATCCAGGTGCGGGGTGTGAGGGTTCTGTCTGGGTGCAGGTGGCTCAGTGGGGGGTCCAGGAGCAAGGGGGCTCTGGATACAAGGACAGAATGGGACTGTGCAAGAGGTTCCAGGTGAAAGTAGTTGGGGCAGTGTGAGTATAGAGGTTGGACCTCAGGAAGGGAGTTTGAGTGCTGGGGAAGTGAGGCTTGGTGGGGTCAGGGTCTGGGTTCAGCTGGTTAGAGCTTAGTGGGTGCAGACTGAGGGGGGGGTTCATTGAGGTGGTCCAGGTGGGGTGGGATTCAGCTGGGTGAAGTCTCAAAGGTGGGGTGCTCAGAGGTGTGGTCTGGCTGCAAGAGTGGGGGCACAGATGTGGGGGGGGGTGTTTACTGGGCATCCAGTTTTGAGGGTGGCTCTCAGCAGAGGAGGAGTTCTTGGGAGGCACCGTGTGCAGCATTGCATCTTAGTAGGGGGCCGGGGTATCACATTTATGAGGATATCATAAAGTAGCTGTTTGGTTGATAAAAGCAACAGTTCCAAAGTCACCAGTCATTCCTAGAGTAGATGAACCACAATGGGGCTGCTGACAACTGGCCCGTGTCTGCTGATTTGGGCATGGTTCTCAGATCCTTCTCCCTTGCAGGGTTCCAAAGCTTGGACGCCAGCCTGAGCCAGAACGTCCACATCACAGTTTTACAGCCCTGCAGCCCAAGCCTGCCAGCCCTGGTGAACTGTCATGGGCCAGCAGCAGGTAGTTAGTTGCTGCATAGTTGTAACCAACATTACGCTGGAGTATCGTGGTCACTCATTCTCCATATTTTACATGGGAAGGGTTTGCAATGGAAGTATTCAACCCACACAAACAGCCTTTTCTTTGTACATTTACTTTCCTGACCCCATGATCCATACTAACCCATCTTCAAGTGGAGGTTATCCTCTTACAGGAAAATGATTTCCGAGCATGCCTTTCAGGGAACTGGCTATTTAAAATTCTCAGAGACCAGAAACTGCAGCCTAAAATGGCTGTTTTACCTGGAGTTGATGGCTGCTGAATCTCTCTCTCTCTTCCAGCTGATGAGTAATCTTAGATCCTGTTTTTGTTTTCCCTTTCTTATACTGAAAGAGATGATACATTCTCACAAAAATAATGTTCTTTGCAGAATGTAACTTAATTTGCCTTGTAGGCAGTGGTTAAAGTATAATTTGGTGGGCCCCAGAACCCTCCTAAATTTCCAGGACCCTTTCATACATGTCACAGAATCTCCTGATGTTTGCAAGCTTTTCACCAGTGAAAGCCAACATCTCATTAATAAATAAATAAATAAATAAACGAACAAAAAGCTTGTGAAAATACAGCTTTGTAGAGCTGAAGGTATCATAGTATCAGGTGTCTCTCTCTCCTGGTTTAGTATCATATCATAGGGCTGGAAGGGACCTCATGAGATCATCAAGTCCAACCCCTTAGGAATTGAACCCAGGACCTTCTGCATGTTAAGCAGAGGTGTTAGCCATTTGTTTGTTGATCTCAGTCCCTTTTTACCAGAGCTGGTAGTGGACCCCATGAGGCAGAATCTCAGCTTTCACTATACAAAACAATAAATCCCTAATCTTTGTCTGGTGATGCAGGTAGAAAGGAAATGTGAATTGACTGGTGCTAAAAGAAGGGAGCATTTGGTCTCTACCTCTGCAGTAGGAGCCTGGTAGGACAAAAATAGTTGGGGGCAGGAGCGAGGTATAAAAGAATCAACTTAACAATCTTCAGGCCAGCTCTGTGCACAAAATTATAGTTGCACTGGAATTGTTCACGATTTTCCAGTTCATCCTGTGCTGCTCACTCTAGTTCCAAACTGGTCCTTTGGTGGCAAAGAGCTGATATAGCACTCTTACCTCACTGACATCCATGCAACTGGCATAGCGACAGAAAATGCCCAGCACAGTCAACAGTAGTGCAAACATCCCCTGTGCTTCCCAAATACATGTACCCATTTGCGTGATGGCCAGCTAGGCTAGCAATTAATGGTGCTGGTGTTCGTTGCGATTTGGCGACTTCACTAAGAGCACCAAATACATTTCAGGGTGTGTTCACACAGCAGTCTTATTTCGAAACAACAGCGGTTGTTTCAAAATAAGAAACGCCATGTTCACACGACGTACTGTTGTTTCGAAACAACGGGTTCCTTTGTTTCAAAACAACTTAAACCCCATTTGGTGATGAAACAATCTTGTTTTGAAATGATTATTTCGAAACAATCCCGTCAGAACATGTTATTTCGAAACGACGGTGACTCGTTTTGAAATTATTGGTGTCCGAACATGCTATTTCACTTTGAGCTTTTTTCCTTAATTCAAATTAACATTTTCTTAATGCGAATTAACTTATTTCGAAATAACACCTTATTTTGATACAAGTTGTTTTGAAACTCGAATTCATGTAATTCTAAGTATAGTTATTAATACATAATGAATGTTGTTCACTCTTTTTAGTGTGACAGCGTAATGGCTGCAGCTCAAACTAAAGTGGAATAGATATTATTGAAATTAATCTGTATCTCATAACAGTACAATATACATGTAATGTGATTCAGCTTACAAAAATGAAAGATGGATGAAGACGTATCAGTTTGGGAGTAAAATTGGCATATGCTGAAGTGTCATAATTACTAGCATTCACTTTGTGCCCTTGAGCACTAATAGTGCATTAGATTTTGCACTTGAAATTTAGAATATTAAAAGTATGCAGATCTCTGGATATTGTTCTGTTTCTTGGTCTCAGAGGTACTTTCAAATCAACCAGCAGATGATACAATACTAGATGCTTTTGATGGCATGTAGTTTTTACATTATTATCCATAAATTATATAGTTGACCTAATATCAATGGATATTAAAAGGCATGATTTCAGCTTGCATGTGTAAAATAAATCAATGAGGTTTTTTTCAGTCTCAAGTGTGCCACAGAGATGAAAAGAAATGAGTTAATGTATAATTCACACATTGTGATGGAGAATGAAGTTTCTAGGTTTAATATTATGAGTGGCTCTAAATCAAGCCCACGCTTTCTGATTGGTAATTTTTTTAGTCCATTGTTTTTGTCATTGGATGTATAAACAATAATTAATGGGCAGTGGTGAATTATTAGGCTATTAGTGGGTTATGTGATATAATAAATCATGGAAATGAAGTGATTTTTCTTACCTCACACTCCTCAAACCTTGCTCAAAGTTTTCATGTTTTCATTTTACTTAACACAAAGTTTTGGGTTACAAATTAAACCAGAGAGAAGGTTCCTTTTAGCCCTCTTTTCAGCTATTCAGTTGTGAGTTGCTGATGCTGTATGTTCACTTTTTTTAACCAGTATCTGCGCAGATGATAAGAAGAGCAAGTATTTATTTAAGTGATTTAATTTGAAGGCTATTTTGCATAAATCTTCTACAAGATATACAAGTTAATAGAATTATTGCGGAATTTTGCCTGTGCTACCGTCTCAGATTTCCCTCTTTTTCCTGTTCTCTTCTTCAGGTTACTTTCAGTTGTTTCACCCTTCTGGAGTGCCTTCTTTCTCCATTCATCTCCTACTTGTCCACTGCTTTTTTTGGTCTGTGCACATGTATATAGCAAATGAACTACATTTACTGGGGATATGGCCTTCATGCCACTAAATCCATTATACTCATGGGCTGAATCAAGTATCTAAACTATCTTTAATCTAGTATATTTCCCCTGCATCAGAATCATCATCAGTTTTCTGGCTTTGTCCATTTTCCTAATCACCTCTATCACAGAATAGCAGATTATGTTCAAAAGAACATACACGTCTGTGTATACCTGCCTTCCAGGCCACACATCTATAAATCTTGGTTTTTGTGCACATGTTTTCAAAACTCTAGCCCAGTAATTTAGACACCAGTGATGTGTATTTTTTTTTTTAAGACTGATGGTCAAGTTCAAAGATGTGAAATGCTGTAGAACAGGAGTGTCCAACATTTTTGGGTGAGGGGCCACATTGCAATTCTTTTCTGGCTGCGTTCAGATGAGAGTTTTATTTCGAAACAACAGCTGTTGTTTTGAAATACAATGTTTTATGTCTACACAACGTTCTGTTATTTCGAAACAGTAAAACCTCGCTTGAAATTGAAATAGCCATTGTTTTGAAATGGCTGTTTCAAAACAATGGCATTCTGACACATTGTTTTGAAACAACACCATTGTTTCAAAACAACTTTTTTGAAACAACATGTCCAAACGGCCTTGTTGCGCAATAACCATTTTGAAATAACAACTGTTTCAATAGCAAGCTTTCCCTTAATTCGAATTAACATTTTCTTAATTTGAATTAACTTATTTCAAAATAAGGACTTCATTTTGAAATAACTCATTTCAAAATAACTTATTTCAAACTAACAGTTTATGTGTCAACATAGCCTCTCAGTCAGGGGAATGGTGAGAAAATTTTTGATAGATAAGATATACAAATTGATCTTTATTAATAAACTTTACTTAAATAATGATGGCTGTGTTCACACAGCCCTCTTATTTCGAAACAACAGAGGTTGTTTCGAAATAAGATTTAGGCTGTTCACACGACGCACAGTTGTTTCGAAACAACGGACCCCGTTGTTTTGAAACAATGACGTTGTTTTGAAACAAGTTAAACCTCATATGGGGACAAAACAACGTTGTTTCAAAACGATTGTTTCGAAACAATGCTGTCCGAACATGTTGTTTCGAAACAACAGTGACTTCTTTCGAAATAACTGTTGCCTGAAACTATTTCGCTTTGAGCTTTTTTCCTTAATTCGAATTAACAAACTGTTAATTCGAATTAAGTTATTTCAAAATAAGGCGTTATTTCGATACAAGTTGTTTCGAAACAACCGTATCGAAATAACCCCCTGTGTGTGAACACAGCTGATGAGTGTGATATTTGGCATTGCTTTTGCTTGCACAAATTGTCAGTGTCTACCCGCACACTTGATAAAAAATACGGAGTATTCCATATAGCCCCAGCCAGCCCCAGCTCCCAGGCTCTCGTGGCAGTACTTGGCGGGCCAGATAAAAGCCCTTGGCAGGCCAGATTCTGGCCCCCGGGCTTCATGTTTGACAAGCCTGCTGTAGAATATCCACCTATGAGTGCATAATGGCATTGTGGTGCACTCTTATTCAGGCTTTCTAGGCATTCAGATAGCCAGTTAAATACACTCTATTTTTCTTTTACTTGGAAAGTCTTGTTTTTTAGAATCCCTACAAATCCCTTTCTTTCACATCAAATAATGACTTTAGCTACCTGGCCACAATGTCACCTCTTACTTACCAGATTTTTTACAGATTCAAAGAGAAGAATAACACCTAGTAATGCTCCAGTTCTGCAAACGTTTGAACATCCTGTGATGTCACCCCCCCCCAATCTGGACTGCTGTGTAAGGTTGTATCACCACAGTTTCTCACTCCTGGGCCCCAGGTCACCCCACTTTGCTGTGTGAACCATCCACTAGGTCAGCCCACACCCAACATCCTGTGAGTAATAAATAGGCCACTGACCTGGCCATTTACTCATGAGATACACCCCCAGTGAACTGCCACATTGCAGGGTTCAGTGTTGCACACTGTTCCCTGCTAGCTTATTTTACATTTGCTGGTCAGTTTATTAAAGAAATTAATATGCATCAGCTCGATGACTGTAAGTGAGGGCTTTGCACACTCAATCCACATGCAATGTTTTAGATAAAACAAACTAATAAGTTTATTGATTACAGCAAGATTTTAAGTGAGTATAAGTCTTAGTAATACAAATCACAAGATTAATGATATGTTAAGGAGTTGGTCATGATTAACTGAAAGATAACTTGTGCCCTAAACTAAGATTAATATTTCAGTATTCTTGGTCCATAAAGATAGCTTACCCACAGCTGGTTGTGATGTCTCTGTTAACCAGCCATTCCTCATTTCCCAACCCCTTCCCCTGGCTGGCAGATTCCAGTGTTTGATGTTGCTTGAGAGACAGATTCCAGGGGAGAACCAAGAGACAAAGGTGCCTCAATTTTTACAAAGTTTCCTCAATACCCCTTGAAGTCAGGTGATCATCCATGTCTGGCAGTGGACTTGATTTCTTTTACTTGAGCCAAAGTGCTCACAGGTATTTAGGCCAGCCCATTGGTCCTGTATGCATGTCTCTCCTGAGCATGGAAACATAGCTTTGTATTTGTCTCCCTGTAGCTATTCAGGCCTTGTGAGACATACCTTTGGGGACATGACATAGCAGAGTTTCATATCAGTAATTATCTATGACACTGCAGGAAAAATGCTACCCTATCAGTAATGTTCAGTATGTCATAAGCATTCCAGAAACACCGTAAACAACATACTTTGCATCACACAATGCACAGTTGCACTATAAGGGTGACCATGAAAGAACATAAGTGTGTTCGCGGGGTACAAATGTCACACAAACAAGTAATTGCATTCATGTGACTAATTCCATTGACTTCACTAGGTGACTCCCATGTATAAAATTGCATTCAGACATCTACATTATACATTCTGAAGAAAGAAGTAAAGAACTTTAGAATTAAACAGCTTTTGGGCTAGATTCTGCTACCCCTATTAACACTGAGTAGTACCTCATTCCCATTGAAATGAGTGGGACTGCTCGAAGAGTCTTACTTGTACTGAGTGAGAGTGTCAGAACTGTAGTTATAGTATATGATCTGTAAAATGTGTCTGCAAGAACTATGTATTCCTTTCAAAACAGATGGTTTCAACAAGACTATGCTGAGTGAACTACTCATCAGCATAAGTGTGCCAGATCTGTTCTTTAATGGATAAAATTATCCTCTTCCAGATTTACCTATGATTGATCCCTTACTAGAAATACATTTTATTGTATTAATTTTGGCAAAAACAATCCAGTCATCATATCCGCAGTATCATCTTAACTCTTAAAAGCAGAACCTTAATAAAATGAATATAATTTGTTTTTTTAAAAAATGTGAGCAGCATGTACTGCCTCAAGAAGCTTGAAGTCATTGAGATAGCTGTATTTTTAATAAAAAAAAATAGCTACAAATTATGCAGAATACAAAAGCTGCTGGTCTTTTCAATAAAGCACAAGTTCTACTACTAGTAAACATCAGGGCATTAAAAATCTCCCATATTGTGTCTTTGAGTATGTTCATTCAGAAACCAAAGAACACAGGATGCTCCCTTACCCATACATTTCACTCTCTGACACCAGTATGACGAGTTTAGCTTGACAATAGCTGCTATATATACCAAGTCACTTGGGGGGTGGGGGAACAAACCTATGACAATAGAAAGGTTTTACTATGCAAGTCATATACTAAGGCCCCATTATCTTATGCCTCACTTGACCTTCTGTCTAATAGGGCATGCTGATGTGAGGCTCATAGCAATCCTATTCATTTCCTGTTTCTCAAGATGTTACAAAGAAGTGTTTTATAGCCCAGAAGAAACCACACAGTTGCAGACAATATAAACCCCAAAGTGAAGTATTTTAGATGATTTTCTTAAATAATTTTCATTTATATCACACCTTTTTCACCCAATGATGTCAGAGTGCTTTTAAAACCATCAGTTAAGCATTATAGGACTAACAATACCTGATGAGAAATATCAAGTGATTTTCCTGTATTGGTGGATTTGTTAGTATAGTTGGGACTAGACTATTGAAGCCTTCACTCCCAGTTCCCTGCTCTGAAAATTAGATACATCTAGGTAAAGTGTCCACATTATTTTACTGCATGAACCTTTTGGTCCAAGTCCCTAACACTGTAAGTCCCTGAAGACAGATTGTTTCCACTGGGATGAGAAATTGATCTTATGCGTACAGTACACAAAGGCCTGTTTCCCTGCACACACTAGAAACAAAAAACAGCAGTTAGTTTCTTTGCCCAAAAATACCCCATTTGCAAGCTCTGTGCCCAAAAGTTCTGTGTCTCTGCTTCGTCCCAGAGTCCCACAGGTCATAACTCCTGTAAAGCTTTCTACCACTAAAGAAACACAGGCTGCAAAACCAAAATACTACATCCGTAACTGCAGTCAGAGAAACCTCTCAACCCACTCACCTAGCTCCAAACTGCCATGTGTCATGGGCAGTCCCACCATTGCTTGTGCTGTCTCTGCTATAAGAAGGGGTTTAATGCTCCTTGCTTTGGATGCGAAAGAATGATTGGCATGGTCATTGACTTAAAAACAAACAAGGAGTCCTGTCACACTTTTAAAGAATAACAAATTTATTTTTCACATGTGCTTTAGTGCCACAGGGCTCCTTGTTTGTTTTGCAGATCTGGCTTTACACGGCTACCCCTTTGGAATTCATTGACTCAATAAGTTCTGTCATTGCTTTTGTATTAAAAAGTCATCTGATGGCATCTCTGAGCACCTTTTAATATACAATTTCCCATGAATGAATTGGTCCCTTAAAAACTAAACTGAAACAGCCACACTCATTTCTCATAGTGGAACAAATTCTGTGTTTGGTTTCAATGGGAGTCATATCTAGGCAGCTAAAAGCAGAATTTAGCCCTTCACTTTTCATGACTACAGTGAGGACAATAGGTATTCCTATGAACAAATGAATAAATACTGAAAGGACACACACCCTCTTGATTTGAGAATTTAATTTACAAATACACTAATCGGAAGCTAAAATCATCATTTTTTCATTGTGCTTCTTTAAAGATAAAATAGTGAACAATGCGGATTTAGCTCCTCCTTGAGGATGCACTTGTAATGTTGATTATTGAGAAATTATTTCAGGTGAAGAAAATACAAATCTGTGATAATGACTTGTAGGCAACAAGGGTGTTTTGGTCCTGGATGCATCATGAACAGGTACGTTTGGGTCACCTCTACAAGGGTGCCTGGGTTTTGTACAACTAGGCCTGGCCCAAGTTTTTTTGGTGCCCTAGGCACCTATGATTTTGAAACCCCAACCTCCTTCCCAGCACCTTCCTGCCACAAACCTGGCCAGGATGTGGATGGGGCCAGCGCCCACCCACAGCCCAATGCTGCCAGTGGCAGTGTGGCTCCCCCAGCACGGGCCAGCTCCCTGCCCCATGGCCCAATGCCAGTGGTGGTGGCATGGCTCCTCGAGCTGGGGCCGGTTCCCAGCCCATGGTCCAATGTTGGCAGTGGCAGCAGCGGCGCAGGTCCCCCGGCTGGGGCCAACCTCCCATCCACAGCCCAGTGCCGGCAGAACAGGGTGGGAGGCTTGCTAGCCCCAGTCCAGCCCTGGGCTGCCCCCTCCTGATTGGGGCACTAGGCAGCCACCTAGGTTGCCTCTATGGATGAACCAGCCCTGTATACACCTTGAATTGTGGAGATGAAAGGAGAACGGATCACCTAGTTCCAGTAAGGGCCCTCTAGTAACCCCTTACCGACATCTAGGATAAGCTAAGTATTGGGTGTTCTAGGGCAGTGGTTCTCAGCTACTGTGTCGGAACACATTACCATGTCACCACACTGTGGTAAATGTGTCATGGCAAGCCGGAGAGAGAGGGTTGAATTCAGCCTGGGGTGCACAGTAGAGCCCTGCAGATGTGGATTCAATTTTTAATCTGTTCACAGTGCAGTCCATCACTGCAGCTCCATGTCAGCAGCACACAGGGGAACCAGGAAGCGCTCCAGCCAATCCTAACTCAGCTCTGATTGTGGTCTGCCAGCCAATCAGTGTCTCAGTCACAGCAGGCTTGGGGTGTCACGGCTCACTGTCAGCTGCCTGTTGATTGACTTCCCTGCCCGCTTCCGCCTTTTCTTGTTTGCAGTTTGCATGCCATGCTGTCAATCAATGATTTCACTGGTAGCCAAGGAAATCTGATTGGCAGCATAGCATGCAAGCCACAAACATGAAAAGGCAGAAGTGGGTGGGCCCCACATGGGGAATGAGGCCATCAAAGGCTGAAATGCTGACTGTGAGCCAAAGTTGTGGTTGGGGATGCGGTTATGGATATAGCTAAAACCTGGCATGTGGATTGTAGACCGGACAGATACTATCACTGAGCGGATGCAGATTAGATGCGGCTCTACATTTTTGTATCCATGCAGTGCTCCAGTGCATGGGTGATGGGGTGATGTGTTCTGTAGGGTCTGGATACACCGCTAAGCACATCACATCCAGCAAAATGTTGAGAACCACCAGTCTAGGAGATGTTGTCTGTCTATGAAACCACTACACCACACTGTGATTTGATCAGATTCCCACCCGTCTCAATAGGTCCATCCCTAGGAGGGTGCAGGGCCTGGGGCCAATCAGCCCCGAGGGGGGCCCTCCAGCTGCCCACCCCCTATGCTGAGGAGATGGGGCATGCTTGCCCAAGAGTTGGCCCTGCGCTCCTGCCCCTCCCCTGAGCCGCCACTTTGCCCCTGGGAGCAGAGTAGGGCAGTTCAGGAGCCGGGCTCTGCGCTCCCAACCCACCCCTGGCCCAGGCCTCCCCAGCCCCAGGTGGCACTGCCGGCCCAGGGGAGGGGTGAGAGTGCAGAGTCTGGCCTCTGGGATGGCCCGTTCTGCCTCTGGGACGGCTGACCCAGAGCAGAGTCTGGGTACCCTGCTCCTGGCCCCGCTCGCCTGCAGGCAGCTCTGTGCCGAAGGCAGCAGGGAGGGGGCAGCAGATGGCGCGTGTGTGAAAGGCAGCGGTGCAGGCCCTGCACTGTCTTGCTCACAGCAGGACAACGTAGGGCCCATGGAACCGCTGGGCCTAGGGTGATCTCCCCTCTTGCCCACTCCTAAGGGCAGCCCTGCTCTCAAATCCATGAAAGAATCCACTGCCATTTAACTGCAAAGCCATTTCTTAATCTACTGTGCCACTGTGTGGACTGATGTATAAATACATGTCTGAGAGTAGTGTAACAGCTCCCAGTGCCATTCCAGTTAGCCCCACATGTCACACCATCCAGACCAGTGCACACATTTAAACATAGTTCGAATTAGCTGTCCAAAAGGAGAGACAGATTTTTTTTTTAACTGATCTTAGCTTGTATGTCTGACAAATGTGCAGAACTAAGCAAAGCCAGCTCTTGAACAGAAATTTCACCAGTGGTTGTTAGTGTATTAAAGACTTTTGTTTGAATGTGCACATTAGCAAGTAGGTGTGGTGCTTTGAGCTAACAAAGCCTATGTTGTGCAGTGTATCAAACAAAACCAAAAAAAAAAAAAAAAGAGAGACCATTCAAGTTCCAGAGCTCTGTCTCCCTGTAGGAATTTCATTTCCTAACTGAGTGGATTTCATACTTGGGGACCTTTTCTTTGCTTTGAAACATGTTGGATTTTGATTTTTGGCCTCATGATTATTTTTTAAGTGAGACCAAACAGCAATTGTGAGACAAATAATGCCAGCATGGGACGCCATTGACCTCAGTAGATTTATCCAGGAAATAAATTTGGCCCACTAAATTTAAGCCACTTAGGCAAACCAATGCCTTCCTCCAAATACTTCAAACCATGGGTTCACAAACTTGGGGGGTCATGATGCCTCAAGAGGGAGCAAGCTGCCCAGTTCCCAAGGCAGTGCTGCTGTCAGCAGCAATGCAGCAGTCAGAGTGGCAATGGGGTGCTAGGTCTGCTGTGAAAAGTGGTATTGGCAAAGTTTATTTTCAGCCCCCAGTATTAAACAATAACTATTTAAAAATAACTTTTCTGCTGATAAATAGATAAATAAAATGTGATTCAGTCTTAAATGCTGAGAAAGGTAAATTCATTTTAAACAATAGGGTTATAAATTTAGGATTTGAAACCATGTTAAATATTAAGAAAAAGGAGTTTTAGTTTACAAGGGGGGGGGGGCATCAGAGGCTTGCTGTGTGAAAGGGATCGCCAATGCACAAAAAGTTTGAGACCCACTTCTTTAACCTCAGCAATGTATTTAACATCTCTGCATGTATATGTAAATTAGGTCCAAGTAACCCAAGTTAATTCGTGGGTTGCATTATCTGATTTTGTTCCCACACGTCATACAAAATGAAAGGTGGTGTGCATTTTTGTGGCATTGCTATCCTTTTCACACGACAGCTCCTCTTCCACTCCCCCCCACCCCAAAAAATGGGCAAGCATAAAGTACGTTCCAGTCCAAGTCAAGGAGAGTTTGCATTGCCAAGCTCCACTCCAGCAGTTGATACCATTTGGGCAGACTGCTGGAGCCAAGAGGAGGAGCCCTCCTGGCTGTAAGAGAATCTGTACTAATGCACTAATCCATTCACATGCTTTCAGTTGCTGGTTCACAGCCTAATGACCAAGGAAAAAGCAGACAAATGTGAAGAGCCTGAATCCTACATATAGGGAACAGTGTCAGAGTGATGTCTGGCATCCATGCTGGTAGCTTCAGTTAGAAGAAGCTTTGTATCATGTAAAAGTGTCCCCCTCTGCCCTCCAGCCTAGGAAGTCTCATTATTAAGAACAAGTTTAAGTTTAAAGAAAATGACTCAGAGCTACAGAAGAGATTTTTTTAGCAGTGATTTGAATGAGGAAATGATTTCAGTGATATCTTTTTTGATGAGATTACAATTTTGTTTGATAAAATGTTGAGGTAGCACACACAGCTGTCTGTAAACTATTGGCTTTTTTATTACAATACTAAAATTACCACATTAAATGGATTAAATTCTGGCTAATTGATAAGCCTCAAAATGTAATTGTAAATAGGGAATTGGCATCAGACAGATGTGGAAATGCCAGAGACAGCCTCTTGGTCCTATGCAATTTCACATTTGAATTAATGATAACATAATGGCAAAAAACCCAATGCACTTGTCATTAAAAGTTTGCAGGTGACACAAAAATTGTTGGGGTAGTAAATCATGAAGAGGCAAGAACACTTATTCAGAGTGGTAAGCAGAGCTCAAGCAAGCAATGTATGTTGTCGTATTGTTAGCTGTAAATGTATAGAACTAGGAAAAAAGAATGTAGACCATATTTACAGGATTGGAAACTCTATCCTGGGAAGAAGTGACTTAAAACCATTTGGCGGTCATAGTGGAAAAATCAGCTGAATATGAGCACCAAGGGTGAGGCTTTGGTTAAAAAAATTATTAAGTAAGAGTGACAAGATTATTTTACCTCTGTATTTGGCACTGGTGCAACGGCTGCTAGACTATAGTGTGTGGTTCAAGAAGGATATTGCTAAATTGAAGAGGGTTCAGAGAAAAGTCAGGAGAATGATGGCGCTGCAAAAGCCTAAGGTCATGACAGTTTCAGTTTGATGGCAGCTGAGGCTAGGAGAGAGGCTGCTAGAAGTGCTGAAGCTCATATTTCTGTGTAGGCAGGTGAGGGAGAACTTCGAAGGGACAAGGACTGGGGAGGAACTCATTGGGGAGACAGAGAAGACATCTGAGGGAAAGTTTTTGGGAGGCATGAGTGACTAGGGCAGTGGTTCCCAACATTTTTCTCTGCCATGACACACCTTGCTACCTTTAATTAATTTGAGGCATACCACCATATAGCTGCCAGAGGAACTCATGAATATTCATGAGCCAATGAGCCAATCCAGAGCTCTTTGAGTAGTTTTTCAAAAAATTTTGTGGCACACTTGTTCAGATCTGATGGCACCCCTGCGTGCTGTGGCACACTGGTTGGGAAACACTGGACTAGGGTGATTCTAATGAAAGGAAGAGTGGTGCAGTAGCTGGGGTGCTATTCTGAGACGTGGGGAAACATGGGTTAAATTTTCTACTCTGTCAAAGATTGCCTGCGTGAGCTTACTCCAGTCACTTAGTATCGCTCTTCATGTTGCAATAGAGAGGAAAAAAAAATTACCCACCTCATACAGGTTGTGTCAGGATAAATGCATTACAGAGTGTAAGGCACTTGCATACTATAGAAGGGGTGGTATAAGTACTGACGAAAGATATTGGAGAAGTGGTTGTGAGAGAGATGGCGTCCCTTTGTAGCAAAATGGGCTATAACCCACAAACATTTCACACATACAGACTCAACCATGCCAGTTCTATACAGATTGTGTAGCTCCAAAAGTAATGATGTTGCCTGGATCATGTATCTCTCCTCCCAATTCTCCCTGATCCAATCTTGAGTGGGAAGAGATGCATTTAAGGGTACCCTCACCATCCTCAGCAAATGAATCTCTCATGATCATCCCCCTGCATCTCTCCTCCTCCAGCCAGACCCTTCCCCCCGCCACTTCTCAGCCATCTTCTAGGAAAAAGCACTTGTCACTTCCTTTCTCCCGACCGCTTTCTCCATATTTGGATTGAGGTACATGGGAGTCGCCACACTCAACATATCTGTCTGGGTCCTTCATGAAAGATCAAACTCTTTTCTTCAATAGATCCTTCTGCCTAAATTGTCATGGCTACTATGGCAGACCCCAACCTCTGGTGATGATGTGAGAACTAGGGCTGGCCAGAAAAAGAAAATTCCATTTCATGAAAAACTTCAAAATGTTGGCATTTGGTTCCATCTGACACTAGGATTAAAAAAAAAAAAAATTCCCACCCTCAAAATTGTGGAAAAAAACAAGCAATAACTCAGACTTAGTTTATGGAAACATTATCAGTTTGTATTAACATCTCCCACGTTCCAGATGTGTGCCCTAACTATCAGGCCATTTAACTACTCTAGGATGCATCTTTCTCATTAATGAAGATGTAACATTTTGTATAAATAATTAAATATTCATAAAGAAAGAGAGAGACAGGCAGTCAGACTTCATAGCCTGTGGGTAGGCCACTCACATGGGATGGAGGACATGTTCATCAAAACTGATATGTTTCTATGAAAAATATTTGTTTTTCATTAAATGTTTTGGCAGAAAACTCTGAGCCAGGTCTCATAAGAACCTACGGGAAGAGAGGCTCAGGCTTTTATGAACAAAAAGGCAATAACTTGTGCAGTTCAGTGAGAGAACTCCCAGAAATCTTAAAAATAGCGTTAATTATGGAATTTTTGACCCTTTTTACACCAACACAAAATATGGGTATAGGTAAATTCATTGAAGATATATATATGTGTGTGTGTGTGTGTGTGTGTGTGTGTGTGTGTCGGGGGGTGCTTTTTCTTATAGGGCTGCATAATACCCCTCAGCCTCTGTCTCGCTTTTTCACACATCATCCTATTGCACGCAGACATGTACGCACTATCATGCATGCCAGAAGATTTTGTTCCTAGACGTGGTTAAAATTCTACATGAAATGTAAAGATATCTGACAGGCTAACTTCATAAGGGCCTGGATAAGTGAGTTCATTCCTGCCCCAGCACTGTGCATGTCAGGATAATTAGGTCAAGCAATTGGTAAAGTTTACAGAATCAGTTTTGCTGAGCTTGGTTAAATGAAAAGAGCTGTGGGGATGCATAGCAACACCTATATTCCTGCAATGTCTGGTTACTGGTAATTATCCTACAATGTCTCACTTATGTCAATTCTTTGGGCACATAAAGGTAAAGATAATTATTTGTAGGTCTTCACATACTTATTGGGCACATCTACATGACACTTTTATTTTGCAATAACACTCATTTCGAAATAAAAGAAATCAGGTCTACATGACGTATTGGTATTTCGAAAAGATGGGATTCGTCATTTCAAAATAACGATCGTTGTTTTGAGAAAGTAAAACCTAGATACCCCTCGAAACGGCCGTTCTTTCGAAACGGCCATTTCAATCCGCTGTTTCGAAACACCGTTGTTTCGAAATACTGTTGTTTTGAAACAATGGGTTATGTGGACCTGTTGTTTCAAAATGGCTGTTTTGATTCGTTGCTTCGAAATGGCCGTTTCAAAACAACAAGTCCACACAACTCATTGTTTCGAAACAATGATGTTTTGAAAGCAGGTTGGAGGGTGACCTTTCTCCCAGGTTGCCCTGGGCCAGGAAGTGCTCCTCCAGCACGTGGCTTCTGCTGCTGCCAGCCTGTAAAGGTGGGCCATGGCAGCAGAACCACGTGCAGCCCCTTCACAGGGACGGCGGAGGGGATCCGTGTGGTCCCCCATGGAGACCTGTGCCCACCTCTGGATCTGGACACAGGGGGACAGCCTCGACCGGTTCAGGGCCAGCCACCAGAACGTGGATGGCAAACAGACATCACTGGGGCCCTGACGGGGGAAGGCTTTGAGTGCACGACCGAGCAGGTGTGCTCAAAGATCAAGGGGCTTCGGCAGGACTATTGCTGGGCACGGGATACCCAGGCACTCCGTGGGGCAGCAGCTGCCACCAGCTGCCCATATTTCCAGGAGCTGGACCGCTTCCTAGGGGCTGAGCCCAGTGCCCCCCCCCCCCCGGAGGTGCCTGCAGGACACTGGGGAGCCACAGAGCAGCACCACAGAGGCGGAGGGGGCCCCCAACAAAGGTGACGAGTCCCTGGAGGTGGGCGAGGGCAGCCGCCCAAGTACAGCGCCACCCACCAGCCTGGAGTTGATCCCCGAGGAGGAGCCCCAGCCCAGCAGCCCGGCAGAGCCTGCAGAGGAGCAGGACGGAGCGGACTCCAAAGGGACATCACACACCCCTGTTGGTAAGTGCACCCCCACACACAAGGCAAAGAGGCCCCGGAGTACAGGGCATGGGTCCAGGGGCGGGGGGGGGGCCACGGCCCTGGGACGGTGGCTCTCAGGCCTTGGGGAGGGAGCGCTCGCTCTCCTGTGCAGGCGTGATGCAGGGAGGCATGGGGAGCCAGTCCCATGCCCAAGCAGGAGGGGGGGGGGGTCCATAAACACAGGGTGACAATAGGCAGACCTGGGAGCGTGCAGCGCAGGGAGCCTGCAGCCACCATGCGTGTCACATGGGCCCGGGGACCTCCCCCAGGAACAGCTCACTGTCTACCATGGGCCTCGAGGCCTTGTGCCCCCTGATTGCAGTGTGCAGTGCCCACCCAGCCTCGAAATCCTGCTAGCTGTCAGGGCAGGGGTGTTTGCAGCTCACAGGCTGCATGCACCAGGGCTAGTAGGCTGACACCTAACCGTTCTCTCTTTTGCCCCTGCAGCTCATCCGTCCACCCACCATCCGGCGTCTGGGAGCCCACCCCCACCAGTGGCCGTACGCTGGAGGAGGAGAGCCTGGCCCACCACCAGGACTGAAGTCCTCACAGTGCTCCTGGAGCTCGGCCAGGAGGCCAAGGACTCCGCCAGGGCCTGGTGCACAGAGCAGGCCCAGTGCCAGGACGCCCTGGTCCAACACCTGCAGTGTGTCACTGGGGCTGACGACCGCCTCGTGGCAGCCCTGGAGCGCCAAGCTGCTGCTATGGAGCACCAGGCGGCTGCTCTGGAGCGCCAGGTGACAGCCCTGGAGGGCAGCCATGGCACACTGCGGCAGTCTGGGGGAAACCTCGCCCCGCAGCCTGGGACTCCACCAGCTGCAGCACTCCAGGGCCCTGCTGCCCCTCGCCGCCGGCACCCCAGGACCCGGGGTGGCCTCGGCGAAGGCCGGGGTGCAGTGGGCCCTGTCCCAGGGGCAGCTCCCCACTAAAATGCTCCCCCAGTTGTCCCCAAACCCCCACCCCACATCCCTGTGCCCCCAGTTCTGCCTTCCCATACCTCCTTATTAATAAAAACAGTTCACCCACATCCAGAGTTGTGTTTTATTGTGTTCATTTCAGGGGTTGGGTGGCGGCTGGCAGGGGAGAAAGGGGGCACGGGCGGTGTGGTGGGGCTCCCATGGTGATGTGGGTGGCATCAACGATTCACCCCCCCCCCCCAACACACACACACACACACATGTTGGAAAGCCCAGGGCAGTGAGGCCGGCGATGCTGTCCTTCAGCACTCCACGCTGACGAGGCGTGACCGCAGGACCGGCTGATGGCGCAGGCGAGCTGCAGCAGCAGTTCCCTGATGGTGAACCCCCTGATGCTGACGAGATGGGCACCGGACGTGTGGGACCCGGGGGGGTGGCCGTCTTCCTGGGAGCGATGGCCACACTCTTGTCCTCACGGATGCCCGCCATCATCACCGTATCCCTTCGGCATAGGACTGGGGTGGGCTCGGTGACAAGGGTGATGGTCCTCCTGCTAATCTGGGGGGGGGGGTCCTCCTTCAGTGCCTGCTGCTCCAAGTTCCCTGGACAGTCCGTTTCCACCACTCTGTGTTGGTGTTTGGTGCTGAGCTGGGGGACACGGGGCTATTGGTATGGTGGAGGGATCATCGGGGGGGGGGTACAACCTAGTGCGGCGTGGCACTTTATTTCTACACAGCTGCAGGCCCAAAGGCAAGTACCCAAGGGCCCCTAGAAGAGTGTACATATTTGTCTACTGGAATAAGAAGTACACATATCGCAATCATGAGCTCTTGCTACAGGGAATTATGTCCTGGGCCTGGCCTCTGCACGAGACGGCCCCCAATTGCAGCGCCTTCCTTGGACCCGCCCCGCCCTTAGTCATCTGTGCCAGGGGCCTTTGGCCTAGTTGGTCTGGCCCAAACAGCTTGCCCTTTATCCAGGTCGACTGACCTTAGCACGCTGCCAGCAACATCTAATCCCGTGTGTCCCCAGATTCCAATATGCGGTCTGTCCGTGCACCATGGAGGCAAGCACAGCAGGGGTCCTCTGGCATACCTTAGCTGTTAGTGGCTGCTACTGGCCCTCTTCCAGGCCTTCAGGTAGGGCCGAGCAAGTGCACAGATTTATTCCCCCCCCCCCCCCGGCATAGTGAGTTATCTGTGTCTCAACACTGTCAGGCCTCAGCCACGGGGTTCTTCTCCATTGCTGTGAGGGCCATTGAGATAATGGTCCAGGGCTCAGCTGTGGGCTCACTGAGCTCAAGGAAAATGTGTCCCACAGCAGGGTGGCACCCTGCAGGCTTCCCAGCAGGCCTACGAGGTACGTGAGGATGGTACAGGTGCCAGAGGGCAGCCGTAGTCATCTCTCTTGCAAGCGCTTGGGGGTCACAGTGGACAGGGAGGGGCTGTCCGGTCCACCCATACGTGATTGGCTGGCTACCTGGCTGGCAACAAAGCCGGCAACATGGCCCAGTGAGCCGGCCATGTTGCCACACCTCCCATGCTCCCCCTCGCCTGGAATCGAAATGGCATGTCCACACATAGGGCATGCTACTTCGATTTGAAGGTTTCCTTAATTCGGATTAACAAAGTGTTACTTCGAATTAACGTATTTTGAAATAAGGATTTTATTTTGAAATGAGTTATTTCGAAATAAAAGCTACTGTGTAGACATAGCCATTTTGAACAGCGAGTGTCTGTTAATTTGAGCTGAGCATGACCTAAAAGTGTGTTTAAAAGTCTCTGGAACTATACCCAATAGATATTATTTTAAAATTTGCTGCAGCAAAGTTCAGAGCTAATTTGAAGCCTTACAAGATCTGAAACATCTCTTAAAAATGTAATAGCATGCTGCTACAAAGCTTCAGATCCTCAGAAATTTCTCCTAACATAGCCATGCTTTCTTATATTATCAATATGCTGTGACAGGATTAAATAGACTGCTGCATATACAGTACCAGCACATTATAGTTGCCAAACAGTAAAACATAGTTTGGTATGAAATTTATAGCTGGATGTGTTATATGGCGTATAAAACTTGACTTTATGAATTTGTCAATTTAAAGAGCTAATGTAGATTTATTCTAAGTGTGAGCAGTAATTAATGACCACAGTCCTGTATGTAGCTCATTGCAATAAAAAGGCACACTCAATATTGCAATGATATTAATGTGTGTGAAGAGAGGGTTACAACAGCATATTTGAAATAACAGGTACTGGTTTTGAAATAACACAAAAAATCAGCTTCAGCCAAAAAGTACATGATGGGTGACTTCTGAGAGGAAGAGCTTTGATTACAATCCATTTACATGGTAATAAAGAGATAATGCTAGTTTAGGGTTCTGTGCCATTTCTAAGGACCTTAGCATATTTCCTCAAAACTTTGAACTAGCAAAAAATGGTTAAATTCAGTGTTCAAGGCTATCATTTACCTGGAGGTTAACTGCCTGGAATTGTTCCAGAGAGAGACAATTTCCTCTCCCTCCCTCACCAATGAGCAAATCTTGGAAGTGCCGGACAGCGTCACCTACAGGCGGGCTCTGTATTGCCTCCCTGCTATCCAACCCCACCCTAGCTCTACTGGAGAGGTGCTACCAGGGCTTCCCCCACTGTCAGCCTCCCTAACATCACTCAATAAGGGACATTATGTAAGGTGGAAGCTTTGTCACAGAAAAATTAATAAAGCTCTGTCTATATTAATTTTTCCAAGTATACTACAATCCATCCAAACCCACTTCCAGCCCTCCCTATTCTTTGTTCTCAGCCTCCCCACTTCCCATGCAGGGTCCCCTGAGTTGGTGAGGAGTCCTTCCCAAAGCAAAGGGCAGCACTGTCGAGACATAGCACATGCAGAAAGAGACCTTACTATGTAGTCAGCTACTAGGACAATGTTGCCCCCTGCCCCAGATGTGGATCTGCTGTCAGGCAGCTTGTCGTCATAGCTGACATACAAGAAGCAGCACAGAGAATGCTGACCACATGGATCAGAGCGCCTGGCCTCTAGCACCATTTTTCCAAATGGAAGAGAAGTGAGGAAAAAGGAGATGTTCCCCCAGCCCGACTCTCTCACTGCCAGCAGCCAGGAGGGAAGAGAATGTGTCTGATGGCACTTAAAAGATATGTGTGCTGCAATGTGTTGATGCTCCCCTGGCATGTGTGCCCGGCAGTATGGCCCTAATTCATACTGCCCTCATGACAGGAGAACATGGTACCGTAACTCCGGTACCATCATTCTGCAGCTATCTAGCATCCTGTGATGTCATCTGTTTATTCAGTAGTGCCCCAGCTCTGCAAGGCCCTAATCCAAAGCCCAGCAAAGTCAATGGAAAAACTTTCATTGCCCTCAATTAGCCTTGCGTAAGGAAATCTAGGATTGACAAATGTTACCCGAGCTTCTGAGAGCTAGGGCTGAAGCTGGGTGGAGGGAGATGAGCTTCATGGGGTGGTTGTTGTAATATGTCCAGTACTTCACTAGCTGTGACTTTTGATAGCATATTTTATAGAAGGGGAGAAGACTTAAACGGTTTGGGGAAATTCTGTGTTCTGCGTTATATGGGAGGTCATACTAGATGGACAGATTGGTCCCTTCTAGCCTTAGCATCTATGAAGCTACCATGTGGCTGTTACAGCAAGTCTCTTCTCTGCCAATTCATGTTATTTATGCTCATTTGTGTTCAGTGTGCTTGTTTAAAAATGGCTTCAAACAAAATGCCTGCATTTTGAGTTGATGAGCTGTCTTAGATTTATAGCACAATCCACCTGCCTATTACAAATAGGCTTCTGCTTCATGCAGTTTCTTTCTCACTGAGCAGGCAGTAAGCTGACCACACTCATTTAGGTTCCTTGTTCCATTTGAACTGCTATAGCTTTATCCCAAGCCAAATATTTCAGTACTTGTTCCTTCCCCATCCACTGCAAATAACCTTCAGTTCTGGATTTATTTTGGTGGCTACTGCTGCAGCAATAAACCTTGACCCTTCCATATGCTTCCTGATACCAGTTTTGTGGCCTGGAGTACAGCATCGTTTAGTGGGGTCTCTGCTAAAATAAAAGATAAAATCTTAGAACCACATACTTCAAAATCAGATTGGGAGTGTGGTTCTGAACTACCTCAAGATTGAGTGGTGTTCCAGTACTACAGTTGGTCTTGAACCATTAATGAGAAAGAGCTAAGTATTAAATCTGGATTTGTTTAAGATCTTCATGCAGTTCAGGTTCATCTCTGGACTGGTTCTTCAGAATGATCATAGTTTTCTTTCTATGTTTCCTGTTTGTTTCAAAAAACAGGTTCAAAAAATGCAGTTGTTCTTTCCCATCGGCTACCAAATTGTTTCACATTATAGTTTGGATAATTTTTTTTCATTAAAAATATGTTTTATTAGAAACCTACCACTTGATGGCAGTGCAGCATAGAAGATGGTCATTAGTATTGGCTTCCTTCTTTAGAATTCTCATTACTGTGGTAATATAATTAAAAACTCCCTTCTGGTGAGTCATAAGAGTTGCTAATTGCCTGTAAAATTCAGGTCAGGTCACTTGAATTGTTTAGTCAATAAAAGCTTCTTATGACATGGTAAGGGGAACAAGTAAATTGATACAAATGGCTAAAATTAAAATGTTCTTTGTAATGCTTCAGACTCTAACAAAAGCTTGTCTCATTTGCTGATAGAGGTTGGTCCACTAAAAGATATTATCTCACTTACACTGTCTCTAAAATAAAAAAATGTGACCAACCACAAGGATCAATTTTATCACTGCACCTGGAAAGATTACCTTTTTTATTGCCAAATGCCAGTAAAGTTGATTTCACCATACACAGACACTGCACTGTGTCAGAGGATATGCAGCCCACCTTTTTCCCTGATGGTCCTTGTGGGTTCCCAGGTAGAATGGAGAAAAGAAGGAAAGGAGAAGAGTGTAGAATTTAGAAAGAAAGTGGGATGAAGAGTATCTCAATCACTAAATGCTGCATTGATCACTGTCTGTCATGGAAATTTTCTGAAGGAGCCCCTTGTTGATATTTTTGACAGAGCATCACTGGCAGTTATCAATGTCTGGATTGATTGGTAAAATAAGAGGGAGCCATTTCTGCAATTTTGACAATATGACTTTTTTCTTCATGTAGACAATAGTACCTCACTCTTAAGTAAGACTATATGACCCTTGATTTACAACCACAGCTAAACTTGTTACTCCTGATGGCATCATTGACAATTCATTGCCAGACTTGTTGTCATTGACCATGCCTCACAAAGCTAATTCTATTACAATTTTAAGATGATAATTAATATTATCACATCCTGATACAGTAATTAACTTAGATATCACGATGTCCGGTAGTGCAGCCCAACAAATATGAAATGAATACCTTTCCAAACTAAGGAAGTGTCTAATGAGCCCAACGTTTGGTTCAGTTCATGCACTGAAAAACTGTTCATTAGCTCTTGTCATAAATAATGAAGTTTAGTATGTGCAGCTCCCGCCAGGATCTTGCCCTGTTTTCACTCATAATGTGGCATATCTTTGTTTTACGAATTTTTGGGTGGCATAACTCAGTCTCAGACAGAAGAAGAGATGACCTTAGAGCTTTAAACCGGCAAGGTGCCATTGCTTGAGGAAAATTGCAGGGATAATAGTGTTTCTGGATAATACAAATAACCTACCTTATCCTCTGCTCTGAAATACTTGAAGAAAAGATGCACCGCACAGAATGGAACCATTACTCTGTACTCTAGTACTTTGAGTAGTAACTTATTCCTCAAGCAGTGCCAGTGATTTCAATGGAAGTAAGGCACAGTTCAATGGGAGGAAGATGAGCTGAATCTGGCTCTATAACCCTGAAAGGGTGGTGCTTCAGAAGTGGCAGCCTGCCAGTAGCTGTCAGAAGCAATAGGAGAGCAGACTCAGCACTGATCTACACTGCAAAGTTAGGTGGCTGTAAGTTGCCTTGCACTGACCTGTTTATGAATGTGTCTACACGGAGATTTGTCTCCTGCTAATCTAAGTTATGGCAATGTGGTAACACCTCCTCTCTCCAAGTGCTATTGAAATAGAGCCAAACTTTTCATTTCAATCCAACTGGTACATTTCATGTTTCCTAACTCCCCGCAGAGTTTAATTATTTTGAAACAGAAAGTACAGTCATAGTAAAATGTTATAATCAGCACTAACACAGAGAAAGGAGCGGGATAAAGTAAAAGATCAGTGCAAGAGAGATTTTAACCACATAGAATGTGCAAGACTCCAAAGAAAAGGGAGCCTCAGCAGACTGCACAAAAATTAATGTCAGTTTTGAGAGCAACTTTGAGGAACAAGAAAAGAAAATCACTGATAATGAGCTGACATCAACTGAGGATTGCTCCAAGAAGCACACTGATACCAACTTGCAATTACAGACAAAAAATTCATTCAGAAGACCAGAGTTTGACTGGCATGAGTAGAATACAGCAGTGGTTCTCAATTATTTGTGGGTCATGACACACTTGGTGGCAGGTCGTGACCCTCCAGGACACACCAGCTCACCTTCCCCAGGCCAAATCCAGCCATCTCCCCAGCTCTCTGTGACATTCTTACTGCTGTGTGGCAACACAGCAACATGTCCCAACACAGTGGTTGAGAACAGCTGGGATACAGCACCTGTTCAGTCAAATACATTATGAATGGGAGATAAAGATAGCCCATGCCCTGAGTCAGCTAACATCATTAATAAACAATGGAAGAAATACTTTAAGTATTCTGTCACAGCGTTCCTGATGCAGGTAGTATTTTCACTGAAGCCAATGAGAGTTTTTCCTAGATGGGCTTGATGTCCACATGTCTCTGAATAGAGAATCTAAAAGTAGTAGATATTTGGTGTAATCCTTTTCTTTGGAGTAAAGGGAGCAAAAGGGAAGTGTGTGGCTTATACATTTAGGCATGTAATCCAAAATTAACCGCAATTTTGAGTTATATACAACAAATAGAAAAAGAATCCTACCTAGCAAATTCAAAGAGGTGAATGAATAGCTGATGAGACCCAAGCAGATTTCCGCTACTTTCATTACACTACTCTAATGCCAACAACTGATTTTTTTTTTAAGTATTTTAACCTAGTGAAATATTAGGAGCTTCACGAAGACAGGAGCTAGACTCAAGTTCCATTCATCTCAGGTTAGTTGGGCAATATACAGTGTATAAGGTGCAAAGGTATTTTCAACATAGAGTACAAAAATCAAGGTCAAAAGACCAGCAAAAGTGGGATGGTGCTACAGTATGTTTGCATCTGACCTTACAATCTTTACCCATTGTTGAATAAAGTAAATGTTGTGGATTCAATCAAATTCTCAATGACATCAATGGACGTCTTTCCACCAATTTTAGTAGCTGTCAGATAACATCCTATATATATATATATATATACTGGAATTTTCCCCCCATGATTTGTTGTTTTTTCCTTAAGTTAACAGTCCCATTTCTGAAGGGATGTCCTGACCTGACCCCTAAACCTTTCTTGATAAGATGACAGACTAGCCTGTCACAGCAATCAACAAAGAAAAGGAACAAGGGAAATGGATATGACTACATTTCAATGTTTCAGTTTTTAGTGCCACATGGCATAAGTCTTTTCAGGTTAGTACATTTTACAACAGTCAAGGTGGCCTGGCAGCTTACATTAGCAAAGTATTTGGTTTTGTGTCTTCTTTGGTCATCTGTTTTAGTACAAAGAACATACGGATTCCAATTATAATCCAGATTTTTTTTTTTGTATCTGTAACTTGAAATAGAAGAGTAACACAGATTCACAGTCATCTGTTACAGAATACAAATAAACCAATTTTAGTAAGTAGAAATGGCTCCTAAGATACAGCACGACACTCCATTTCTTAATAGATTACATCAGGCTGACTTTGATGGCATTGGTGAATGAAACCATTCTGCTATGATTTGTGTGTATCAAGATTGTCAAACTTAATTTTACCAGTGGTCAATTTCCTCTTTGTCATTTAATTCAAGTATAAAATATAGATGCTGAATGTCACTGTAGCCTGACAGTTTTAGATGTTGAGTAGATGTACTATGAAGAATATGTCTTAAGCATAGGCATTTTTAACATTATTCAGCTGACATATATTTCTAGCTGTGTTTTGATCACATTATACCAGGACATAAAGAATGTACTTCCAAAAGAAGTTTCATGTTCTAACTGGGTATTTGACTATCAGCAAAACAACCTAAATGTTTCACTCATTATTATTGTGAATCAGTATAATAATGTGAATGATACCGTAAAGTCCCTCCAATAATGCGGAGTCTGAAAAACCCATGGGACAAAAGTTTCAAGAATCCATCATATCAGGCAGTTACCTTATTAGTATTGATAGTCCTTCCTCTGTTCCCTTCCCCTGTAATATTTTTTCTGTGAAATATGTTGCTAGTTTTGATTTCTTCTTCATACGGTACTAGTTGTTTAGGTTGGACTTAATTCAGTCTGAAATTGTTTTATTGCTGCTTCTTTAGCTATACAGAATCATGTAATCTTTTGGGGATTCAAAGAACAACGAAGTGGGCTCATTTAGTACTCGGATGGAAGACCTTTTGGGAGTATTCTTGGCGCTACAAGAATTGTTGAATCATTTGGTATCTCTCTTCCTGTTGTGCCTCTTAAGACTATCTAATGACATTATCTCAACTCAGCATAACTGATAGTGTTTAAAACCTCAGTCCTTACCATACATGATCATCAAAAAAATTTCAGAGTACTGTTAGTTTCTGGATAATTACAGTCTGCATAATAATGTCTTGCACATGATTTCTCCCATAATTTCATGTGGACATGATAATCCTCACTTCTCATTTTCAAGTCCTGTAGCAACTGTGCACTGTTAAAAAGTTGTGTTTCATTTCATGCTGGGATTCTGGTTTCTAGTTTGTATCAATTTGTCAAGAGTTTTGGATTCTTTACAATACAAATTGGAACAGAAATGCAAGAGCCTTTAAGGATTAATACTACACTTTATTGTATGGCATACAAGGAATATTCCAAACTATACAGTTTTAATAAAATGTGAAGAATCAGGGATTTTGTTTTCATATGGTGTTTTTGTGCTCACTTCCGTTTGGCCTATGAACATATTTGTCTGTTAGAACAAAGTCAATGTAGTGATGGTCAGTCCATGTTGTTTGATAGTCAGTAACCATATGAGCCAGTAAAGTTTATATTGCATTGAAAGAAAACCAGGTACGCTAGTTTATCAGGACAAAATGAGTGGAAATCGCATAATGGGCAAATTGTTTTGGTTGTAGGTACTGTCCCGACTTTTTGGTTTATGAATGTGAGTTCCTGTGGCAGCCAGAGGGAAGGAGCTCTCTACTGCCATGTACTAGTGAAAGATAGATTAAGCAGACCTTATCTACATGTTTACAAGCCCTGCCAATGCTTTCATTTAAAATTCAAATTAGTTTTGGGTGGCAGCGTAATGAAATGTTAGTATCCGTATACTGTGAACAAAGGGCAGCCAAATAGTACTTAATATGCTTTGCATTAAGAGTTCACCTTACCACAACCTCTGTGTGACACCACAGGGGAATCAGTTAGTCACAGAAGGCGAGGGAAGGGACTGCAAGTTGAAAGGGATGAGTGAATCCCTGGAATCAAGGACTCTGACAGGTCTCTTGTGCCACTGAACCGCCTCTATAACAGAGTCATAGAATCAAAGAAATTGGAAGGGACCATAAGAGGTTATCAGCTCCAGTCCCCTGCATTCATGGCAGGACTAAGTACGCTCTTAACACTATCCGTGATAGGTGCTTGTCTAACTTCCTCTTTAACAGTTCCAGTGATGCTTGGTGCTTCTTGCTCTTAAACAGTTCCAACAAGTTGCCTAGGCAATTTATTCCAGTTGTTAATCACCCTGACAGTTAGGAATTTCTTCCTAATGTCCAACCTAAACTTCCCTGGTTGCTGTAATTTAAGTCCATTGCTTCTTGTCCTCTTATCAGCAGTTAAGAACAGCTTTTCTCCCTCTTCCTTGGGACAATCTCTTAGAGACTTGAAAACTGATATCATGTCCCCCCCTCAGTCTCCTCTTTTTCCAGACTAAACAAACCCAGCTCTTTCAGTCTGCCCTCATAAGTCAAGTGGTCCAGACCGCTAATCATTTGAAAGACAGAATTGGACACAATACTCCAGTTGAGGCCTAATCAAGGCAGAGTAGAGTGGAAGAATTACTTCTCAGGTCTTACTTAAAACACTCCTGTTAATACATTCCAGAATGGTGTTTGGGTTTTTTTTGCAGCAAAGTTACACTGTTGATTCATATTTAGCTTGTGGTCCACAATAAGACCCAGATCACTTTCCACAGAACTCCTTCCATGGGAGTCATTGCCTGTTTTGTATATGTGCAGTGGATTGTTCTTTCCCAAGTGGAGTACTTTGCTCTTGTCTTTATTGAATTTCATTCTGTTTACCTCTGACCATTTCATCAAAATCATTTTGAACTGTGATTCTATCTTCTAAAACACTTGCAATTCCCTCAGCTTGGTATCATCAGCGTACTGTACTCTACACCATCATCTAAATCATTGATGAAAACATTGAACAGAACCGGACACAGAACTGATCCCTGTGGTACATCACTCATTATGCCCTTCCAGCATGACTGTGCGCCATTGATAACTCTCTAGGAGCAGTTATTCAACCAATTTTTCACCCATCTTATAGTAGCTCCATCCAGGCTGTACTTCCAAAGTTTGTTAATGAGAAGGTGATGCAAGACCATATCAAAAGTGCTACTAAAATCTAGGTACATGACATCTACCACTTCCCCTCTATCCATAAGGCTCGTGACCCCATCATAGAAAGCTGTCAGGTTGGTTTGACACAATTTGTTCTTGACAACTGCATGCTGACTATCACTTAGCACCTTATTCTCTCCTAGATGCTTGCTAATGGATTCCTTAAATATTTGCTCCATTATTTTTTCCTGGTACAGAGGTTAAACTGACTGGTCTATAATTCCTGGGATGTCCTTATTTCCGTTTTTATAGATGGACACTATATTTGTTCTTTTCCAGTCCTCCAGGACCTCTCCAGTCGTCCACGATTTTTCAGAGATACTAGCCAATGGCTCAGATATCTCCTCAGTCAGCTCCTTGAGTGCTCTAGGGTGCACATCATCAGCCCCTGGTGACTTGAAGCCATCTAACTTGTCTCAGTAATTTTTAACTTGTTCTTTCCCTATTTTGGCTTCTGATCCTGTCCTGTTTTACTGCCCTCCCCTACACCAGGCATCCAGTCACCAACAACCTTATTGGTGAAGATTGAAATGAAAAAAATCATTTAGTTCCTCTGCCATTTCCACATTTTCTGATATTTTTTCCCTCTTTGTTGAGTAATGGTCCTATGCTGCCCTTGGTCTTGTTCTTATTTCTAATGTATTTCAAAAATGGGTTTTTTGTTACCCTTTATGCCTTCAGCTAGTTTGACCTCGGTTTGTGCCTTGGCCTTTCTGATTTTTCCCCTGCATAACTGTGTTATTTGTTAGTTGGAGTTGAGTGTAGAGATCTGGGTTTGGCACTATCCAGAGCTACTAGAGTTGAATGAACTGAGAGGTGGGTAGAAACCTGAGGACCTAGATCTGGTATCTTGGGGAAAGATGATATAGAGCCTGCAGCAAGGCACCTTATCCTTCACCAGCAGAACTGTTATCATTATAGCTGGGCTGCGTGGTGGAGCCTGAAGACATGGATTCAGCATTTTGATGAAAGCAACAGTATGTTGTGAAGAGACCAAGGCTGGCTTAAGGGGTGAGTCAATGTGACACTGGCTCAGGGCGCCAAAGCTTAGGGGCACTGGCACCAAAAATTGCAGCTCTCTGCAATTGCCAGGACTGCATGGCCGGGCCGGGCCAGGTCAGACCTCCACTTAAGGGTCATGTAACTCTACCCACCGCCACATGACCACCGGCTGGGTCCCACCCCTTTTGCCCTGGTGATGGGGACACAGAAGGAAAAGTTGACGTGGGGCACAACCCCTTGAGTTGGCCCCAGAAGATGCTGGCACAGTGAGAGATGCCACAAAGCCAGTAGCATTGCTGCACTTTGCAGGCTCCAAGCAGCACATTTCACTGATGCTTTCAGGTGGGCTCTGGCTGAGCACTCTCCTGGGCTCTGGCATGTCACTACCTAGCCTGAATGGGAAAAGTGGAGAAGTAAGGTGCAAAGGGACATTCATCCATCAGATGGTCATTCTGTCAGGTGGGGAAAATAAGGCAAAAGGACTACTGCTGAAGGTCTATGAGTGGGTGTTTTACTTACCCTTCAAATGAGCATACTGATGATTTATTGCTGGTTCTTCCCCAGTTTAAGCTATGTTCCCTTCTCTCATAATGAAATGGTCTTTGTTTTAAAAACAGACTGAGTGTCTGTGAGAAGAGAAGTATTGCCTGTTGAAGGCACTCTGGGCAGGTATTTTGTTTTTCCCAGGTTTTTGGGTGAGAACTTGGGCCAATGGTTACTTTGAAGAGGAGCCCGTAGATATTTGAACCCATCCCTTTTTACTGCTGCTAACACCTGATAGAAAGTCTCATCTGGGATTGCTCCTGAGTTAGTTCCACTTGCAAGCACATCTTAAGCAAACAATTAATTTTGGAAAGTAAGCTCTTTGCAGGGAACACATTTTGCATACTGGCTGCCTACATGTAGCAGAGCTGGGGATGGGGTGCATGTTGAGGAGGAAAGATGATGCCTGTGCATCTTCATGTGAGCTTCTGGAAGCAGCAGAACCTGCATGGAGTTCCAAGGGGCAGATGATGTCTGGAAATGGGTAGCTGGAATACAGGTCATACCCTCACCCTGCTTCAGAGATGCAGTTGTTAAAGAAAATGAATGACAGTTTTCTCAGGGAAAGATGGTGAGTGATGTGCTGGGCAGTTGGGTGCTGACTCAGCAGACCCTGTCCTGGACCACAGCATCTGGTGCTGTATGGGTGAAAGTTGTGGAAAAGGCAGTGCAGCCCCCATCCTGAATCAACTTTCTATTGTAAGTCAAGGTTGTTTTGGAGGGACAAGAGTCAAAACACCTGGTGAAGAAGGGCTCGAACTTTGGTTAGGAGACAACACTGATGCAAGAATGACAGGTACTAGATGCAGAAAAGTGAAGGTGTTTAATAGACCATCTTAGGGGCTGAGATTTGGACATGGTCAGCACCTTGAAAATCAGTAACAAGGACAAGAAGGTTTTAGCCTATGTACAGGGTTGGAGAAGCTATTATGGAGAGCTGTGGACTATCAGTTAAAAACGTTGTCCAGTATTGCTCTGATATCTAGATGCTTTCTGAGGTCTGAGAACAGTAGAGGCTGTATTTCGCTATAGAATCCAAAAGTCTTTTGCAAAAATAAAGTCTCACAGCTGCCCTGAGTGACCACCCTTAAATGACTTTCCAGTTTTGCCACAGGTAAATAATATGGCAGCAACATTTCCACTGCATAATTATGCACATTTTTTCCAGAGGGGGCAACTAAGGCTGCAGCAATAAAGTGACTTAATGTATGTCACCCAACAAGCCTGTTCACTCTTCTTGCCTCCTGATGATTTCAGTCCTAGTAAAATAATGCTAAATTTCATCAGGTTAAGTGTCAGATTCAGAGAAGTACTTTAATGTGGGGGCCTACATGACTAGGGCAAGGTAGCTTGGAGATGAGAAGAAATTAACACGACGATAACGTTCCAAATGGGTAGCCATGTCCGTCTAATTCATCAAAACAAACAAGGAGTCTTGTGGCACTTTTAAAGACTATGAATTTATTTATCTCATGAACTTTTGTGGGTGAGATCCCATTTCATCAGCCGCTTGATAATCTCCTCCATGAAAGCTCATGTGACAAATAAATTTGTTAGTCATAGAAGAGCCACAAGACTCCTTGTTTATTTTACTAAGATTATGGTGCCTCTTATACTAAGTAAATGAGTTTTATAACCTTAAAATATATCTTTTTTATAATAATTGGACCCCTGTTTTTCTCTTTGGAATATCCCTATAGCACTTGGAATGGGACACCACTATTTGCAAGTTTGTGAGGCTTTTTGTTTTGAGTTTGTTTTTCCTGGGACTTAACTTAGTTAATTATCTAAGTTTCTCCAGAACCATTCCCTGAAAAATGCTCTCAGTATGATATCCACAGGGATCCTTAGGCCAGCAGTTTTCTCCTGCAGTTGCCAGCGCAGTAGTTTGGAGGCATGTTGCCACATAGAACAGCAGCCCATATTACCACAGCTGAGCTCAAAGATATGTGAACCAGACTGAAATGTTTATTGCATTTTTCAGCTTTAAGACATTCCCTACTTCTGTGCTGTTGCCAGCCTGTCTGCTTTCTCAATCATTATGGTTCTCTGGAAGCTTCTAATGATAAAGCAATTTAATACTGTCTGTGTTTAGTCCCCTAGGAATCTATACTTTAGTAGAACCACATTTACACCATGGATGGCCTCTGCTCATCCTTCTAACACTTCGGCAAAATGGAAAACCTCTTTACAGCTTCAGATGGGCGCTATAGCAACAGCTGTATCTTTCCTGACTTAGTAATTGCTAAAAAGTTCCTAGAGATGATATATTTAATGCAATTTGAAATATTTCTTTACAAATATTAAAATAACATGCAAACTAGCATCATTGATGGACATGAAGACTGATTCTGAGAGGGACTAAGCCCCAATAACTCCAGCTGATTTCAGCATCAGACACAAGATATTCAAGGGAAAGATAAGAATTAGTGAAAAGTTTATACTTCTGCAAGTATTGGGCCAATTCTTAGACCCGCCATAACTGTGCTGGGAAACAAAATTAGCTTTAAGTACTTTTGCATCTCCCAAATTCTGGGTCTGAAGCAGCCCCTGATGTTATTTGGAGCAGCCAATGGGCAGCACTAACGTATGCTCTGACTGTCCATGGTCTCTCCTAGGATACATCTATATAGCAAATTAGAACTTGTGGCTCACCTGTGCCATTTGAATGGAGTGTAGACTGCTAGGGTCTGGCTGGAATGTGACTTGTCCCATCTTACAGGGTCCTAAAAGCTTCAGCTCTGTCCTGAGCCTAGTCAAAAAAACAAAAGTATCTCAGAGCTCGAGCCCCATGAGCCTGAGTCAGTTGGAGTGGGCCAGCTGTGAGTTTTTCTTTGCAGACTGGACATACCCCTAGAAACTCTGGTAGCCCAAAGTAGCTGGAGCACAGAGTATCAATCGACCATTAACTAACTTTACCACAGATATCTGATTAAAGACAAGGGCGAGCTCAAAAACTCATATCATTCATGACAATTGCCGACTTTTTAATAGTGACCAATTCGCCTTGGGTCAGTTTGTTGGTTTTACTCATGATAATACACAGGGTTTCTTCTAACAGTCTTATGGAATCTCCATCACTGGAAATTTCATTAAACAAACACCTGCCAGGAATGGTTTAGATGGTATTTGGTCCTGCCATGAGTGCAGGGGACTGGATTCGATGACCTCTCTTGGCTCCTTCTGATTCTGTGATTCACTTTCATTACAATAGACAAGACGTCACTGGGCCAGAACCTGCGATGAGATGGCAGAAAATAGACCATTTACTAATTGCCCTATTCTGTTCATGCCCTCCAGCATCTCATACTATTTGCTGTCAGAAGACAGGATTCTGTGCTAGAAGTACAACTGGTGTGATCCAGTATGGCCAATCTTCTGATCCTCTGTTCACGTGAATGTAGCTGTTTTCAGGATTGTTCAGTGTAGCGACTGATCTGCAAACATTCAGGTCACTCTCCTTGTTTTTAAGGATACTGTTTTTTGCAGTCATTTTTAAGGTGTCTGCTTTCAGTTCTTTGTAATACAACCTATACTATTTGGAAATTATAATAATTTTCTGTTTTTGAACCGGGCAAAAATGTTCTTTCCCTGTTTCTAATGGAAAAGATGCCAGAATGATTCCCTCTATGCTTACTTCTTGAGCATTGTTAATGCTTTCAGAATGAACACAAGCTAACCTCTTGCTCTGGGATAATAGTTGTTTAGGTGTGTGTCAGACAAAAGGGATATCAATGGGCCTGATATCTAATTGACAGATGAGATGTCATTCATGTCAAAAGGTTAGAGAGAGATTTAGAATGTGCAAAGAATTCCTCAGTTTAATGTAGTCCACATTTTTCAGCAATCATTTAAAACAACATTACTGCTAGAGACAGGCTTTACCCAAAATACCAGACCTGAACATCCCTCTAAACTTTGGGAAAATTTGAAGCTGGATCTGTGGGCAGCCCCTATTTCTAAAATGGGCTATCTAAAGATCCCAAACCTGAAGTCCTCCCCTCCCCCTGCCCAACTTTGGAGAAGTATGGCTCAAGTTCTGGTGTGAACTTCTCTAATTTCCATGCAAGTACTAGATTTTGGAACAAAAACAACCCCAAAAGTTAGCCTCCTTGTGCATAAAGGATGGTAGAGCCGTGGGCAACTACTATTGTTCAAATAAATGTAGGTTAATAGTAAAAAATAACACCTACAGTTGGGTAACACAAGAAGGATATTTTAATTGTTGCTGTTGGAAGCAATGTATCGGCATACTTCAAGTTAAATCATCTAGAAAAATGTGTTCCTTGGCTTTTTTTCTATTGAGCAAAATGTTCCATTTCCTTATATGTTTTTAGTGTGTCTTCAGGGCATTGCTATTTATTTTGTAAGGTCATTGTAACAGCATGTGATTCATTTCACTGAATTTTTGAAACATGGCCCAGCAACTATCAATTGAAGTGAGGACTGACCTAACAGTGTTGTACTTTCGTATGTTATGGGACACAGTCTCTGATATTTCATTATGCTTCCCTCTTGTATGAGTTCTCTATTTTACTATCCTGCATTATAACAGATTTGCAATTATAGCGGACTTGGAACAAACTCCCAAATGTGAAAAAATGATTTATAGACCCATTTCAAGCTCAGCAGCTGAACAGGGATCACTAGTTTAAAAAATTCATTAAAAACAAAATGCTGATTTGCTGTTTGCCAAAACATGTTGACTAAATGGATTTCTCTACAAGAAATCGCCAAGTGTGTGGTAGCCAGATGTGGTTTTGCCAGTTGTGGATTGAAGAGCAGCACTCAGCTATAGGTCTGTTTTGGCCATACCATGTACTGCAGAGCCACTAAGCTGACCTTTAATATAGGAAAGTTAAAATTAGTCAATTTTCACTTCACTTTTTGTATCCAATTTTTTTAACTACGTCTGATGCACCAATTGCATCTTGCACAATGTCCCTCTGAATGAGGGTGGAAGAAACCCCATTGACCAAAGCTTTACAGTTCAGGCTTCTTTTTTAAAAGGAGGTGCTCTTAGAACCCCATCCTGTGGCCCTTGCACATGCAAAACCCCCATCTACGTCCACATGCATTTTAGATTGCAAGCTATGGAGAACTGGACCATTTATAGGCTAACAGGAGAAAACTGTCAGAGAGGAACTTGCTGAGGATTTTGTGGAAAAGCTGCTTCAGCATAAGTTTAGAGTGAATTTTTTACAGATGTGGTGAAGTCCAAGTTCCTCTTTCACATCCACTGCTGTTGATGCCAGAGTACAGTCTTAAGTAATCTATATCCAGGGCCCTTGTGTAGCACTGTGGTATATGATCACTTCCCACACTTACATGCCCTGTGCGTATAACTGTGTAGGGGTCATTCCTCAGTGGCAGCCAAGCCATGCTTAACACCATTGGGAAGGGAACAGAGATAGGCCTGAGACACTCATAACCTAATCCTGGAGCACACAAGGGGCCAAGTCAGCTGACATGAAATAACACAGGTTGCAGTACAACCAAGAAGCCATTACACGGTCATGGACTGCTAAAGTGCAAGTGACCATACCCTTAACATGCCATCTACTGTAAGCTGTGAAGGGTGCTGTGGTGTCTTCCGTGTGGAGATGCCCCTCACTTAGAAAGCTTTTAGTAGGTGCCTTAAGTTGGCTTTGCTGTACGTTTGCACTGCTAAAGCAGCCCAAAGAAGCTGTATCCAAGCCAGGATCTGTCCTATACTTCTGCCTGTCTGTTAGGGACTGGATGGTGGTGGGGAGGAGTGTGCTTTTGGCAGGCTATCTATGGGAAAGTTAAACAAAATTGTGTACTTTTCAAATTTCTCTGAAAGTGCTAAGGGATGGGACACTCCCCAGAGATTCACAGGATACACTGAGGACAATGATTGGACACTCCCCAGAGACAGGCATCTGCCAGCGGGGGTGTGAATTCATGAAACAGCAAAACACAATTACTCACCCAGGTGCTGAAAGACGGGTCTGCCTCACTAAATATACCATGCTAGATGCTCAGGAGTCCCTTCTGCATTATTTTCTGGTTCTGTATCTGCCCTGTCAGCAGTAAGAGACCTAAATAGCCCATAAAGATTTGGTCCTGGCTTATATCATGTGTCTATGGCCCTCTGAGAGATGTGACCCACTTCAAATGATTGAACAGTGTATCCAATGCAAGGTTAATTGAAGAGTCTGTGGCTTAATGTACACTAACCAAAGTAATAACTAACTCATTGTATTATCATTAATGCTGAACATTTAATCAAAAGCAATTTCATCTTACTTAATCCAGTTATTTGGGCCAAGTAGCAAGTGATGTGCAAGCATTTCTGCATTGAAACTCCAAACTGAGCAGAAGCTAATTGACCTGACCCTATGTCTCACACTCCCCTGCATTTATTTTCATCCAATTCTGTAAGTGTTCCCTCTTCAAAACATCTAACGAAGTGGGATATTCTCCCACAAAAGCTCATGCAATAAATAAATCTGTTAGTCTTTAAGTGCCACAAGACGCCTTGCTTTCGTTTGCTTTAACATGGCTGCCCCTTGGGAACCTGACAATGTAGTTCCACAAACTATAGATGCAACTGTTAGCTGCAGAAGGAAAATCCCCAGTTCCAGCTCGCATAGCTAGAAGGTTGTCAAACATCTAGAGTATGCAGACAAACAGAATCATAGGGCAGGAGCAGCAGACTACAGGAACAGTCAGATGCTAGACATTCTGACTTGTAATATGAATAACAAAACACAGAAGCAGAAGCAGGCTGATCACAACTCAGAGAAGGCTGTTTAAAGTATGGAGATACAAAATCAAAAAAGAGCAAGACGAGCTTGCTTTATAAGCTACCAGCTATTTATCTGAAATTTGGTTTTAAACTACAGATAAATATGTACTTGGGTGTCTCATATTTCAATCCCTTGAGCTTCCCATACATGCTAAGGGGAGTTTTGTGTTAATTCCCTGCACATCAATGGCAGAAGTGATTTCCAAACTTGTATGGGATGTATGCTGCTGCCCATCACTGAAGTATCTGATCTTATGGTTCGCACTAAACTAAACAAAGATTCAGATCTTTTATAATAACCGGTCCTCTTTTTTGTCCTCGCTTCCACTCTTATAATGTAAATGTAAAACAAACAGCTAGTGAGCTTTGGAAGCAGACTGCTGAATTTTTTCCAAATGGTGTTCATTGTGTATTTAATTACATTTTTAACTGTACAGAATATATTTGCATTTTCATGTCAGACTTCTAGGTAGCCAAATAAATAGTTACTCATTAAAAACAAGACCAAAGAAAATTATTATAAATATTAAAATAATGCACCTTTGCAAACCCAAAAAAGTACTGATGGGGGAGAGGAGATTCAAATAAAAATGTTGATTTTCCTAAGTGTTGTTTCATAATATTCTCAGCTAGGTGATGTGGAACAAGGACTCTCTACAAATTTAACTCCACTGAAAATGTTTCACAAGGGCATGTGATTTTTCAGGAACCCATGTATGTGATTTCTTTTGAAAGGTATTGAACATCCACATTGACTTGAATGGAGAACAGATGTTCAGCAGCTCACAGAATACGACACTTACTGCTTATAGACCAAGTAAGGCAGTTTGATCATATTTCTAGTGTATCCACAAATGTTAACAACATATTAGGGTTGTAGAATCAATGCTAGTTTTTAATATTTCCTGTGAGTGAGGCATTTGAAATAAGAAACACTTCCAGAAAAATTGTTGCCGTGGTTGCAGATGGTGTAATATCTTGACAAGCATATTTTTTTCCTTTTGTATGGATCATTGGTTTTGGTTGCTTGTTTTGCTTTTCTCTACTGCACTCTATATCTTGGACACATAGTAAATGTACCTTGGGACTAAGTCTCAGAAAGGAGGTCTGTGTACAGTATTCCAATAAGGAAAGTATGCCAATAGAGGCAATATAGAATATAATTGTTCAGGCCCTCAAAGCAGGCCTGAGACAGTAAGAAAAAACACCACTTCTAGTTACATATGCTCTTCCCAGGGATGTACATAACTGAACATAGCTGTATGAGAGTAATACTGAGCCGTACACCCCACCAAAAAAAGCCATTCTTTTCACTGTGTGAAGCAAGATCTCAGGAACAGCGTGAAAAACATACGACAAAGACCAGATCAAATAGTATTTAATAAATCATTCTTCTACTTATAATCATAATTAGCCTCCAATATATACTGGCAAAAGAAAGGAACCTAGACCCTTAGCCTCACTCGGGATGTACTGGCAGGTCAAACAGACACAAGGGCAGCCAATCAGGTCCTTTAGGATACCCGTAGTCTAAGAGAGTCCTTTGTTTCTATGTCATTTGAGTCCCCAGAGGACATAGTGTGTGGCTATGAGACTACTCTAACATATAGTGGAAACCAAACCTGCCCCCAAATCAAGAAACCACAAAGCCACCATCTCCACCAAACTCCTATAGTTTTGTCATGAGCCCAGTCTGGCAAAATTAGAAGAGCTGACCCAAAATGTTTAATGATGAAAAAGCTTTTAGACACACAGAAGCTGGGGGTGCAGGGAACCACCTCTCTAGACTGAAGACACTTGTGATCTTGCAGTGGGGACCAAGCTTTCACAGACAACACTGTATGTGCTTCAAAGCACTAGAGGCACAACATTTTGTCTGCTAACTCCATCTCTTGCACTTACTGACACCCTGGGCCACCATTAGGACACTTAGCAATGATCTTTGGTACGGCTGCTCCACCGCTACCTTTTTACTTCTACAGCAGATTATTGGATGGCAACAAAACATGATTCTTGTTCTTCCAAACTATTCAGGTGAATGAATATATTCACTATGGCATATCAGCCTGTGTTTCAAAGTGCAGATGCAGTTTTCCAGTTAAGACCTAGATGCCGATTTCTGTAGAGAGGTGGATGGATGCCTTTGTGTATGTGTTATCAAGTTCACAAGAATACATATTAAATGCCTCACACACAGTCTCATTGCATGAAGTTTTAATGTACTTCTGGATTCCTAAATCCACCACCAGCCTTCCAACATCTTACCTTGAAAGACTGCCTCTGTCCCAGGTGAGGTGAGCAGATATGCTTGAGCTGGCAGTCACTTTGCAATGTGAGACAGAGTTGTTTGCAAGCCATTTGCCATGAGACTCCATGAACTGTGGAATTCCCCACCACCACCTGTGCTCCAAAGTAGCCCACTTTAGTCACTTTCTAGGCATGCTGCATAGCCCATCTTTTAAGCCAGGTTTTTGTCTCTTTGGCTATGTCTACACTGGAGGCTTAAGTCGACTTAAGCAGCCTTAAGTCAACTCCTTGGCCACATTTGGAGTTCATTAAGTCGACTTAAGCGCTTGCTTAAGCTGACTTAATAACTCCTGCCCTTAAAGTCAACTTTAAGGGCTAAGTCCACTTAGTGCATTAGAGCCATTTTAGTTGACTTTATAAAGTCAACTTAAGCCAGGGGACCCATTTAAAGTCAACTTAATAAAGTCAACTTTGAATGGGTCCCCTGGCTTAAGTTGACTTTATAAAGTGTTGACTTAAACAAATGGGGCCTCACTAAGCCCTAGTCTACACTGAGAGGGCTGTTCAGTGGCAGTCAACTGGCAGTTATACAAGGCATGTGAAATGCTTTGCATAATTGACAGGGACTTCTTAAGCTGCCAGTACACACTGCTGAAAGCCTACTGCAAATGGTTTGTGGTCAGCTTTCAGCTGCATCGTCTAGGGAGTAGGACTTCTGGTGCTGACCTTCCAGAGTACAGCAGCAAGTTCATAGTCACTGCAAATCACACCTGGAAAGTTGGGCTGATGGTGGTGATTTTGGCGACATCAGTGAAGACATACCTGAAGTCGACTTAATAAGATCAACTTTAAGTCGACCTTATTAAGTTGACTTACCTGAGCTCTGTAACATAGACATAGCCCTTGAGAAGATCTGAGAATGGAGGACCTTTAATTTGGTTGGAATGTTTCTTAGCTGATGAGTGTCAGGGGAAATGTAGCTCTTTCACTTTATAATTACTTCAGGATTGCATTTTTAACTGATGGGAAGGGTACCTATAGCGCGAAAGGGGGATAGGAAGTGTATTCTTTTTTTTGTTAAACTATTTATGCCCAGTAAACTCTGCTCTGACATTTGGACCTACTCAACTACCCAGGTTTCACCAGAAGATCAAGGTCCACAACTTGTCTTAATTACCCATCTCTATTACTAGCCACATGGCATAATACTTCAACAGCAAATTAGTTCATACAAGCTAGTCATCTGTTCAATACTAGGCATGGAACTTTTGAGTAAATCAGCAATATTTTATGTGCAAAATCTATATCTAGCAAGCTTACAATACTACAAGAACCAGGTGCTCAAGTTTTATACTGACATATTGTATTAAGGGACCGATTCTGTAATCCTCACTCACTTTGTTTTTGCAACTCGTTGGTGCATGTAGGTTACAAATACCCACTGTACTTGATCCACAGAAAATATGACTCTATATAGCCACACCTTAGCACTTTATCCCATGCATTTGTCCCTGTTCATGTGTTAGTCAACATGGTGGCCATAACTTTTTACTTGCATTGCAGTCCCACTGTATCCATTTTTGATGTGCTAAATCTGAACAGAAAGCATAAAGGTGACAGCTTTAAGCAAGCATGATAAGGAAAATACTCGCTGGATCAACACTGAATACTGAATTGTCCCTGTTAATAGGAAAAACAATTTCTCTGAAGTTTGCAATACTCAGCTCAACACATGGCTTCCCATTCAATCCACATGCTGGGAATTAGACCAAATCACTCAACAATGTCTTTTAGCATCTTGATGAGGTATTACTTGACATAGGGAAATATTAGCAAAGATTTATTGTAGTAGTGACTTCCGCTTTCACGTCTTTTACAGACATATCTGTTTTATAATCTGTATTTAGCAAGTAAGTAAATAGCAAAATAAAACACTTAAATTACTTTTGACAAAAAGAGAACGTTGCCCTTATTCAACATTTCTTTCAAAAGTCTGGAAACCTCTCGTTTACACAATATCATCCATCTTAATTCTGCTGAAGGAGGTGACTTTCCAGTATAAACCAAATTGGCTAATATCAGTCTGTATTTGTAAAGTCCATAAAAGAACAGAATGTCTTGTTCATTTACATGCAGTAAACACATACGTCATCTGCACACTCATGGAATTGTGAAATAGTTTTGGAATCCAATAGCTTCTTTCATTTTGGCTTTGAAAAACATGGCTAACAAAAGTTCCAAAAGAATATATTTTCTCCTGTTTACATGAGGATTATATTATAAAAATATTTTAGAAGACCCTTAATCTCTCATTTCCTCAGCACTTTGTTTCAGTGAAACTACTATTTCTAAGACTGAGCAACAGACAACCCCATGATTCATTTATTTATAGTTACACATAAAGTTGAGATAGAGAGAGAGAAATATTGATAGTCTATATTTATCACCATGGTCTAGAAGTAAATTAGAAGTTGTTAATGCTTCCTCTAACAGTCATAATTCAGTCTGCATTTATCTGGCACCAGACTCCCCCTCTCACTCTGAAAATCTAAGAAGATTGTGAACAATAACAGTAAAACACTCCAAAACTGCTCTCTACATATATTTCATTTCTTTTTCCTCCAGAGGTTTTCAGACACTGAGCATCTGCAGTATTAATTCCTTAAATGCCAGCTGATGCTAATACTGATTTTGGTCACTGGTTTCAGTGGAAGCTGAAGATCTTCAGTACGTCTCAAGATCAAATCCAGTTGTAGCCTGGTTAATAAAATCCCCCTAACAACAATAAACCATCAATCCATGAAAAGTTATCTTGAAGAAGCTTGCCCTAATACCATTACTGTGTGTGGAAAGCAATTCCCTAAGTTTTCCACAGGTCCAGCCCTATATGATATAATATGATGTGATATGATATGATATGATAGGACTGTTGGAATACGTAAAGCAGAAATGATGGGGAAAAAAAATCAAAGGGCTGAGTGGCTTAAGCACTACACTTTCACTTCTGAGACCAGTGTTCAATTTTAAAATAAAATCAGATGCAAACAAGATAGGTGGTCCCGTTTCAGCCCCTATGGCTTGGCTGTCACATCATAAAATGCTCCCAGAGCATCTGACATAGTTGGCTGTCACTGCTCAAGAGGGCCCAAATTGACTTGTTAGCAGCTGGACAGTCTCTTAAGTGAGGAGTTAAGAACACAGGAAATCTTGCCCTGCAATCAAATGTACCATGCTGTGGAAAACCCACTCTGTGCACAACATGTCAGTTCCAGTTCTGATCCTGCAGAAGCTCAGTTATTCGCACAAATTTTAACATCATCATCCTTTCATAAATTACCACGTCAAGACTCCTATGCATGCAATATACTGTAATAGTCTATGGAAAGTCTTTGGTACACTGAGGTGCAAAGTCACCGAAAAGGGTTAGTCAGATCTTGAGTATCATCCGTAATTTAACCCCTGCCACAGAATGCACATCAAAGAACTGGAAACGTCTTAGGAGAGACCAACAAAGAGTGAAATATCTCAGCAGTTCCAGTGACAGTTTAGCATTAATACTGTGTACTTTTTTGATAGTGCATTTCATCAAGGAATTTAAAGCGTTTTAGTAATTAAGTAGTTAATAGCACACAAATGCCCATGTGCAGTACTACCAGGACAATCATTTGAAAATGAGGAAATTGAGGGAAGCAACCTGTCCAAAACTACAAGAAAAAAATCTCAAGTTCAGACTGAGTCCAAATCATCTGTTCTTGCCACTAGAGAATAATCTCTGCAGAGAACTGTAGCTCCTTCATTGTGGGGAGGTTCCCCATTCTCTTCAGTGCCTGCAGCATCAGCATTTTTGTGAGGGTTTTTTTAAGTTAAAACAGAATTTGTTAAATCTACCTACAGTATTTGCTGTAAAAATGGTATCAAAGCATAACATTCCCATTCACCCCATTAAACAGGTGTCTGAGCTGGGAGAGACTTTTTCCCAGTACACCTGAGTAAATAATTACACATGCAATTAGTCATGTGACAGCAGAGCACTGGCCATCTGGAAAGATACATCTTTTTGCCATTTATTTACCTTTATAGAGAAAATAGCACATATAAATTGAATGTCATGCCTCGTTTCTTTTTATTTTACGCTGTACTCGATGAGCAGCCTTTTGTGTAAAAGCAAATGAAATATTCATTAAATGTTTATGGTACCGCAAACCCCATGGAATGAGTCCGAACAAGCTTGCACAGAATTGATCACAATGTGGCATAGTTCCAAAGGGGTAGCTGAGTTAGTCTAGTCTGGCAAAACAAACAAGGAGTCCTATGGCATTTTTAAAGACTAACAAATATATTTATTGATTAGCTTCCATGGGAGAAAATCCCCCTTCGTCAGATGCTTTGAAGATGGGGAATTTACAGCATGAGAGGAGAATAAAAAAGGTGGACTAGGTTCCATTGGTTTAAATTTAGTCATGTGGTAAGACTATCGGCCTACAGGGAAGTGCTTTGTGAAGTCACAAGAGTAGATTTAGACCTTGATCCTGCAATGTGTTGCACATGGATAAGCCTTTGTACCTGCCTACAGTCAATCGCAAGACCAGGCTTTAATGCTTAATCTCAACCTTTTGTTCCCAGGGCAATCAGCACTATTGAGGTGTGTGTGAGAGCAGCAGCCACTCAGTAATTACCCACAAAGCAATGTTAGGTGAACCCCTGTAGAGATTCTTACAGTCTAATTCAGATGCAGATAAAATGTATACTGGCTGATGGTGGATGGTCAAATTGGTGGGCTGTCCAGGAGAAGTCAAAGTTCACAAGAAAAAAGTGCTTTCTGACTAGCTTTGGGGGGATGAGAAGGGCATCCTTGACTTAGTTAGAAGAGAGATGCAGTGAAAGCATGAGCATTGAAGAAGGTGAGTATGGAAGAAGGCTACAAAGGGCTTTACTGGTACTGGTCAGGGGAGAGGAGGAGCCTGACAGAGAGGAGTTGTGCAGGAATGATGGAGCATGAGGGAGAATGAGAGAACTGCAACAAGTTCACAACTTCTAGGTTTACAGCCATTAGGATTTGGAAGCCATGTCACAGTGTTCAGAATCCAGCCCTTTGGTTGCAACACTCTTAGGGCAACGGTTAATGATGCAATCTCGTCACAAAGATATTTGCAAAGCCCATAAAAGCTTAAAGAGGTTTGTCTTGCACTTGTAAGTACAGGCCACTTGCTTACAGAATATGCCAGTATAACTCAGGCACACTACAGAACACTGAAAGAAAATTGGTCAGCCAATTCTCATTCATTCTCATGCAAACAAAGCTAGTGATGAGCCTGATGCAAACAGACCTACTCTTTGACATTCAGATCAGAATCCAGGACCTTCCCAACAGACCTTGTTCTTGCAGTAGGCCTAGCCAAATCACTCATCCAAACACCCCAAACTGGGGGAAGCTTCATTTTCAGCTCTAAAATCTGCACCTGGGACTCATCTCTAATAAAAAAAAAAAATCACTGTCCTGGGATTTTGGTTGTACTGTCCTTTGCTCTATAACCAGAGCACCACATGGTCAAAGGGGCTAGAGTCGTCTTAGTGCTGATCTCTGAGGACGCTAGTGGAACTACATTCCATATACCTTCAAAGACATTCTTTACTTGTACCCCCTTTTTATCAGCCTCAAGAACAGCTTCCTTCAACTTCAGCTGCTAAAAAGACCACTGGCAAAGGACCATCAGTCCCAATATTTCAAAACAATTAGTGAAGAAAACAAACAAGTACACCTGGAGGCAAACTGCTTTAGAGGTTTCATTGCCCCCACCCTTTAAGATAAGTATACTCAAGTAGAGTAGTGTTAAAACAGTGGTTCGTGACCACTGTGTTGGGACACATTAATGCATCACCACACAGTGTTAAGTGTGTCACAGAGCGTCAAGGTGCTAGCTGGATTTGGCCTGGGGAGGGAGGTGGGCTGGTGTGTTATGTGGGGTTGTGATATGTCACCAAGTAGGTCACAACTGTGCTAAAGGAAAAGGCAGTATTGCCTTATCCTTTTAGATCTAAAGATCACCACATATGACAATTTGAATTGCTATACAGCACTGAAGCTTAGGACAATCTTCACCAGTCAGAGGGTGTGTGAAACTCATACTTATCGACTGTGGCCCTTTGTCCCACTGTGGCAGCTGGACGACATACACAGCTGCCCTTTTGGAACATTTAGAGATTTCTGAGCCAGCTACAGCCTGATAAGCCTGCATCACTAGCTCAAGTAATTGAGGCATATGCTTTTAACTCTAGGGGTCAATTCCCCAATGCATACCCTGTCCAGTGACTTCATTACATTACTTCGTACTTACAGAAATCAGCTAGCTTAAACCATAAAAAGAAAGCCTGACAGTCATGCAGTTTTATGTTGTTTTTGGTTTCCTGGCTCTTTGGCTTTTTGTACAGACTCAGTTCCTTTGTGCCTTCTCCTTTTACATAGTTTTTGTTAGTTCTGTTAAAGTGGTCCAGAGGTCTTTGGATATTGCCACCATATTATAATGTATTGATATTATTTAGTTTAGTTGTGTCACATAGTCTTGCTAGAGAGCTGATTTTTCCAGCTGTAAAACAAAAACATGCTATTTACAAAGCAATTTTGGCTTCTTTCTAATGCTTTCCATAAGAAGATTGCAGAAGTTCTGGCCAATTACTTTTGCCTAGTCATCATCTTGCTGCACTTTGTTTACTGTTCCTGAGCATAGTGACAAGAACAATATTTCACGTAGACCTGCAGGAGGTGGGTGGCCCACTTTAGTCAAGGAAAAGGGCCATTACCTGGATTTCGTATAAAAATGTTGTGTGTGTCATTTGGGGGGGGGGTTGTTTTGTTTTGTTTTCTTTTGTTTTGTTTTGTTGTTTTGTTTTGTTTTGTTTTTGTTTTTGCACTGCTAATGCTGAAGCTTTTAATACATGTTTTTGCATTGTTCATGCCAGATTATTTTTAATGTTTTTTTCCCCATGGCATCCAATACATCAATTTTCCAGAATCCAGCTGCTTAAGATAAGAGTGCTAAGGCTATATAATTAACCCAAGGACAAATAGTTGTGGCTTGAGAGTAGTGTGAGTTCATGGGACAAATCTTCAGTGGTGTAAATCAGCATAGCCCTGCTGATTTCAATAGAGTTATGCTGCTCAATATAAGTTGAAGGTCTGGCTCCATATTCTCCACCCCTATTTTTTTTTTTTTATATGGACTGCTTAAATTTGACTCATAGGCTTTTTAGGCCAGGACAGACAATCTAATCTGACCTCCTGAAATTTGCAGGCTACACAAGCCACCCACTCCTGTGCCAGGCCCATAAGCCTTCGAATCTTGATTTCAAGACTTCAGCTAATCTACCATGTACACTAAATCAAACAAGGACGTGAACCATCCCCCACATTGCAGAGGAAAGCAAAGCCCCTCTAGTGGGATCTCAGGGAAAATTCCTTCCAAGCCCCAAACCCGGTGATCACTTAGACCCTGGACACACACGCAAGACATGCTAAAGTTTTTAACCAGACAAAAGCTATTCCCCTGAAAGGAATTTAGGTTCTAGTTGGTTTGGGCATCCTGACCACTGAGCCTCCCATTATAACAGGCCTACTACAGAACCTTTATATTGTGAAATGCTATTACCTTCATTCCTCAGCCTTATTCTATAGAGTCTCCTAGATTGATACTTTGCCGATCGATCACATTAACCTCAGTGATTCACTGTCAATTTTATTGATGGTTTCCAAAGAAAGGAATAGAAAACTGGAACTGATTTGTCAGCGGAGGTGGCAGCCATGATGGCCACCCCGCCCCACACGTAGCCCCCTGGATTATGCTCCCTGTTGGGCCTCCATCTCCGGGCCATCCAGCTCAAGGGGAAGAGTGTTAAGTATCAATCTCCCCTGATGGCTCTCAATCTCCTGTGTGAGTTTCTTCCTCCCTAGCTTTGTGTCAACAAGGAGGGGGGTGAGTTCCTATCCCCCCTGAACAGTTTCTCGGCACCCCCGTCACCACGAAGGAGGGGTCATTGTCTGGGGTCCCAGTTTTATCATTGGTCCTGACCAGGATCCTTCTCCTAACTGGCTATTTTTACTCTGGCTGGGCAAAATTCTATTAAAACCCCCATCTCAGCTAGCTTGTTCTCCCACCCTCAGATGCTAAAGGGCACGTCGCGACCCGGTCGGACTGCTCCCCCGACTGAGACAGGGAGTACCCGCCCTCGAGACCCTCTTTTTTTTTTGGGGTGTACACGGATTGCCGGCCAAACGATTAAGTGCTGAGATGCTGCAGCTGGTCTGCCTCCTCGCTTTGGGTTCTACTGCGGTCCTGGGACAGGTATTATAAATCGATATAGGCCTCCTACCTTCTCTTAATCATTCTACTTGGTACCATTTATATATAGTCTGTGATTGTAGCTCCTTCACCTGAGTTTTGCATAGTTTGTGTAGTTGTTATTATTTTCTCTGTATCCTGCGTAATCTTTTTATGGTATAGTTGTTTAAGGTCTAGCATAGTTTTATGTTGTTAATTTGCCAGGTGTTTTGTATTTTGCATCCTTCTTACTGTATAATTGTTCATTACTCTGCTTCTGCTCTAAACTGCTGGCCCCAAACTTCCCCAGTGTACATGGGGGGAGTGTGGGGGTTTATTTTTCTCTCATCTGTTTTTTTTTTTATTATTATTCTGCCGCCCACCCTTCTTGGCTAGCAAGGAGGAATGGCTTCCAGCCATTGGTAAATACGCGTCGGGTGGGCTGGTCAGTGCCTATACCAATGTTGAGGCAGTAAAAGGCCAGAAAAGTCCTTGACTTATTATGGCCACCCTCTTGTAGGTCATTAATCCATACTGTTATTTAACTATAAGTACTTTGGTAGGTTGTAAGTGTTTTGCATAGACTCTCATACTTTATCCTGTTGTTTGGCTGGAGGTGTTTTACAGGTGCTTTATATAGACTCTTGCTCCACACTGTTACTTGGTTATAAGTGCTCTGCATAGGTTTTTAGCTTTATATTGTCATTTAGTTATAAGTTTTCATTTAGATTTTGCTTTATGCTATTAATTGGTTATAAGTGTCCTATCTAGGTTTTGCTTCACATTGTTAGTTGATTACAAGTGGTTTTGCATAGATCTCCTTGTTTTACACTGTTGAGAGGTTGAAGGTGTTTAAGGTGTCACTACAAAAGTAGTTTTTTTTTGTTTACTTGAACTGGTGTCTGTCTCATTGGTGGGTGTCGCTGGTCCATCCCAGTCACATCACGAACCCGGGGTTCAACATGATTAAAAAAAAAACAAACTTGTGTATGAAACTCACTACTCATAAGAGATGGTTGCAGAAACTTCAGCCATTCCAAGTGTCATCCCTCAATGTGAAAAGGCAAAGCATCTCCTGATCAATGCTTAATATAATAAGAGCCTGAAATGCAGTGACCTGGCCTTGTTCAAATTATCTTTTATTAATACCCCTGAGCCTTGACAGGCACAAGTATCCACCAGCTACTGTTATGCTAAACAGCCTCAATTCTCACTCAAGTCAGTGTGCAATAGAGGTACTCTCTGTAGCTCAAAAAGGCTTCAGTGCCTTGGAGACCTGGACCCCAACTTTCCCCTGGAGCTGGGAGCTGTGCATACCTAAGATTAGCAGGGATGTGTTGCCAGAGAATTGGCAATTAATAAAAACAACAAAGAAAATTCATTCTCCACCCTGCAACACCGCAGATCAAGCCAGAGATAAATATGGGCCAATGAGTAAAATTATGTAATACAGAAAAATGTCAACAAATTAGCCCTTTTAAAAAAGAGAGATTTATGTAATATGTGCATTCAGGCCTCAGCCATACTGAGTTTATACTGTAAGCCATCTTTCTCTCTCCTGATCCTAAACTGACTGGGGTGGGGACTGCAACTTCAAAGCAGCCTCAGAGCCACTCTAATTTATGCTGACTGCAGCTAGCAGATGGGACTAGATGAACCGCCAAGAGCTCCAAGCCCATCCCATTCTGGTGGGTCTTCCTACCCCTGACACACACCCTGTGTGGCAGGGTGGGGACAGGTGGTGTGGAGTAGTCAGACTTGTGTCGTTAATACCTGGCATGTTCTGTTCAAACATTGTTTGAGACTAGGGAGTCTGTTCCTTCCAAAAATTAGTTCACAAGCTACAACTAGAACAAGCATAATAATGCTGCAGTAACATAAATGGTATTATGGACCTTTAGTGATGGATTTTCAAGGTCATGAATGGTCACTGAAGCCCTTTAAACTGATAGGAACCTATTCCTTTGCAATCCCAATGGGTCTGTCATACCATGCTCCATCGCAGAGCTTTATAAAAATGAATTGGCCTTTTATCTGTTTGTTTCTGAACATTAGCAGCTATTTTGTCCAGTTGACTTTTATAATCAGTTCTGATGATACATTCTTTAGGCAAAAGATTTGCCAGGGCCCCTCACAGACAGCAGAGTGTCACAGGAAGAGCTTGAATGATTCTGTGCAGCTTTTTACGCTAGAGGGAGCGGCAAATGTTTTCACTTTCAAGGAGAGTCTTCATATATTATTTGCACCAGACATGTTTCACCCGTGTTGTTCTATTTGTACCTATTCCAAAAATAGCTATAATATGGAATTTGTAACCCATACTGACTGGTCCTGAATATTTGTTGTGTTGTAAATATCAAAAGTCAGATGTGAAATGAAACAGAGGTATATACAAATCTTGAAGCCCCAATGTATTAAGCAGCTTTTTGCTCAAATTCTAAGAAATCCGTATGCAGATTGTACAGAATAGACCAAAATCCCTGATGTCTCACAGCATTTACAGTCCCCCTAAAATCTTTGTCCATGTTACATGTTTTCTGACTGCTATCGCTGAAGCCACATGCAATGCAAAGCAAAGAAACAGACAAGTAAAATGCAAATAACTATAAAAATTTTGAAGGAAATGATCCTGTTAGATTTTTATTTAATTTAGATGCTTACATCTAATTTATTGGCTAAAACCTTGAATTTTAAACAAAACAGTTAGGTGATACTGCACTAATGTTATCCACACAAAGACTTCTAATTCAAAAATTAATATGCATGGAACTTTGCTTTAATTATACCCATTAGGCTTAATCTTGCTCTCACAGCCACCAGTTCTACACAGGATCATTCCTCTAAATCAGTAATCCTGATTCACAGTGGTATAAGTGAGATAGGAATCAGGCCCATTATTTTCATGTAGTTAAAAAACTAGGACAGGTGGACCAAGTAGACCTACTCATAAAAATACATGTCATTTGGATGTAGTCAGATGGATTACTGCAATGTTGTTTTACCAAGGAGTAGGAACACATGGTAAGTTTTCAGAATGGAGTGAGGTAAAAAGTGGTGCCCCTCAGGGGTCTGTACTGGGACCACTGCTGTTCAACATAAGTAGTATAAGGTAGCTAACATATTCAGAAATAACCTAAAAAAGGGTAAATGGTGAGGTGGCAAAATTTGCAGGTGATACCAAATTATGCAAGACAGTTAAGTCCAAAGCAAACTGTAAAAAGTCACAAAGGGATCTCATAAAACTGAGGGACTGGGCAACAAAATGGCAGATGAAATTCAATGTTGCTAAATGCAAAGCAGTTCACATTGGAGAGCATAATCCCAACTACACATACAAAATGATGGAGTCTAAATTATCTTTTACCACTCAACAAAGGGATCTTAGAGTCATTGAGAATAGCTCTTTGAAAACATTTGCTCAATGTTCAACAGCAATCAAGAAAGCTAACAGAATGTTAGGAACCATTAGGAAAAGGATAGATAAAACAGAAGATATAATATTGTTGTCTCTATGTAAATCCATGGTAAATCCACATCTTGAATACTGTATGCAGATCTGGTCACCCTATCTCAAGAAAAAGATATATTAGAATTGGGAAAGGTAATGAGAATGTCAACGGAAATGATTAAGGGTGTGGAACAACTTCCGTATAAGGAGAGATTTAAAAGACTAGAACTTTTCACTTTAGAAAAGAAAAGATTAAAGGGGGATATGATAGGGATTTGTAAAATTTTGACTGGTACAGAGAAAGTGAATGTTATGTATTCAATCTCAGAACAAAAAACTAGGGTTACCCAATGAAATTAATAGGTAGTGGGTTTAAACTAAACAAAAGGAAGTACCTTTTCCACTGATTTGTTAGGGAGGAAGCTTTCAAACTGAGGTCAATAGAGTGCCTGTATTTAGGTAGGAGTCAAAGCAGAGAAGTCAGTGTATTTATCTCCCCTAAAGGTTGCTATTATATAGATATAGGTGTGAAAAGGAACTGCTTCCAGAAGCCGAATCAGACTATCTTCAAAACTTGAGCAGTCAGACAGCAGTAGGAACCAACAGTATGAGAATTGCTAGTGCGTATTAAGTTTTTATTCAGCATCATGTTTCATGTGTAACTCACTTGCTGTAGTTCATTATCCATCACTGTTACTGTGGTCTCTCATCAAATGGCTTTCAAATTAATTTCCCCTAAAAGTTTCAGAATTCTTCCATTGGTGGTTACCAGTATTTCCTTGTCCTGTGCCAGCTCTGAGGAAGACAGAGTAATTCAGTTCAATGAGGCAGACATTTTCAGCAGGAAATCATCTGCTACTTTGCTTGCGGTGGCTTATTCTTTCTCTTGCTGTCTCCTTCATGCCCAATGGAGATCTGCAAAAAGGAAGGTCAATCCCAGAACTGGCAGCCAACAAAGCAAGCATAACCCATGAAGCCATTAGAAAATCATAAAGGGAGTAAGGAATCAGAGCAAAGCTCATCTTTTCAGTTCCGCACTTAGCCACAGCCCCCGAGTGTTTATTTTACTGAACACATACCATGTAGCACAATTTCTTCTCATAATAAACCTTTCTTCTGCTTTTACATTCAAACAGCAGATCAAATCCTAAAGTCTATATATAGGTACCACTCCCCTTGCAGACAATAAGAATTTTCTGCGAATACTGCTGGATTCGTCTCATAGTCTAGCTGTTTTTTGTTGTGTGTTGAAAGATAGTCTAAACAATTCACTCAGTTAAATGTTGTTCACAGAATAGTAGAATGTCATCATCTAGCAATCTCATTTAAAGCAAGGCAGCATGTGTTCTCTGGCTAGCAAGAGGAGATCATATATAAAAATAATTATGAGACCTTAATTATTCAGTTTGCAGTTAATAACAATTCCTAAATGCTGTTCACTGTCATCATTCAGTTCATGTTGTGAGTGAACATTAAAATCATGAATATGTCCATGTCTAGAATCAGATATGATCCAAAGTCTTAAATCATAAGAATCTGTGCACATGCTTATTTTAATAGAACTGTAGATGACATTCTGGGTGGGTAAATTTAATTTTCATGTTACCGTGTACATTGCTAATTTTCTTTAACTAGCTCCAGCCAATGACAAATGATATACATCAGTCTACAAAACAAACAAGCAACTAGGGGATAATTAATCCTCAGGAAAACCCAATATAAAAGTTTTATAAATGGATGTGGACTCATAGACCGTAAGGCCAGAAAGGACCATCAGAATGAAAAAGCTAGTCTGAGCTCCTGCAGACTGTAAGGCACAGAACTTCACCCACCCACTCCTGTTGTAGGCCCATACGATCTTGCTGAGTTACTGAAGTCTTAAAATCTTGATTTAAAGACTTCATGCTACAAAGAACTCACCATTTGCTCTGGTTCAAACCAGCAAGTGATCTGTGCTCCCATTGCAGACGAAAGTGAAAAAAACCTCCAGAGTCTCTGCTACGCCAGTGTGTAAGAAAATTCTTTCTTGCCATTTTTTATTTCTTTAATAAGCCATCACTCAGTGGAAAGCTGAAAGTTGCCTTAATGTTCAATGAAAATTTGAAAATAAAGAGCGATATGATTTTATAGTCCATTTAACCTAATCCTTTTGTCTGAACAGTTGACAAGAAGTGAATGGAAGATCTATTTCTTTATATTATAACCTTCATTATTCTAACAAAATACTGTACTAAGATTAATAACCACTCAATAGCTATTCAGTATATAGTAGCTGTGGATTACAGTCTTTTGCCATTGTCACAAGTATTGTCATTTACCATTAAGGTTCACTTTCATGATACAAACCTCTGACTTCCTGGATCTTGTTGACTATTCTGCTGTGCAAACAGCCTGTGTAGATACAGTATTATCTAATTCATTTACATAATTTACCCTTTTCTTGTGGATTTATGGTGCCCTTGTGACTTCTTGCCATAAGCTCACATGCTATGCACTGGACCAATAATTGGATGGAAGACTTCTAAGAAGCTCTGTGATATTGTAAGAAGTTAATAATTCAGCAGGTGGGACCTTCACCGTATTAATTACAACTGCCTCAGCATAGTGCTGAGGGAAAAAACTGTTGTTACAGGGTCTGTTTTTCAGATGTCATAAAACTGAGCTCATGACCATTATGGTAATTACAGACTCCACACACTTCTTTTGTAAGAACTGATGCACTAATCTTTTTGTTCTGACCCCATTCTAATTTAGGTAGTTTCATTCTGTTCATTTTAATTGTCTCCGCAGTTTCAAATGAAAAGGCATTCTTCTCTTCCACTCCTAGTATGCTGAGTAGAGCTGTTGTATGTTTGAAAGAACTGCTACATTTCTCAGAGGTGGATAAAGTAATCCCTATTTACAGTCTACATACTTGTTTGAACAGTGATTTGAAATTCTTTTGACTTTACAGCAGAATTAGGCCAGTATTCAGGGCTTTTAAAAATCCCACCCAGGAATTCTGGAAGTATCAGTCAATCACCATTTATGGCATTGCTACATTCTCTTTTATATGTCTGTTTTTACTTTTTTTACTCTCACATACAGCCTGATTAGCAGGTAGAACTACATTGATTTTAAAGGGGCTATGCAGGCACAACTGGGCCGAAATAACTGGAGCTTTGCACCAATATATCCATCCAACCACAGGATTCAACACAGAGGCTCCATGTCCCAGTCATGGACCAGGCTCCCAATGTGCTGGGCAGTGTCCAAACAAAGAATATGAAAGTTACACAATCCAAACATTTCTTTAAAACACAGTCCAAACATTTCTTTAAAAAATAGCAGATTTTTAAGTCTTTCAATGGTACTAGCAGTGTCTCTGAATAAGTATGTGCCATTAACTTAATTATGCCCTCTACGAATGCACATCAGATACCAGGACACATGCCCATCAGTGAAAGAGAAGCAAACTTAATTCCAAAATATACAAATATGTGGTATTTAAATGTGTGTAAAAACCAAAAGTGAAGAAGACTGTGAAAAAAATATTAAAGACCAAAGTGACTCAGTATAAGAAGAATTCTATAATGAAATGCTAAATGAGGGCTTTAAACAAAGGTCTCATCTACTATCCCAGGGGTTATGCAAATACTTCTGTATTTTGCTATTTTAACCATTAAATAGCACATGCTCATGCATAAATGCCACACATATTGAGGAGATTATAATGCATATACAGATACAAAATGTCTCAAAGCAACTGAAGTTTTCTGTTAATGAAGATACTAAAGTCTGGCATAAAGACACTAAACATAAACCAAGAAATGATGCATCATATTTATGGTTGTCAAGCATAAGTAACATTAGGAGCCGTTTATAATCCTTCTTACCTAAGTGTTCCAAGTTTGTTTCCACACTTGTTGCCTCACCTACTCACTAGAAAATCAATGTAAATTTGACTGATTATCATGTAAATCATCTTGGGAGTTCAGTCTGCTTCTAGCAATATGCAAAGGGAGTGTTTCCCTCAGTCAGTTTGTCTGACACAAGCAACCTTATCCATAGACTTGATACACAATCTTACCTCTACCAAAACCACCCTAATCTGTCTACCAGTCCATCTGTCTATCTGGGTTCATCTATAGTTCCCATGGCACTGAAGTTGAATGTCTCCCAGGACTGAAAAAAGAGATGTCTGTATCTCTGTATTTCTTCACAGTGAAGTAGCAAGGAACTTCATTATTGTATTTTGGGTTGGGCTGCACTGTGTTTGGGAGCAAGACATTTAGAAGGAAATCAAACTTTGCATTTTCTTCTGAATGTGATGAGATTAATGATTGTTAGCATGATTTTTTTTTCTGTAAATACAAGTTACAGCAATTAAGCATGAAGGCATAAATATGAGTTTTGCCAGGACTAGGCAGAATGGGTGCAGCTTCCTGGTCAGTCTCAGGTAGACGGAAATTAAATGGATTGGGTTTTTAATCACTGTGCCAAATGACCTCAAGTCTACAGACCTATTTTATAGTCTGAGGACAGATAGGTTCAATAGATGTCACACATAAAATAAGTTCTTTGATGTGCTTTTGTCTACCTACAAGCATCACTTCAGTCCCACCCAAATACAGTTGCAGCTGCTCTTCATCTGGGCACTGATTCTGACTGACCATCGAGCAAGCTGGCTGAGTAGAGCTGCTGGTTGTCACCCAGCTATGGCTGACACCTCAGCATTTGTTGTCTCACCAGTTCTCCCCAACAGCTTCATATACATACATATTGAGGGCCAACATCTAAGTAGGCATGGTTGATTCATATCAGATTTGGGCTCTGAAGGAAGACAGAAGATAACAGACCCAAAATCTGACAGTAAGAGCAACAAGTAAGTTCAGGGGAGAATCATTTTCTCTAGCCTCCCACCAATTCAGGTGTGATGACTGACTGTCACACAACACAATAAAGAGAAAATAGTTAGCTATTAAAGGTTCCATCCTCATTCTTTGCACACTCAAATCTACTATTTAAAGATGAGAATGAGATTCATGATTAGGCCCAAGGTCAGGAAATGTTAGTCACAACTATTCTTCCAAGCAAGATAAACTTTGGTTAAATGATTTCTTTAACAAAATTCTTCAACAAATTGCAGCTCCACAGACAATGGAGGAAAATTTCAACCATGTGACTACCTGGCTCAAAAGGATTTTTAGCTCTGAGTGCTGTTAATGCTAGATCCCTGGATTAAATTGGAAAAATTGTTAGCATAAAAGGGGTATCAAGCATTGCCATTCTCAAAGATGAATTCTGGCTGCAGAGTTGGATCTAATCAGGTATTTTAATCATGTTATCTCAAGAAGGAAACGGGAAAGGTTTTCAATGACCAGAGTAAACATTTCCAATGGAAATGGCTCACTTTTACTCAAAGAAAATTATTTGCTATCCATAGGACCATGGGATGATTGTGTTATTGAGAATGGCTGCAAATGTGAAGCGCAGATGATTTACTCTCTATATTCCTAAATTTTCAAGATGAGTCGTATTACTGTACCAGGCAATGGTAAAACCAAAAAATAAAATAAAATAAAATAAAAATAAAAAAAATTAAAAAAAAAATAAAAATCGGTTTCCATTATTAGGGGGCATAAAAACCATATCAGAAAAACAAACTGGATCTTCAGCATGTTAATGATGGCAAGTAATCATTCAAAATAGTTATAGAAATGTATTGCATATAACGCTAAAGTCACAAAAACCTTTTAATGACTTATAGCTTAGTTTTGCACTTATTTTTAAAGCAATTATAGTTTATCTTTACTGAAGAGTATTGTAAAATATTAACCATGTGCCTAGACTCCATCTCGGAAAGTTTGGATCAGGAAACAGAGCCCACTAATGTATGCAACACAAACTCTGGATCTGAAAATGGTTTAATCTGAGGAAGCTTTGGCTAACTGGATAATATAGTACAGTGGCCATCCTTAAACACTATCAGTTGTGTTAAAACACTGAGTAACAGCAGCCATATTCCTAGTTCCATCAGCTACTATAAGATGGGTGCAAAATTGGTTGGATAACAGCTCCCAGAGAGTTGTTGTCAATGATTCCCAGCCACGCTGGAAAGGCATAATGAGCAGGGTACCATAGGGATCAGTTCTGGGTCCAGTTCTGTTCAATATTTTCATCAGTGATTTAGATGATGGCATAGACAGTGCACTTACAAAGTTTGCTGATGATACCGAGCTGGGAGGGGTTGCAAGTGTTTTGGAGGCTAGGATCACAAATCAAAATAATTTGGGCAAACTAGTGAAATAGTCAATAAAGACAAGTACTGTACAAAGTATTCCACTTAGGAAACAACAATCCTCTGTATACACACAAAATGGGCAATGACTGCCTAGGAAGGAGTACTGCAGAAAGGGAGCTGAGTGTCATAGTGGACCACAAGCTAAATAGGAGTCAACAGTGTAACTCAAAAATTATTCTGGGATGTTTTAATGAGATTATTGTAAGTAAGACACGAGAGGTAATTCTTCTGCTCAACTCAACCCTGATTAGGCCTCAACTGGAGTACTGTGTCCAGTTTTGGGTGCCTTGTTTCAGGAAAGATGTGGACAAATAGAAGAAAGTCCAGAGAAGAGCAATACAAATGATTTGAGGTCTGGACCACTTACTTATGAGGGAAGATTGAAAGAGCTAAGTTTGTTTAGTCTGGAAAAGAAGAGACCGAGAGGGACATGATAACAGTTTTCAAGTACCTAAAAGGTTGTCACAAGGAGGAGGGAGAAAAATTGTTCTCCTTAATTGCTGATGATAGGACAAGAAGCAATGGACTTAAATTATGGCAAGGGATGTTTAGATTGGACATTAGGAGAAAATTCCCAACTGTCAAGGTGATTAACCATTGAGATAAGTTGCCTAGGCAGGCTGTGGAATTTCCATCATTGGAAGTTTTTAAGAGCAAGTTAGACAAAAACACCTGTCAGGGATAGTTTAAGAGGGTACTTGGTTCTGCTATGATTGTAGGTGACTGGAGTCAATGATCTCTCATGGTTTCTTCCAGTTTCTATTATTCTAGTAATATGTATACGGATGTAAAGGATTGGCAATATTTTCCTGAATCTTCTACAGCTAGCAGGTGCTGCTCCTTTTATGGACTATAAAGCAAGTTTACTTAGACAGGCAGCTCTTTACCCATCCCAGCTTTAAGATAGACAGATAGAGCAAAAGGGTAAACAGTGTGGACTGAAAAATGATGAAAAATATGATAGAGTTAATAAGTTATACCAAGCGATGCCAATGTTTGGATACTGTTGTATAAATAAAAGTTCACATAAAACACTACAGAATACTTTTTAAATGTACTGTTCTTCCAGAAATAAACTGCCTAACATTGCATGAATCACAGGCATAATCTATTCTTCAGTACACTTTTGCGTGATCAAGGCTCAGGTACTTATTTCAGGAAAATGGACAAGTTGCAGTGCCCTACCTTCAACACCACATGACTCCAATCTCTGCACAACAATCCTCCAAGCCAGAGGTGGCCTTAGGCAATCGGGGGCCCTAGGAGAAGGCCCATTGTGGAGCCCCCTAAAGGGCCCACTATCGGCCCCCCACTGTGACCCTCCCCCAGCCCCAGGCCCCCCTGTACCCCTAACCACCCCACACCATCCCCCAGGACTCCCTGTTTGTTTTGCTGAACTGAACTAACATGACTATCCCTTTGGACCTTGTAAATTATTCTTGGGTATGATATTTTTAAAGATCATCCCATCATGAAGCTTGTAAGTTGATCATCTTTCACTTAACATAAATGAGCCAATGCTAAACTGCAAAGTTAAAATGACTATTTTAAAAATTTTTTAAAAGTATTAGCATTAATTAATAAATAAAACGTGGTAACATTAATGATGGCTCAAAAATAACAAATACCACATTTAAAATTTTTGCAGCCAAATCTTACAAATTTTTCATTTGGCTTAGGTTTATGTGAACTAGACATTTAATACAAGTAACTATAATAAATAAAAAGAAGGTTTCTAGTGTGTAACTATAAATGAAAAACACCAAATTTCAATGAAATTTTCTGAAGTATTCAAGTTTATAAGACTCTGGCCCCCTCAGAAATATTAAATAGTAAGTATAGAAGAAGCTAAAAAATTACTTACTAAAAGAAAGACATACAGCACAGACATCACACACAGCTATAATTATTACCTAAGGTCAGCACTGTATTTATATGTAGCAGTCTATATGGACTTACCTGGTAACCTGAGCTAACCAAAGCCAAAGTAAATATTGTCACAAAGTCAAAGCAAAAGGCAAAAGAACAGGTTAAAAAAAAAAAAAAAAAAGGAAAAGGCAATATTTTGCAAAATTAAAAAATGGCAGAATAAATGGCCATACTGAGGAATTAAAAGCTGAGGCCACTGGAAAAGTTCCTGCTATTGTGCTGTCTATTGCTTGTTCCTGCTTTTTTAACATGTCAATGTGAAGGTGATGGGCAGATAATAGTGAAATCTGCAATTCAGAGGAAGCACAGATCCTAATGCTAGCTTGCCTTGATGAGCCAAGAGTGAAAAGTGCTTAGGCTAGATGGGAGCAATGTCTCTATTTTTCTGTATTTTCATTTCTGGCCACCAAATTGAGGAGGGGCCCCTTATTCCTTGGGGCCCTAGGCAGCCGCCTGCTTTGCCTACCCCAAAAGCCGCCACTGCTCCAAGCAGACCTAGGCTTTCACCTTCATCATGTGTTGCTTTCAAGAGCTTGGTGGCATGGTCCCCTGACTTACTTTTCCTAGCACTTCAGAAATACAAGCAGATACTCACAGCTGACCTCTGCCCTCAGGTTCACGTGTGTGTAACGCTCATAAAAGTTGGTCCTTATTGAATCTACATACTTAACTCTATTCTTGTCAGGTGTTCATCCATCCTGCAAGTCCCAGCCAATCAAAGTATTGGGCCTTTAAGTTATTTACTGCCTACACTATGGGACTGTCCACTCAAAATGGGCTTTATAAAAAAAGAGTTCAAGAGTATATTAAAACACAAGTAAGAGTAGTGTAGGAAGCAAACTTCCAAATGACTGCCTCTTTTGAATTTTTTGTCACTGTGGTTTATTTCCCTTTTTTGTTGCTTGTAAAAGCTCTGGTGGTGTGACACAGCTGAGGTATTAAATCAGCAGTTTCCTTGTTAAAGTCCCAGTTGAAGCCAACAGCGGAAATGCCGGCTGTTGTGTTTCTTAAAAGAATCTATAGTAGTCACTTTGAACTGGTGAGGATAGAGCAGCTTATTTTTTGCATTTGTAATGCAGCACAGATAGCCATTTGATGTTCAGCTGTTGCCATCACAGACTTGATCAGGGGAGTCCTACATACTGAACTGCATCCATGATTATGGAACTAAAACCGTGGAATTGATATAGGGCTGCACAGACACATTTTCATTGGCTAATTAAAATCATGCAGCCTGCATTACAGTCCAGTTGCTGTACAATAGGTCTGTGCCTCAATTAAGGCCATAGATACTAAATTTCAAGTTACCACATAACCTTAGGGCTTATTCTGTTTTACTCCCTGCAGTAATGAAGTTATCAGAAAGCATTTTGGTATTCCAGGCGCTCTCCATTTTGCATTGTGATGTAAAATGGAGCTGAAGCAATTATAAAATCTCATGCTAGGCTGGGTACCTCTCCCATTATCTTGTGGTAAGTGGTCAATGACTAATTGTCAGCATTACTGTACACTTCAGTCCACTGGTTTGTAGCCAGCTGAGACAGCCAATCTTTCTACCATAGATAGTCTATTTTACATATGGTACAAATCAAATTCAAGGGCAATATTTGCTGGAATTTCTCCCCTCCAATTTCAAGAACAGATGGGAGAGCAGAGCAAGTTAACTGCCCCGCTCCCCCGTGCGCTTCCCATCTTCCCAGTGTTCTCACAGAAATATTCCTCCAGCTCTTTGTGGGGTTGTTAGTCCAGAAATTTGGGGGGATATGGAGAAGGATGGAATGAGACAGCAGTAGCTCTCTGTAGCATTCTTCCCACCACACTGGATGGATTTGTTATCAGAAATGCAAACAAGTGTTAACACTGCTGGACCCCTGCCCCTTGCCTTCTACTGCACAGTGACGTGTGCATCCACCCCTGCTGCCAGGAAGAGGAGAATGGTGCCTTGGGGAAGCAGAGGAGCCATCAAGGATCTCCAGAGACTCACTGGTTTAGATAAGAAGTTGCTGAAATAGCTCATTTGTCTGGAAACAAATTTTGCCTTGCCCTAAGAAAACATGCTCTGAAGAGGGCCAAAGGTGCAGCTGTGTTAGTCTAGTTCTGGTTTGAAGAAGAGCTGTGTATAAGGCTCAAATGCTGACCTGGCAGCTGAGGAGTGGGTAATGGCTCAAAAAAGATGGACCTCAGAACATTCTGAAAAGATTTGAAGAAATTTTTTATTAATTTCTTGTGAGTAGAAACCAACCTAGAGTTTACCTTTCTCCTGCCTGCGCCCCTTCCTCCCTCCTCCCTTTCAGTGTATTTTTTCCAGGGGTGGAGGGGCAGTAATAACATATATATATATATATATATACACACACACACACACACACACACATATATATATACACACACACACAGTATATAGATATATATATATAGATATATATGCACACACGCACAAGCATATATATATAAACACACAAAGGTGCAAAAATGTTCAAGCATGAATGCCTAAATGTAGGGCTCTATAGCAAAACAGCCTGATTTTCAGAGATATTGAACACCTGCTGTAGCCAGTGCAGTCAATGAGAACTGTGCGTGCTCAACATCTTTCAAATGTTGATAACTTCACTAGATGCCCAAGTAAAGATTTAGGAGCCTTATCTAACCACCTTGGAAGTCAATGGAAAGCTTTCTATTAACTTCAGCAGGAGCAGGAGTGAGCTCTAAAAGCCAGATATTTTAACGTCTTTAGGTGCCTAAAGAGGCAGATAGGAATATTCTACAGGGCGCAAAGCTGCATTTTTAGGCACCTAAACACCTTTAAAAACCCAGCCTTAGGTGCTTAGCTTTTAACAACCAAGTTCTAAAATGTTGGCCTGAAATTTTAAATCCGTATATTCATGTGTGGGGCAATTACTGTAAAAGCTTGGACTGCTGTTGTAATGAGATTGTGTTACATGCATACATGCATAGACAGCATGTGCTGTGAAGGATTACTCTTTTAAACTTGTCACAGTGACTGCACTGTTAGATGATGGCAAAACTGATATGCTTACTGCAGATGTCAGCTGGTCTCCTAAGGAAAGATTACATTATAAGGGGAAAAAAAAAGTAGTTTGTCTGCACTGAAGGCTATACTGAAATGATTAATAAAAGATAGCTCTATCAGTACTCTAGGAGAGAGCAATGGATGTAGCAAATTTATTTCCCCTGTGTGATTAACGCCTGCTGATTTAGGGGATGGGAATGTTAATCATATTATAATTTGAATATGATTTGTTCATATGAAATTCTGTGCACTCTAAGCAAACATCTGGATACAGTTGATGTCATATTTGGATGTTAGTAAAGAGATGCACTGTTAGATGACCTTTATGCTTTAACGTAGGTCATTCTCTGGAAGGATTAGAATTTGAAATAGAATTGAGAAAGCTAAATGAGATAATAGTGAACATACAGGACCAGAAAGAGCAGAAGTTCAGTAAGAGCATGGTTTTGATTTGCTATGCATCAGTGATAGCATTACAGACCCTGGAGTTTCATCTCGTAACTTGGTATTTAATTATGTTTCATATTCAGAACACAAGTGTTTTTGAATGAAAAATATTTGCATTAATAAATATGATCAAATTTAAAAGAGCACAGTACCTGCAAGCATTCAAAATTAAGGGCAGTTATTTTAAAAGACAGTGTACATGAATATCCTGTTTGATATTTAGAGCTGCAAGTCCTTCTTCAGCTATACTTTCTATGAAGAATTCCATGCTTAGTTCAGGAGTGTTACCTTAGGAACAAAAACAGGCCCTTAATATGGCTGTCCTTTTCTTGGAAGGCTTAAGGCTGGAATTTTCCAACCATATTATGGGAATACAACAGAACAGTTATGAATCTAGAAACCATTTAAGCACTGTTTTCAAGGTGCTAGAATTATGGAGCTGGACTGTCAGCTGAGGAGCTGACCCATGATAACTAAAAATAATAGACTGGCATTATGCCGGTGGCCAGTTTTCCAGCCTACTTTAGTTCATTACAGCAGTGAAGGGCAACTAGTTCAAACATAACAGAAGCTCATTTGAACCAGCCCACTAAACCTGGAATTGGGAATCCCTTTTCCCAAACTTTTGAGCTTTGAGTAACTAGGCATACCTTTCTGTTGTTTCTTTTTGTCCCTGCACCTGGTTTTGGCTCACATCAAAACCAAATTTGAAACACTGTCATCAGGCCGACTATTGGCATATTGTTTTTTACATGTCCAGAACTAATACACAGATATAAAAAGCAAAGTAAAACAGAAGCCTGTTCATCTCAAATAGGTTAAGATATGGACTAGTGTTTGAATTTTTTTCTGCTGCTGAAGTCTTTGGAGACATCTATCCATGCATTGAATTTAATGTTTCATGAGCATCTGAGCTGTATGATATGTGGCACATTCAGACTGTAATCACCTGAAGGTAAGGACTGAGTCTTCTTCTGGGTGCAAACTGCTGAACTGATGGCCCTCAATTAAATAATAAGCAATCCTGCAAATAATGACAGGGAACAGGTCTTTTGGCTATAAATAATATCATTGCGACCTCTGGCACTGCAATTTTTACAACTGCAAAACAAAATTAAAAAATAACCTTCCCTTCCAACACTCAGTCCCAACATGTTATTTGAGCTTATGAGTTTGGATGATTCTCTTAACTAAGGAAATAGCATGTGGAAGTATATCTATCCCCATCATTTACAAATGGTCATACTGCAAGACAACTTGTAGTGAAGTTATTTGGCCATTAAATACTTTTAATTCTTGCTTTCCATTTGCCTCATTGACTATAGAATGGGCTCATTACAAGATGGTGACATGCACCATTGCGCACTTGCTGTTATGATTCACTGCATGTGAAATCAGTATATTTTCAATATGCTTAGCTCCATTTCTTTTGGAGATAAGTGTTCAGAGGTGGCTTCCTCCTGTCAGGGAGTGAACAGAGGAGGGCTGAGGGAAGGATTTAATTTATTCCCAGTAATATAGGAAAAATGACACTTCCCACCACCAGCCAAACCATATTCATAATGAATGCAGGTCAGCATAGGTTTACATTGGCCAGTTACCAAAGAAAGCAGGAGTAGGTGTGAAAATGCAATTCCAAAGGAATGAATGCAATGCTATATTTCTCTTTTAGAAGAAACATACACCCTTGTCTTTCATCTGTTCCTTTTTACTTTCAGTTTCTCTATAGCTGTTCCACACATCAGAGGGCTACTGAGGGTGAAGAATCTGTGCAAAGGCCACTGAATACCCAGAGGAATTAATGCCATTTTAATAAATAGCGCACACATACACTGCATGCAGTCCAGTGACTTTTGAGATTACAGTAGGTGATGATCTGTGCTTTAATCTATATGAAGCTTTACTATTCAGAGAATAATGAATAATTTTATTGGCTAGTACGAAACACACTAGTTGCAAAGTGATAGAGTAACAACAACATCAAACCACATCCCAACAACATACAACATTTTCATCTAGAAAAGTAAATGAGATTTCAAGTAATGTTTTCTAAGATCTTTATAATGCTTTACTTGTCAAGATTGGAATTTCCAAGGTAAATGTCATTCCTGAGGTTTAGAGATTTGTAGGTTGGATTCAAGCCATAACTAAAATGAATCAGAAACTAAAATATTTCTAGAAAGTCTTAATAATTGACAAGAAATAGAAACTTATAAGTATTTTCAAATAGTTTTCCAAAAGGCGGCACTAGAAGCAGATCCCTCTGCCAGAGCATTTTCAGACAAAATGTAGAGACTGTCACAGAGGGACTAAATTAATGCTTTTCCTACTGAAGTCCTCATTCTACTGCATGCAAAGTAATGTATTTGTCTTTAGTCATATCTGGTATTCAGATCTGTGTAACTTCAATAGACGGACTTGATTTTCCACCACCATGCTCTTGAGGAATCAGTGATACCTATGCAAACTGAGTGCAAAATTCCCCCGTATTTGAATGGCATCACCATACACTCACTTTGCATAGGCATATTGCCCCAAATTTGGCAAAGTATGTCAACGCCTGCTTTTACATGCTTTACTGAATAGGGAGAGATGTAAGCATGTGGTAAAGTGCTTTGCTGAGCTGAGATGTTTATTATTACAGAAGGTACAAGGCAGTAAGGACTCAAGCCCTGTGGGTAAATGGGGGCTGTGTTTGCCCTTCTGTGGATAAAGCAAGGGTAGTTACCATGCCTCACCACTCTGATTAGTTTCAACAGCATCTCTACACCCTGATGCAAACTAAAGTGCATCTGAAGGGGAGGGGGAGAAAGAGCATATATCAGCAGACCTGTCATCTTCTCTTGAATAATCTGTACCTGTCCTGTGATATCACACACAACAAAGGGGTTAAGAAAACACATAGGTCACTAAAAGGGGGGGGAAATCTGAAGGAATACCTGTGTTCAACAGCATCTCTGAAAATCAGGTCACTTATATTTAATTGCCTCAATATGGATTTAAAGAGTCAAATTTTAAGCATCTACATTTGAAAATTTTAACTCTAATGTTTTAGTTATGCATAAGAAAAGATTCATATATATATATATATACACATGTCGGTGTCTACGGTGTAGCAGCTCCTGAGGGCCATAGCCAACATTATAGTCAGAGTAGCCCAAAGGCTGCTCTGAACTACACTGGAGCTGCAACCAACTCCACTTTGCTGCCGGCTCTTGACTGTGCATCTGAGGCTCTAGCCTGTACCCTGTCACTGATTGGTGGAAATGATGTCATGACCCTTGGAAATTTCTTTGGCAATGCATGAACAACTGTGTATCTAATATGCCCTGCAAATAGTGTAGTGGCTAGCACCTCTGCTTAACATGCAGAAGGTCCTGGGTTCAATTCCCAGGGGGTTAGACTTGATGATCTCACAAGGTCCCTTCCAGCCCTATGATTTGATTTGATATTAATTAAGTAGGTTCCAATTAATATATGGAAGTATTTGGCTCAACCACTGGGGGCAGTATTTGATAAATATGCTGTTTGATTTGCTTAGTACATATGTCACTGGTAAAATGACACTGTAAATTAGTATAATAAAAACCTTGAATTTGTCAATTTAAAAAGAGAAGTTATTTTCCACAGCAATACAGGAGCTTCAGCTCTTTGTGCCTCTAGGGCTGTCCTAACTTTGTGGCAGCAGTTTTAAAGCCAAGACTTTAGCAGCTGCAATTCTTCAGCAGGGACAGAAGTTGAAAGTGCTCTTTTTCCTCTCTTTCACTGCAGGATGCATAGTTGTGCAATGAGAAAGTAGACTATTAATCCAGCTACTTTGTAGAAGAGCTAATAGGGATTTGTTTCAGACAAACACTTCAATACCCAGATGTTCTCCACTACCACATAACTATTTCTCTGTTCCCTACAACTGCATAAACAAAGCCATCTTTTCTTTACAATAGCAACGGTGTTGTAAGATGACTGTCTCTTAACATTATCTTGCTCAGTTAAGGGGTGCTGCATCTTAACAGTCCTTATGTAACAGAAAGGTTATTTTTACAGTTCCCTAAAGTTCGCACAGCCTAAAGAAACACACTGATGAAATGTACTGGGAGAGTCTGTTGTACAGTGACTTGATGTGACTAAAAGATGGGAATTTATACCCAATATGGCTGTTAAAGTGAAATGTATGATCAATATAATTTGCAATATGCTAGTGCCAAAACACCCAACTGAAGTTGGGGCCATACTATGCAAGACACTTTACAAACAAGTAGTACAGGAGTCCCCACCCTGAAGAGCTTATATTCTAAGCTGAGAAAATAGACAAAGGATGTGGGAATAAAAATATTGTTCCTCTTAGCTACTGGGTGGGGAGATGAGACACAGAAGGATTAGGGCTGCGCTTTTCAAAAACTGATTTTCCTGGTGTTACACAGAAGACCTCTGGGAGAAAGTTGGGAATTAAACCAAGATTTACCAACCCTCAGGCCAGCTCTTAGCCACCAGATCATTCTTTCTGAAATTCACAAGTCAGCATGCAGAAATGATAGAAACCACAGCCACCACTTAGAGGTCATCGGTCTTCATGCTTTGCATTACAGTCTAGGATTTAAATGGGACTGAATCATTTTTTTATTCATGTCTATTTATAACTTTTCTATTTTCAAACAATATCTTGATGATCAGTGTTAGTCTATAAGGATAATGTGCCAGTTCTCTCACTTGAACTGGTTTAAATCTAGAGCAATTCCACTGCTTTCAAAATAACATAGATGCTTTCATTTTTGCATACCTTATACCAGCCAACATTTTTGCAGGACTGATCTTACTGAAAAAAATGCATATATGCAGTGACTCAAAATTCTATTCTCATTTAAACTAGTGTACACCTGGCATAAACTAAAATCAAAAGGAGATTTGCTATTAATGCACACTATAATAATAGTAATGGAAAACATCCTTCTGAATATAAATAGTATTTCTTATTCTTAAAAATATTACCACTTTTCATTGCTACCAATGACGTTAATAATAAAACTTGCATTGACCTCAGTGGCAAGGCTGGGTCCTTTAAAAAGAAGCTAATAATTTCCTTCACTTACGTGAGACTGGGAATACATAAATGAGCCTACTCTCCTCTGATTTTAATTCAGTAGACAAAGGGAGTTGCTCCCAATTTCCACAAGTGCAAATGACATGAGAATCAGACTCAATGTTCAGTACTCTGTCATCTGGCTTTGCATCAGAAGTTAACTAACACAACATTGTTCCCAGAGCTCTGCTAACATAGTTGGTGGTGCTGGTTTGCAAACAAAGATGCTTTCACATGCAAAATGCTGTACAAATTTTTGTTAAACAAAAATGTCCGTGTTAATTTCAGCCCATTAAAAATACAAGAAGAACATTAATTTGGGTCTGCAAAAAAGGCACTTGCTGGGAAGGAATACATTATAAAGTTTCTGGAAAAACATTGCAAACCAAGAAACATAAAACCTGAAAATTATAAACCATAAAAAAAAAAAAGAAAAAGAAATGGTACTTTCTGTGTCCTGGCTAGGCATTGCAAATATTGGATAAAAGGATTTAACATTCTTTTTATTCTATCCACTTTTAATAGGAAAATCCAGATGCAGATGTAGGCTTGATTCCAGTGCCAAGCTGCCTGCTCTGTTTAATAAAGAGTTTAATACAATTTAAACCAAAGAAGCAAAGAGCCCTAAGATACCAGTGTGAGAGATTCAGAATCCTAATTAATTTTCTGTTGGTCACAGTAATATTCCTCCTTGTGCTGCTGCTAACATGGACAAAATATCCAGTAAATTCAGCTTTTGCACTCAGTTGAAACTCCAAAAGAAATTATTAATATTTATGTAAGAAAATAGAATATTACTCCACTAGAATTATTCAGTGATTCCCCCTTCTGAACTCTATGCCTATAATGAAGGGATAAGTGTAAATGTATGCAAATCCTGACAGCTGGGTCTCTCTTATCTTATGCAATTTTGCTGTGAAGGGAAGCGGAGGCAGATAGTCTCTTCTCCCCCTACTTCTACCAGCACACCCGTTGAGAAACAGATAATATATGAAGGCAGGGTTCAACAAACACATCCAGCAATATTTCACAACCCCAAGAAGTATAGTTACTGGTTGAAGAAATGACCAGGCTCTTGAACCATCCAGGGGTGTGTTGCCATTTTGCAGCAAACTCTGGAATAGAGGAGCACTGGATATCCTTTGGCCAGGTATGTTTTGGGAGGTATCATTGGAAAAGGCATACAATATGGTACATACAGCAATTTTAGAAACGGTTCTTCTTCTGCACCATGCAACACAGAAATGTAGACCAAAAAAAAGGAGCCCTGTGGCACTTTTATAGACTAACAAATTTATTTTTTGCATCACATGCCAACCAGCCCCATCCCCACAGGCAGACCAGCTGGACCAGGGTGGGAGTGTGGCCTCTGGCCCACCTCTGCACTGGCCCAGGTGGGGGTCCCCACAGTGGGGCAGCCCAGGACTTCAAGGCCCTTTAGTCTGGGCCTGGCTACTACTTACAAATATGCTAACCTAATATGAACACATGGATAGCTGATATGGTTTTGGAAGGTCATTGTGTGAACCCAAACAGCTAAAAGAGCAGTTGAACATAAACATGATAGAGGGTGACAGAATAAGAGTCAGTTTCTGTGATTCAATAAGATTATTTAATCTGGTGCCTAATTTTACATCCAAGCAGGCTATTGACTTAGTAGAACTAGTCACATGCTTAAAGTTAGATGTGTGCTTGGTTTCCCTATTGACTCAGCCTCCAAGTATCTAAATTAGATTAATCTAGTTCTGGGCTATGTTTCACTCCCTAACATCCTTATGTGTTACTGAGGCATACACAGAATGATGTGGGTAATAAGAAAATTGCAGATTTCTGCTTTGCTCAGAGTTGAACACAGGAGAAGGTTGTTGAAGGAAACGTAGCTAACACAATGTGTCACGTTAACTGCACATAATACATCCAGAGCAGTCTGTTGCAACATATCAAAAGCAGCCTGTGGCTGCAGTACCATTGCATAATCGCTTACTACAGGAAGCTTAAAGAAATCATTTGTTTCTGAACCCATGTACTGAAAACTAGCTTAATGAGAGAAACCCCAGCTATGGATTTAATTCTGAATTACAATTAAATTAGGAAGGAAGGACATGTTGATAGTTACATAGAAATGTAACCAAGCATTTGATATAGTTGAAGCAATTACCAAAATAATCTGCAGTGATGTGACTAATTCTAATGTCTCTTGAAACATGCTGATAATTTACCAAGTTAGTTTACTTCTTCCTGACTCACTAACCAGATGGTTACTTTCTGAATGCCAAATTGTTTTTTGGACATAATAAAAGATCATGCTGCTGTAGAAAAAATGGTGTCAACATTTGATAATTCAAACAAGATGAACCCTGCTGAAACTCTTCAATGCTCTAATAGTCTGCATAGATTTTTCCATAGGTTTAGAAAAAAATGATAAAAGTTGGACATATTATTCAAGGTCTTTTTGTCATATGAAATGTCCCATGTTTGACTAGTCACTGGAAATATTTTTATTGTACTAACTGGGCTTCTCTACGTACTTAAAACAAAGTCACTTCCAGTGAAGACAGACGTATTGGTAAAGTGTCACGTGTTTTTACTTTGTGGTAATGGATCTACACTTTATGTCAGCTCTCTAGACTAAAGTCTGGACCTCTGCACGAAGTCAGAGAAATCAGTTTTGCATGGGAGCTTTCTTCAGAAAGGTGGGTAGGAGTGATACATGATGTTGAATGCCTTCTCTCCATGGGTTGCAGACATTGCCCCTTCCCACCCTCTATGTTATTTTGTCCAGTGGCACCTCATGCCAAGGAATTTTGATTAGCTGATCTCTTGGACTGCCCCCAACCTTATACCTCTACTAGTCTAAAAACTGCTGCAGAGAGAGTTGCTGCACAGATGGGAGATAAGTCTTTGGCGTCTGCTGTGCCTCCTGACCTGGAAATGTAAATGAGAATTATAAACCCATTTTAAAAAATGAACTCCTTTCCCATGTGGTGATAGAAATGAAAACAAATGCTGAGGGTTGGAAGGGCCAATCAGCTGGACTCCAATTCTGCAGCAGGAGGCATCAATTTCTGTAAAATGGTCAAAATCAGCCACAATAACCAGTGCATAAGTTATTTGATTAATATTGTTAGTATTTGCTGTAAGCATTTACTGGAACCAAGCATTCCATTGTAACCATTTCTGATTTTTATGCCTCATTACTTGTGCTCACAAAATCTATTTCACTGTAGTTAATAAGCTTATTTCATAGTTATTTAAATCAAAGCATTTAGGAAACTCCATTTGGGGGTTATAACATCTGTGCATATCATTTCTATTAATATAATAATAGACTGTATATGAGCATGTTTTGCCCAGGAGTGGGCTGGGTAAGACAAGATATATATTTCTGGAAAAAATCTGGGACTGGGAGTGCGCTGTGCTCACCCTGCTGAGTTACGCAGATATAGCTGGGGCTGACCTTCATGCTCTTTGTGAGCAGTTCAGGAGTTGAGGCAACAAAGGCCAAACAGTGTAAAGGGCACTACAGGATAAGGAGTAGAGGTGACATAGCCTAGATTGTACCCAAGCTATGTAAAAACCATACAATCCATTTTGACACAATTGCTGAAAACTGAAACTCCTTCCACATACCCTGACCTTCTCCAGCCAGATTATTGCAAGAAAAATTGCCATTGAATTCAATGGACTTTTCCTAAATCAAGCCAGATAAAACACGCACTCTTTCATCAGTCCCCACTGTTTGTGTGAGTATCTCTCTCTCCCCCAGTGAAGACATTAGCTCCTCAGTGATCAGTAGTTCAAACCAAAATTTCTCAGAAACCAGCCAAAGTGCCAGCCACGGACGCAGATGCCATTCCTAGAAAAATACTTCAGAGCCTGGCAGCCTTGCAAAAGACTAGAATTCCCTCTCTGTGGCCACAGTCATTCTTGGCTTCACTTTGCCAGAGGAGGTAGAAAAGAATGGACAGAAAAGGGAGCAGCTTCCTGACTGCTGGCAAGACCACAGGCTGTACTGCTTGGGTTGCACTGCATTTGCCTTTAGATCTCAGTGCTAATCCCCAGTTCCCTTTCTTTGGAAAAGTAGGGCCCCAATTCCAATTTTCATATGTCACTCATGAGAGTACAGGCTATCAGAGGGCCCAGGTTGTCTAGAGGTTTGCAGTGCAAAGATAGAGTAATGCAGGTCTAACATGATGATTTTCCCCTAACAATCACATTGTGCATGGGCCTGCTGAATCTGCTGAGGGCTGAATCTCGGGCACATTTAGCCCTTGAACTCAGATGTTCAAATTGTCATTGGGGGAGGTCAAGGAATCATCATGATGCAGAAGGAGCTTGGCATTTCAGTGGGACCTGAACACATCCTGGTTTGAGCTCCTTCCATGTGTTCAGCAACTTTTTTCTAAAGAACTATCACAAGGGGGCCCAGCCTGCAGCTTGGTCTACAACATGCATCATTCGCTGGCAGTAGGGCCACAGCATAGAAGGCAGCAAATTATATGACTAAGGTGCTCTACTCAAAAGCAATATAAGCCATTAGAGCCTGATTTTTACACCCATCAAGTCCATGGGAGTTTGGGCATAGATTTCAGTGACAGTAAGATCATGCCTTCTATACAGATAGATCTACTGTGCACAGCTGAGAAGTACTGAATAATAAAAGACACTGACAGCTTTAAGTGGCTCAAGAACTATTCCCTGTATCGCCCGCTGCAGCCTTCAGATATGACTTTTTGATAATTGAGTAACATTAAGGCCACCAAGGTTGAGGTACCAGTGTGCCAGACGCTGTACAAACATATAGATAATGACAGACACACCCCCCATTCCAAGGGGCTGCCAGTCTGCAAGAGAAGTCATCACAGCTTGATGAGACAAAAACGGGTCAGCGTAGTGAATATGAGGTAACAGGACATGCACCATTTGTAGCCTATCAGGAGCAGCTGTCACCTTGCATGACCTGCCTGGCTATTAGCAGGCTGCAGTTTCCTGTGTCCAGTTTGGAAGGAGAGAACCAAAACTATATTAAAATAACTATTCAGACCTAGAATCCAAAAATGAATTCTCTTTCCAATGTCACAGTAGTTCAGGACATGTATTTTATTCTCAAACAGGTGCTGCTAATCTCTTGTTTTCCCCATAAATGGCATTTGATTCTATTGCACATTTGAGATCCAATCCTGGTCCCTTTGTGGTCAATGGTAACATTCCTATTGACTTAAATCAGAAAAGGAATAGGCTCTGGGCGGAATGCATTTGCCCATTCATGAACCTAATAAGCTGGTTTGCTCTTATACAGGGATGGCACATATTGACTGCTTTAGTCATAACACCAGGTATAACCATTCTGGATTAAAATGTAACTTCAGGTAATATCTACCAGAAAAATTCACTGAAGCTTCCTGAGCCACATCTTAAAGTTTCTTTAAGCACTGGCAGGATACAGAAGCAGTTGAAAAATGCATAGAAACCTTTCAACATGTACAGAAATGAGCCAATGCAAGAGACAAATGAAACGGCAGGCAGACCATTTGAAAGTAGGCTTTTCAATGCTAAAAGAAAGCCAGTCAGAAATTAGGTACTGAGAGAATATAACTATTTATCTTGAATAATGAGGCCCAAGTACAGATACCTGTGCTGGTACAGTGCACACTATCTGCATTGATTTATCTGATGACCACTTTTGTTGGCAACTTATATTTATAGGTATACAGGAAATTAAAGCACAAGTTTACAATGCTTCTTTCTGTAGATTGGTCCTTAACATATGGATCTTTATTTCCTTAATAATGACGAATGAATTTACCAAAGGCAATGACACCATTTTATTTATTTAAAAGTCAGGCCATGCTTTGCACAGGAAATGAGCAAATACTTTGCAACATTATAAAACCAAGGCACAGTGCAGGAGAGTTGGGGGTGGGGAAGGAATCCAATTTCTGACCCAGTCTTAGACATGCAGTGTCTTCTGTAAGCCTGCCAACATCATATTCTTACAGTATTAGAAGCATGGGATCCATGAAAGAGCATGGATCCTAAGGCTTCATCTTTGGCCACCATTGGAAAGAGGCAGCAGCCACACTATTGTTGCTGGACAAATTTCAAATGCACCCACAGAAAGAAAACTGATATATTTTGAGACTCTGAAGTCTGCAAAAGGCCTGTAAAAACAAAACTAAGGGTGCAATTGTCCTCCTGGGAAAGGATGCAAGCAAGCAATTTGGTGTGGAGGGGGGCATAAAGGGTGGTAGTTTCCTTACTGCAGTTAATATAGTAAAGACTCCATGAAGGATATACTGATAGCAGCAGTTTTGACCATGAACAGTCAAATCCATGCTATTTTCATTGCCTCTAATTACCAAAAAAAAAAACCCACAGGGAGTCCCGTGGCACGTAAAAACTAACAAATTTATTTATGTCAAGAGCTTTCATCTGACAAAGTGAGATTTTCTCCCATGAAAGCTCATGCCATAAAGAAATTTGTTAGTCTTTTAAGTGCAACAGGACTCCTTGTTTGTTTTACTGAACTAGACTATCATGGCTACCCTTTTAAATCTAATTGCTGAGTTCATTCCCTTCCTTTGTGTGACCTGCTAAAGACATCTAACCTCACAACTCTCCCTTCTGTGAAGGTATCTTGATCAAAGTGCCTTATCTGATGTTTCTTTTAGTTGGGTCTTCTGACTGCTGGATATATACTGGAAAAAAATCCACATTTCCTTCTTTTCAGTTGTATTTATTCCAGGTGAAAGCCATCTGTTATATTAATAAGAGAAGTGCCTTTCCTAAAAGGAACCCCCTCATCAGCAAAGAAGCAGACATAGCTTTGCTGTGAAATGCTTAAATTCCTTCTTTATTCTTCTGAACAGGAAATCCAAAGATGATGCGTTTGAAAGCAATAGTTGCAAAATAAATCGTATTTACTATAACGTCTTTAAAAGCTGGTAATAGCAATTTAGGGTTTATGCACTGACGTTTAAAAGTTTATATCTGGAAAGGGGAAAAAGTTGACAAAATATATTTGAATATGCCAGACTTGCATACATTACCGACAGTATTATTATTGGCTGGTTAGTTTGTTTTTTAAAGTTCAAACATAATATAGATGATTACTTTCAAACTAGTAGGACTTTTTACATCCCACAGCTATTCATTTATTTTTCTCTGGCAGCTATTCACTTAAAACTAGGATCTTATAACACATCAGGCTAAAAGGATATTTTCTTTTTTCACAGAAAAAAATCCTCTCTAACAGTTTTTCAGTATTTTTTTAAATAACAAGTCTACTAAGATTCCTCCAAAGGTTGTGGGAGTGATGAGTAGCTGGAGGTGGGAGAGTACATGAAAAATATTAAGAAAAAAAAATCCAGTATGATTTCCACCTGCTACAACTCATCTAGAAATAAAGGTTCAGATTTTCAAAAGGGCTTCGTGCTGACATTGACTTTCATGGGCAGAGCGTTAACTTGAAACAAAGTTCTGGGCATGTCTGTCTGCCATGGGGATTTTTAGAAGCAGTTGGCCTGAAACTCTGTGCTAAGTTCCACAAACAACCAATGCCAAGACCTGAACCGTGTTCAGAGCACACAGCAAAACAGTTGCACCTCCAGAGGCTTTTGAAAATGAGGAATTCAAAAACACTTGGTGTTGGCCTAGCTAGCACACCGCCTATTAAAATCAATATCAGCATTTTCAAAAGGAGACTGAACATTCTCAGCTAGGTTCCTGTGACTGACCAATGTCCCCATGCTCAGGGGGTGTCTACTGTGGTTGATTTACATGTAGCTGGACTGTTTCAATTTCCAAGTGAAAACCCTTGTAGTCACATGAGAAGTTTTCAGAAAAATGTTATTTTTTTTTAAATCTGGTTTATTTCTGAAGCAACTGGAAAAATGAAAAAAAAAAAAAGGTTCTCTTTCTTTTTTCTGCATCTTTCTTTGCCTTCTTTCCCCCTCACCGCTCCTTTTTCTAGTAGCAAAAGAGGAGGGAAAGAGGGAGAAAGAAACAAAATCAAAAAGCGAAAAACTGAAAGTTTACATTTTTCAATATAAAAGCTTTTGAAAACATTTAAACACGTGAAAAGTCTGTTTTTTAAAAATATGCGCAACAAAAATGTCTTTGAAACTGACAACTTTTTTCACAAAAAATGTTTTCTTTTTTTTTTTTTTCAGCCAGCTCTACAAGTAGCCATTGGCAGAACCTTAAATCACCATTGGTCATATACCCACTGCTATCATACACACACAGCTCCTTGCCTTTATTCCCACCTATTAAAATGCCTCGCTAGGGGTTTACAAAGCTAATTGCAGGAACCCATTTCAAAAAAAATCTTGGCTGGATCACACCCCTTTTGAAAAGAATCTCGTGGTTATTTTCAGTGGTCCCCAAGCTTTTCGGGTCCAGGGGCACAAATATAATTTTTACAACCTTGAATGCCCACCAGTTTATTAGCTCATAAAAATGTATTTATGTATACACTATGAAGGACTACAAATCACTACATAATTAAAGTAAATATTTTGATGCTACTGTACCCTTTTTTGCATTCACTATTTTACACATACAAACTACTCACAGTATTTCACACATGCACAGACAAAGCACTAGTGTAGCTGAGAGACTGTCACTACATTCTGAAGCACATGGATTGGCTGCTAAGTCCCATTGCATGAAAAACCAGAAGGCACTGATTTTTAGCCCCCTGACCCTCCTCAAGCATGGTGTGTCCTGGCTGCTCCCCCAGCAGCCCTCTCCCCTCCACTGCAGTCAGACCAAAAGAGTTCAGTGAGAAGTTTACCTCCTTGATGATCTTCCATCCCACTGACCACAGCAGAGAAACTGTGCATGTCCTTTGCCACCTGGGTCCCTAGGCAGTGGCTCCTTCTCTACCCAGGGGAATGGGAGATCATTGCTTCCCTTCCAACATGCTCCACCTGGTTCCTTGGGCAGCAGTTCTTCTGCAGCCAGGCCACCCTAAAAGGCCCGTTGGATCACTTTTGGCCACTCATGTATAGACTAACTTGTACATCTTTATTTATATAAATATTAGATCAGCTGTACATAATAGTATGTGACCATAACTATAATATAAATAAAACTCATGGAATGGTTTTTAGAAAGCTTGTTAAAGGTACAATTATTTTTAAACATAGCATTTCAACATCCAAATGATTAAATATTTCCATTGTGCCTTTCATGTTGTAGTTTAAAGATTACTACTACTTGCTGAAATATAGGGACCAATACCAGCATCACTATTTCACAAAATATGTTCTAGTTGAATGAGCTAATTAACTTTTAAAAATGGGGCCTGGCCAATGGATTAAAAAGGAAGCTACTGGAATTTAATGATCCAAAAGCCATCACATTTACAAGTTAATGCAGTGTAAATGATTCATGGATATCTTATAAATAAGTGTAATAAGTATTTTCAGTGCTTTTATTGCCTTGATATTAGATTCTCCATAAAAGTAACTTTAGAAATACAATATTGTGGAATCCCACATTGGCTGTAGATTAGCAATTTCTAAATCAAATTTGCTCAGTGTGTATCTAAAAGGTCTCAAAACACTTGCCCTGATTTCCTCTTGTTCATATCTCTGTCCAGCCCCTGGAGACCTGGATGGAGTGGGAAGAAGGAGATAGACTGATCTTTTCTGATTCTCTGATATGACAAACCTGAAAAAGAACCTGGTAGACGTTTTTAATTTGCGCTGCTTCCTTCTGCTGCAGAGTCTACCTTTAAAAGAAAGTTCAGGAGGCAGCAAGATGCAAAGAAGTTTGTGGAAGCACAACTTCTGCAGGAACCAGGGCATCTTTGGCCAACATAGCTCCGAACAATATGGAGACAAGAAAGATCAGCTGGATGCACAGATATCACAAGCTAAATTCCTATCTTATTTCACAGGAGGGGAACTGTACCCTGCCTTACCCAACAATGAAACAATGGGGGGGGGAAATCTCCATAAAATGAAACAGTGAGTTACATATTCATGAGTACACATTTCTCTCCACTGCCGCAGCAGGGAAGGTTATTGTTAATGAAGTCAGACATATTTTCTCCATTTTTCAGAGGGGTAGCCGTGTTAGTCTGTGTATAGCAAAAGTAGCGAGAGTCCTGTGGCACCTTATAGACTAACAGATTTCTTGCATCTGACGAAGTGGGTTGTAGCCCACAAAAGCTTATGCTTGAAGAAATCTGTTAGTCTATAAGGTGCCACAAGACTCTCGCTACTTTCTCCATTTTGTTATTTCTGCTACCAATATTAGATCTTTATGAAAACAAAAGTCGCCCTTCAGCCGACTATATTTTTAAGACCTGAAGACCATTTTTTGCTAAATTTGTGGTCACAGAAAAATGTCTTTGTACCTTGGAAGCAATGTTCCCTCTAAGCTGCGCTGGCGCGCTGTGGCGCAGCCTGCCACAGCCGCCAGCGCAGCAAAAGCTGCCGGCAGCGCACTGCCGGCAGCCTCCACAGAACTCCTCTGGGGCTGGGAGTTTTGAAAACTCCCGCCCAGAGAAGCTCCAACGGAGCATGCCCAGAAAATCTGGGCATGCTCTATAGAGCTCCTCTGGCCCGGGAGTTATGGCTGCGCCCTCTGGCTCCAGTCCAGCTCCAAGGTAAGTGCGGGGGGGCGGGGGGCTGTCAGGGGGGGGGGGCAGGAGGGAGGGGGGGGTGGCCGGGAGCGGGGGGGGGCCAGCGGGAGGGGGGGCGAGCGGGAGCAGGCAGGCTGCCAGGAGGGGGGGCGAGCAGGAGCGGGGGGGGCTGAGCAGGAGCAGCGGGGGGGCTGTCAGGAGCGGGGGGAGGGGCTGCGCAGCGGGCCCCGCGGGGGGGGGGGAGCGCAGCGAGCAACCGGAGTTGCTCAGCTGCCCTCTCCCCTTAGAGGGAACATTGCTTGGAAGTAACTATGTGGTCCTCCCAGTTACTACTGGTTTGAAAAAATCTGATACAAATAGAAACGCGATATGGGACAACAACCAATTTTAAAAGTTGGGTAGGAGACAAAAGGAATATTGCTTTTTCTGTTGAAAATGGGACTTAGGAAGATTTATTTGTTTCCTAACAAAAATGGAAAAAATAACTATAATTCACAAACCATATATCTGTCATTCACTTGTTATCCACAGAAGCTGTTCAGTGTAAATTTAAATGAACAGTGATTCATTAAATTCATTTGCCCTAATCTTAAAAATACTAGCTTTTTCATAAGCATCTGATGAAGTAGGAATTTCTCACACGAAAGTTCCTGCAATAAATAATTTTTTAGTTTTTAGGTGCCACAGGATTCCTTGTTTGTTTCATTAACAGACTTCATTTCCTTAACAGCACAAGTTCATGAGCACATATCACCATCACTGGAAGTGTTCAAGAGCAGGTTAGACAAGCACCTGTCACGGATAATTTAAGAAGTCCTGCCATAGGTGCAGGGAACTGGACTTGATGACTTCTCATGGCCCCTTCCAGTTTCTATGATTCTATGAGTCACAGTTTTTTTCCACCAGAACGTGTTCCGTACAGTTAATCTCTTTCTCCAGGGCAGGGCCAAGACTGTGAAACTCCCACAAGAATTACTAACCACAGTTCTGTTCTATGTGCAAGGCAGATTTCTTTGCTTTTTCCTTTTCTACCATAGACATATAGCAGCACATGTACAGATTTAAAAAAAAAACAAATAAAAATAAAGTACCCCACTTTGCACTGTTCCCTTGGGACGATCATGAGAGACAAATTCTTAATGTAGTATTGGAAAGCACTGAGATAGCACTGTGATGAGTGTGGTATAAAAGTTTAGAGAAGAATTCTGGCCTTAAAGTCTATATTTATGCCTTACAATTTATGTATCTTTCATTTAAACTATGCTGCTTTGATGATTTTCCCCATATTATTTGAAGTGCAACTCAGAGAACATATGAGATGTAAGTCTGTGATTCAGGAGAAATAGGCAGACATAAATGCACATGACAAAAGCTACTCATGTGCTTAAACTCCAGAGGGATAGCTGTGTTAGTCTAGTTCAGCAAAACAAACAAGGGCTATGTCCACACTTACACAGTTAAATCAATTTAAGTTAAATTGATTTAATAAAATCAATATAAACATCATTAAATTGATTTAAATTAAATCAATTTAACATGTCCCCACTAGAATCTCAAATTGAACTAGCATGTCCATGAACAAGACTTGCTGGTTCAATTTAGGAGAGGGGCACCAAGGGAAGCATGGCAAGATGGCCCCCTAAAAGGGCCATGCCCCACCCAATAAATAGAAAAAGGACAGCACCCTAGGAAGGAGAAGGGCAAAAGTTTAAATTGAAATAATGGTCAAATTGAAATAACACATCCACTCAGTGTTATTTCAAAATAACAGTTTCAATTTAACCATCATTTTGATATAATACTGGGTTTTATTATATCAACATGACTTTCCTTATTGCAAGATAAGGGAGTTACACATTTCTCATGCATTGGCATAAGTAAACCTGAAACAGATACATCTGTTGGGCCCATTTAATTACACAGCATTAAGCCAGAAGTTAGTTTAAATTTAAAAAAATTATTAGGTATGTACAGTAGGGCTGCACTTACATATGTAATAAGTTCATTTCCTTTATTAATTCACTCCCTTTCACACTGGCATTTTGTCCTTGTATTATGGAAGAGGTTTCTTGTAAAGTGTATTGGCAAGAAATGCCCATGTACTAACCAAAAAGTTATATATGGTATATCACCTTTTAAATGAGTTCCTTTAATTCTTCTTCTTTGTGGCCCCGATCCAAGCCCCACAGATGTCAACAAAAGTCTTTCTATTAACTTAACTGGGATAAGCATTTCATTTTAAGATTTAAATCAAACCCTTAATTTTATTTTAATGACTGATTTTGACAATCACAAATAATGCTTGACATTTTTGTATTGATGTGCATCTGTTTGTATAATGTTACAAGCTCTTGTTTGATCACCTTAGCAACAACCACAGTTAAATTGTTCCTTATCAGAGTTCATGAAAATTAGATACTATCCCTTCTGTGAAAGAGGATATGTTTGTATATTAGTGATATTTTTCTAGTGTTTGTCGTTTGTCTAACTCTGAAATTTAAGAAGTAAACAATATTTTAGTTGAATTAAAATAAACAGGTTGTTTTAAAACTTAAGATAATAGGTTTTCGTAAGTAACAGAGAACATGGATTTTTCAAGAAGAAATCACGTCAGCCCAAGCCTAGTTCTTTCTTAGTCAGGGTAACTGGCCTAGTGGATAGAGAGCAGCAGTAAATGGGATATATCTGGACATAACTAAAGCATTTTACACAGTCCCACATAACAGTCTCAGAAGCAAACTAGGGATATCTGATCCAGATTTCTATAAACTAGTTACCAAATTGTTTGATAGACTGTTCTTGAAGAAGTTGTCAATGATTCTTCATCATACTGACAGGTATGCAGTCAAGTAGCCTTTTGCAGGGGGTTCATCCTTGTATTAGCCAGTGTGGTTCAATATTTTCATGAACAACATGGATGGCAGTGTGATTATAAAATTTGCGATTGACACCAAGCTGGGAGGAGTTGCAAGCACTTTGGAGGACAAGATTAGAATTCAAAAAGGATATTGATGAACTGGAGAATGGATCATAGATGAACAAGCTGAAATGCAATAAACATGGGTGCAAAGTTCTGAGGGTTATAGTAGATTGCCAGCTGAACATTAGCCAACAGTGCAATGCATTGCAAAAAAAAAGTTAATGTCAGTTTGGGTATATTAACAGGTGTGTCATATTGAAAACGTAAGATGCAAGTGTTCCACTATGCTTAGCATTAGTGAAACCTCAGGTTTGGAAAAGATGACTTATGAGGAAAGGTTGAAAGAAATGTGCTTGTTTACTCTAGAGAATACAAGGCTGTGGGGCAAATGTGACAACAGTCCTCAAAGATTTTTTATAAAGAGGATGATGATCAATTGTTCTCCATGTCCACTGTGGATAGGACAAGAAGCAATTGACTTAGTGTTCAGCAAGGGAGATTTAGGTTGTATATTTGGCAAATTGTTCTAACTCTAAGCAGAGTTAAGCACTCAACATCCTTGGAATTTCTTAAGAACAGGCTGGGCAAACACCTGTCAGGAATGGTCTACTTATACTTAAACCTGCTTCAGTGCAAGGAGGACTGGGTTGACCACAAGGTCCCTTCCAGCCCTCCACTTTGATGATGCTATGGACCCCAAACTTTGCAACTGAAAACGAACAGAACTGAAACTAACTAAACTAAGTTCAGAGGAAAGTAAAGATAAAATAAACAGCAAATTAGAAATAAATTTGATTTAATAATTCTTTTCATCTTTCAATCTGAGATATTTTCACTAATGTAGAAAGAGACATTAATTTAATAATATTTTAACCTGAAAGACCCCTTTAAACTATTGGGCCATACATAAGCTGCCAGCTAAAATTAATGGTAAAAATCCGTAAATCATGGTCAACATTCATCTCCATGGAAGAAGATGGTAAGATTATACAGTCTCGATGAATTTCAAGAAGTGGCCTGAAGACATCTAAGGTGAAGGTGGCTTATTCCTGTAGGAAGAGTAGGCAAATACAGATGCCTCCTCTTCATGCGCATGATATAAAGCATGTGGAAGCCTTCAGTGCTCATAATTTGGCTTCCAATATTGGGAGCAAAAAAGGGCTGGTTAGTAAGAAAGGGCTGGAATGTTGGTTGCTTGTAGAATAGCCATGCCTGAGTGTCTCCGCCCCCCCACCTGCCACCCTTCTTCCCCTTACTGATGAGCTAGGATGACTGCACTGTGAATAACTCTTTTTACTTGTTGTCCAGGTGTTGGCGAGATACACCTCCCCACACTCAGCCAGAGTGTTTCTAGAAACATGTGAGCTTCCAGACATAATCACAATATCTCCAGACACCCCTGCTCCAGCATTGCACCTTCTCTCATTGGCCAATGGTGCTCAGGTTCTTCATAGTTGTCATTAAGACTGTAGTGTGATTGTCTGAGAGGTCTCCTATGAAAGTGGGTCAGCAAATGAAACAAAGGAACTTTCAGATGCTACAGTGAACTTAGTCAATGTGGGAGCCTATTTATTAGTGTGGTTTCTGTTAAAAATTGAGTAATATTTTCAGTTTTTAAGTTGTGTCCATAATCATTGTGTATCTATTTTTTAGAAATAAATGTATTTTATATTTGTAAAATTGTATTTAATTCAGTTTCCTGAATTGTTTTCTCAGGAATGCATAGCCAACTGATATTAAGAACATTACAACTAGTATATACTGGGGGGGGGGGGCGGCGGGGTGTGGAACAAAGTTCATCTACTCTTTGAGAAAGGTTTGTCAAAGAAAGTCTTACCATGGAAGCTATGTTCCAGTGATTTCCATGCTGGAAGTGACAGCAGCGGGAAATTTAAAAGAAAAGGAGCACGGCATTGGCAGACACCAATGCACATCTGGAAACTTTGCTGTGAATGGGACATTTTAAATCTCTCAGGCATGCATCAGTTCACCACATTGCTCTTTCTCTCTTCCCTATTACGCCAGTCAGAGTAGGCTGCGGAAAGCCGTTACTGTCTCAGAGGAGCACGGAACACCAGTGGAGAAATGCTATCCTGTCCAGCTCTACAAACAAGCTGTTACATGTGGATAAGGAAAAACAGAAAAATATCCATAAGAAGGCCACCCAAGAAACAGTGGCATCCATAGCCATGAACTGTCAGTAATAGAAATAATTAGTAAAAACTGGCCTACCATTTTTTGTTTCTCTAAACTAAATATTTTAAAAACAAAATTACTTGCAGGCCAATAATTTAAAATTACTCCTTTCAACTCCACAATGTAAGTAATTATGAGTAAAATACATTACAGATATTTTGCAATTGTCCTTAAGCCAAACAATATAAATCCGGGAAATTCAGTGATTATGTCTATCCAAACTTGTTAAGATATGGAAATGTACAATTAAGGCACCCCGCTCACAAACTCTTAACTGTTCCCTGTAACAAAATAGTGAGAGGGGAAAATATAATATTGATTAGCATATTTTGTTTGTTTGCCAAACCAAATATCAGAAAATAACCCCAAACATTTTGGGGCAACTAGAACAGCAATTTTTTTTGTTGAATTTTTTTCCTACTTTGCAAAAAAGAAAAGTTAAAAAAATATTTTCAGATCACTACTGGACAAAGTTAAGGCACATAGGGAAAGATGAGAGACTCTCTGTGTCCAAAGGTTTAGGGTTATCAGTTCTAGCCCTAATGGTTCACATGATACTGATTTTGTTTAAGATCTAATACAGTCATAAATGTCCATCCTAACCTACAGAGCATGAACTTTGGAGGAAATATATTTACACCTTTTTTTCCCCACTTGTAGCAGTTGGAACCCTCTTGGACATTAGAAAGGAGGGCTGGGTTGGTGTGTAGCATGCAGATAAAATGATTGTCAGTAATACCTCTATGCTATACTGCACCATAACCCATAATGGTCCCACTGGCCAAGAGGAATTTTGCCATATACTTAAACAGGGCCAGGATTTCATACTGTGGCCATTAAATTGACAGGTACAGTATAAAAACATGGGTTGTGTCCTGTGGGTCATAAAGAGTTGGATTCAGGTTTGAACTCCTATATATTATGTATTTTAAAACATTATTTTGAATGACAAATACTTTTCACTTTTTGGAAAAATGCAGTAATACACTAATTGTATGTGTTCATCGCGGCCAGCCCAAGCTTTTTGACACCCTAGGTACTTGTGATTTTGGCACCACCCCCCCCACCCGTGTCCTGGGCTGGTCCAGATGGTGGACCCTCCCTCCCACTCCTCTTAGCACCCCCTTCAACCCTGGCCAAGTGGCGGGTGGGCACTGTGCAGGCTGCCAAACTGAGTCCCAGCAGGAGCACCACTCCCTTGGCCCCACCCATGACCAGATGCCAGGGGTGGCTTGCTCCCCATCAGGACTGAATCATGGTGGCAGCACTGCTCCCTGGCCAGGGCTGGATCCCTGGATGGGGTCCTCAACCTTGAAGAGGTTGGTAACCACTGCCCTGGCTCGGCTGGCCTCAACCAGCCCTTGCCCTCCCCCCATCTGGAGTGGAGCCAGCCAGCCGAAACATAGCTTCCTGCCTTGCTCCACCCTAGGCTACATGCCTTAGTGGAGCAGGTCTGGATGGGCTTGCTGACTCCAGCCTAGCCCTTGACACCCCCCTAATTGTTAGCACCCTAGGCAACCATCTAGGTCACCTCCATGGACAGACCGGCCCTGGCATTCATAATGTCCAAGGACACCCAAAAGCTAATATTCATTTTCTGATTACCTAGAATAATTAATTTAAATTTAAAGTGCGGATATTCTTTCTGCAAAAGAAATGCAAACAGCGTACAAAATAAAGGAACATATTGTGTGAAGAGGATTAATTAGACCTTTTCCAATATATTCTGTTTAGTATGTACTCCAGGTACATTGTCTTATCCGGTCCAGGGGTTAAAGTAAGCCAAAATGCACCAGAATGGCATTCCAGTGCCCCCTAAAAATAGAGGAACACACTAGAACGCAGCTTTCCGGAGCCCCCTAAAAATAGCAACAGCAGCCGGAACACAGTATTCTGGTGCATTCCCCCCTTGCTTTAGTTTAATCTCTGGCCACAGCCCCCTATCCACAATCCCTGGCTGGCAGAAAACTGAGTCAGCTGAGCCAGGTGGAAAGTTTTGGGTGGGAACAGTCTGTGGCCAGGGAGCAGCTCCCACCCCACCAGCCAAATCATCTCTGGCCAGCTCGCCCTGACATTGCTGCTTCCTGGCACCGAGCTGGGAGCGGGGACAAGGAGAAATGGCCGAAGTAAGGCCTTGACTTGGCCCAGAGGAGCCCTGTGATGGAGCTGGTGGAAGGGTTTTCGGGGGGGGGGGGGGCGGGCCTCTGGGATAGGGGGGGGCTGAGCTGCTGGGAAACAGGGAATGCTGCTTGGGGTTGTGTGGGGCAGGGTGTGTGTCTCTGTCTGTCTGTCTAGCTGGGGGTGAAGGGGGGAATGTAGCTAAGGGTGTGAGGGGGGAATAGCTGGGGGTGAGTGGGGAGGTGTGGAGAACGGGGGGTGCGTGGAGTGGAGTGATAACTGATTACCATGAAGGGGGCTCAGATCTGCATGAAGGGGTCCCAGAAATTTAGAAGGGTTTCGAGGCAGCCAAATTATACTTTAACCCCTGCTTATACCTCTTCCTTTTCTTCCTAGAAATGCTCCACAGTTTATCATTGTCAAAGCATTTTATATTTTCTCTAACTTTTCTTGCCTCTGTGTTCAGAACTGGAGATAATCACTTTGCTTGTTTGATTTTTACTGTAATATGGTAATCACTTTCTAAATATCATGAATAACAATGCACAAAGCCAGCCTGAGTACTAACTAAGTCTGTAATTTGATTAAGGCGTTGTGGTGCCATTTGCCAGTTGCTTAAGCATCAGTCTCAACAAACAGGAAAACTGTGCAACTCCTTAGACGAATTGTGACACTGCGTGTAGCAGAAAGCAGCGTTTTGTTCAATAACACTAATTCTGAGTCAGGTTGTATACTGGTAACCTATCGTTGTAGCCTATTTAGGGGGAAAAAAAGAATGCAGTATAGGACTTGTTTATTGTCCTTCATACCCCTGAGCATTGAATTTATCAACTAATTAAATGGCACAAATGATAGCTACAGCCTATATTTTACGTCCTGTTGAAGAAAGGCAATAACAAACTTCTTTAAAACTGCTCCCATCAATTTTTGCTTATTGATGGTATATATGTCAGTGATGCTAAAAAAGCCCATTTTCATAATATTTTTTTCTGTTGAAGTAAAAGACTAAAGATAGCAAATTGAAGCCTTCTCAACAATTGATATACTGTACTTTCTTTTACAACTGTGAGTAAAGGGAGGAACAATACTAGGTCTTCTGCCTACTAAATCTTCATTTTTAAAAGACAGCTACAGTGATGTCTATAGAATATTCTCCTACTAAATTCTCCTGTGCAGACCAATTCTCCTACTAAACCTGCTTTTAAAACTTTCACTTTCCACACATTCATATGGACATGTTACTCACATATGACTTATATTAGCTCAATACTATTTTGGGTTCGGGGTGCAAGCCATCCAAGTTTAACAGCCTGAGTGTCAGAATCATGCAAATCCATGAATTTTGTAAAATTTTGGTGCTGAAACTAAAATATAGCCTCCTTTCCCAAATACTGAATTCAAGTCCCATCTCTGAACCAATGCCATGGCTATAATTCAGGCTATATTTAACAAAAAAAGAGGGGGGAGTTCAATTTTAAGTCTGCTGCAAAAAAGACTGAAGATGACAAAAAACTGATATAAACTTTTGTAAGATTTCAGTGTCAGCGGATCCAAATTCTATGCGTCTTATGAACTCAAAGCTGAACTACAAGGCTACATCTAGTCTGGATCCGAATGATAACTCATCAGTCATTCACTAATGATCACTGCAGTACATTTAGAAGTCTTCTGGATCTGATGAAAGTGGTGAGCAAGCTTTCCCTTTAGTATTTTCAAGATAATTCCTATGTGTAACAGTTTTCCTATTTCTGGAGTCATCAGTTCACTAACTGATTACTTGAGTGCATAGCAACTCTTTTTTCTTCCTTTACTGTGCTGCATGAAATGATTAAAGTATTTCTTCAATTACAAGAATTTTTTTTATATTGTTATCTGATCCCAGGCATCTACCTTGATAAAGACTAATATTCATACCCCTGAAATCACAGATCTACAAGTTCCCATTTTATTCTTTAGACACAGTAGGATGCTTCCTGTCACCAGATATTTCCTGCTTTAAAAATAAAAATGAAATACACACCTGCAGACTCCTCTGTTACTGCTCAGCTCTTGCTGACAAACCACATGAACACGGCATTGGAAAAACTGACAAGATCATGAAAGAATATTATTTGGCAGCAAACATAAACCCAGACACAAGTCTGATATGTTGTTCTGAACACATTTACTTCCATAAAACAAACAAAAACAATAGTCCCAAACTCTATTCAAAAAACGGAAATGAAACATAAAAAAACCCTCGGGATTTTATTGTACATTTATTTAGTTTATTAGCACTATTTTTCTTAGGAGTCACCATATTGTATAAAACTCCTTGGCTAGAAAAACTGGTTCTGTGACTAGACATAAAATTCCAGGCTAAGATGACCTAGTAACAGTAACAGTCTCAATAATAGGTAATCTCATTCTTGCCTGCACTGTGGCCTTTTAAGTAAAGTATGTAGCAGAAGAGAAAAGAATGCCACTAATACTTGCCTGCCGCTGTAAGAGAATATGCTACAAGAGTCAAAAGAGCAAATCTCTATGGAACCACTTTTGTTTCACATCTGAGTATCAGTAACAAGTGAAGTATCATAAGCACTTACAATCAGGGGTGTCAAATGCATTTGCGATGGCAGACCAGATTTGACTGAAACGTACTTCAAGAAAGCAGTAGATGCCATACATTGAAATACTGCGGCACTCTCGTGGCATTGCAGAGTGCTGGATATGTGAAACTACACTCTGCGCTACCACTCGCTCTCGCTTGCTGTTAGAGAGAGAGTGTGGTCTCACTGGTGCGCCAGGCCAAGCAGGAGGACACGTGGTGGGCTAGCTGGTATGGCCAGCTGCAGACCGCTCTGGGTGAGCAGGCTGCAGCTGGCCAAGCTGCAGGCCAGCAGAGGGGCTCCTGCCACTCTCTAGGGCACCCTGTTCAACCTTAATTTTGCCTCTTGTCTGTTTGCATGATAATATGGTTTTTAATCACAGTTGCACTTGCTATTTTTTTTTCCACAAAATGTCTTCCTCTTTCAGTACAAACGTGGCTGGTGCTTACTCAATGAGCATGTATTTAATACATTGTTTTTAGCCTTGGTCACTGTGTGGCCCTATGCAATATTTGCTGCAAAATGTATTTATTTACATTAAATCCCTAGTCTGGAAACAGAATTATTCATTTTCCCATGTGTTTTCTGTGGCTCTCATTACTGTAAAAGCAGAGTGCTTCACAAACATTAACTTATCTTCACAACATCCTGTGCAAGGAGGCAATAAAGTTACCCCCATGATGGGGAATTGAGACAAAGAATTAAATGAAAAATTACCACTGTTTTTGAGGGTCCAATTTCAGCTGGCCAAGATCTGATATTTCAGCATACATAGCATTATATAGCACTTCGTATGTTTTTGACAATTGATGTCAAGTCAGGCACCTAGAAAATGGGAAGCATATAACCCCATGTGGCCCCTGGAACGTTTAGTTTAAATGACTTGCATGGTATCAGATAGGAATTCTGCAGCAGAGGCAAGGCTAGAATCCAGTTCTCCAGAGCAGCATTCAACTGCTTTAACCATAATACCATCCTTTCTCTTCCTACAACTACTACACACCTTTTACTGACTCCAGTTAATGAGGCAGGGAGCCCACAGACAATGGGTCTCATTCACTACAGAACCCTGTTTCTTCACTCAGAGCATGTCTACTCTATGCCTTGAACAAGACACAGATCCTGTGCAAACCAGGACTGTGTAGATAAAGATGACAGCATACTGCAAACACATCAGGGTATGGAGGGCAGGGGTGAATGAAGTTTCACAGGCAGTCTTAATTTTGGCATTACTAACTTTGGAGTTACTGTGCAATCTTAATATTCTTTTGGGGAAAAACAGAAAAACAAGACAAAAAGGCTATGTCTACACTAGCAAATTAGTCTGGGTTAAGGCGGCTTAATCTGGACTAATTTTCCCATTGTCTACAATAGGCTTTGCCTAGCTCGAACTAAAAAATTTTTTATTTCGAATGCTTAGTTCGAACTTAACGCTTAGTGCGAACTTAGTTTGAACTAGCACTGTGTAGTCATTCTAATTCAAACTGAGTAAGTTCAAACTGAGGAGTTTGTGCAAACTGACCACTTTTTTTTAGTTCAAACTAACTTTTAGTTTAAACTAGCCACACTATTTTTAGTTCAACCGAAAAAGTTAGTTTGAACTAGAAAGTTAGTTTGAACTAAAACACCGTGATTAGTTCAAACTAACTCCGCACTGCTTAATTTGGACTAAACACGTCCGAACAAAGCAGCGAAATGGAGACATAACCAAACTGACTTAAAAAACCCAGAAACTTCATCAGCAATTATCATTCTTACACCCACCTAACTCAACAGTAGGGCTGACCTGAAAATGAGGATTCTGGCTTACAATATTTGTCAAGGTTTAGACATTTGTTTTTGTTCTTCAGTGGAATGAGAAAAATAAAACCATTTAAATGTTTTCACAAAAGGAAAATTGTGTCAAAATTGCTGCTTTCTGCTTGAAAATGTCAGGTCTTTGCTTGTGGGCTTTCTCTCAGGTCTGATGTGACCAGCTGGTCCTCAGAAGGCCTGGTCCTCAAAAGCCTTCCAGGCAAAACCTCTCTCAAAACAGATACAAACCACAAAAAGTTTTAGCTTCAGCAAATTCCATCAAAAATATGGTTTGCTAACACTCTTTCTACCAGCTCTAACTGGAACCTGTAAATTCACTCCACAGCTCTTTGTCACATAAAATGACAATAGTAAATAGCAATAATAGGTTGTCATTCTCATGTGGACCACCACTGAGGAGGATGAGCTAAATATTTTCCAAGAGGGTTTCACAGACAGATGCTGCCATTTCAGGCTTCAGAGGGGAACGTTCTCTAGTGTGCCCAGATCCCTCACACTGTGTCCCTCCCAGCTTCTGCTCTCCCCGCAAACCTTCACCACCTTCTGTGCCCAGCCTTGTCCTCCTCCCGGTTCCTCATCCTGGTCCCTGACTCTACTCCTCAAGCGTCTCATTTCCATTCTTCTTGGACAGTGTCTTATTTTCACACTTTAGGCTCCACATCCAAGTCCCAGTCTCAACACCCCACTCCTAGTCTCTACTCACCTCCCCAACTCATTTTTCCAACCCACCATTCCTAATCCCAGGTTTCTTGCCCAGCCAGCCCATGTTGTTCCCTACCAGATCCACATATTTTGTGACTCTCCTCCACCATTCAGTTCCAGTTGTTATATTCTCCACCCTGTTTCCCCACTACCTCTGGTTCCTGGTTCCAGTCTCCCTCTGTAATTCCTCACCCAGTCTCAGCCCTCCCCATACACACCTGCTCATTCCCTGTCCCAATCTTTTTCCCAGTCTCAATTCCTCCCCACAACACTACAGCTCCTGTCAGATCTACCTCCCTCAACCTCTTTTTACTGTTTCCCCTTCTCCCGTTCCTGACAAGTCTCTCTCCCTTTCCCATACTCTTCTTATCTGGCCTCAGGCCCCATCCCCACATCATCTAGCTTCCAATCATGGGCTCCTTGCCCAGCCAGCACCAACCTCTGCTCTTGTCCCCACTATCAGCAACTCCCAGCCCCAGCCTTTCCTCTTCCCTTCAGTCCCCAGTCTCTCCTTCCCACCAACTCCCTGTCCCCCAGTCAGTTTCTCTCTACCTCTTCCAGTCTAATCAGGTTCCTTTTCCAAACATCCGTCCTGCCCCACCGCTTCTTCCGTTTGCATTCAAGCCTGGTGGATTTCTCTCTACACTTCCTGGGGACCAGTAGGAGAATCACTGGGCACACACAAGGCTTGTTTCCTTCGCTAAATTCCAGTGCTCTGCTCAGGGCATCCAGAAACTGCATTTACAGGGAAAGTTCAGCTTTACACCAGCATCCCTTGCTGCAGCATACTCACTTGCTCATTCACTCTGAGGACAGTGTATGTGGAGCTGTGAAGGGCTACAGCAGGCTCAATAGATATGGAATCTGCAACTTCAGCTGTTAAGCTGAGTCTCTTCAGAGCATATACAAAATGAAATTTTTCAAAGACATACATTTGGGACAAACTTGGTCAGAGCTTTATAGAAACAGCAAAAAGCACATTCCTGACGCAAAAGCCTATTGCCTGCCAGTGTCAAGTTCCAACTCAAATGCTTGAAGGTGGAAGAGCTTCTCAACAAAGAGGTTACCAGAATTTTTTTTCTGGTTATACATCCCTTTTGTTTGTTTTTGTTTGTTTTTGTTTTGTTTTTTGTTTTTTTTTTTAACAAACAGTGGTTACACGTCCCTCCTTTTCCCCTCCCCAGCCACACTTTGCCTCTTTCTCAGAAGTGGGTCAGCCATCATGGCTGAAACACTCTACAGGCTATCTACCTGATAGGGACTATGCATGAGATGTTTCAGTCCACACAGTCAGTTTGGCAAAGTTATAAGCAAATGAAAACAGGGTTTTGTTATAGGAGTGTCTGGCATCCTTAACAGAGTGTGTTACCAGAATCACCTAACTATAATATCATATTGTTGGAATTTGCCTTGTGCAATAAGGTGGGGCACTCTTAGAGCTATGATCCAGATTCATACCCTCTGAGGCCCTGAGTCCTGTTAGCTATGATCCTGTCATTTTTTGTAAGACAGACTGGGCTTTCAAAGAATGAAGTTCTGAAATTTTAGCATCTGGAGATGATCTTGCAATTAAATCTCACTTCCAGATTATTTGCATTTCATCATCTTCAGAGCATAAAGTCAACAACAAAAAAATGCATTTTAACCTTCTTCTATTCATCAGTGTTGCATAAGACAGCCAAAACATTTTCTTTGCAATGTTCCCTCTAATTACTCATAGACTGTGTGCGCAAACAAGTTCTTTGTGTGCTCAAGAAAATTTCTTTGTGAGCACCAATATTAGCACTATTGAATTTTTTTGTGTGCACCTTATTTTGTTGCGTGCGCAGGTTTCATGACCTGTGTGTGCGTGCACACATGCACAGCTTAGAGGGAACAGTGATCATCATAGGGCATTTTTCAGTATAACAGCTTGAGTAAGAAACTTTGCTAGTTAATATGAGTCCAGATTTCAAATATGACTTTGTATTCCATGCAGTTTAAAAATATTAGGAATGGGCAGAGCTTCAGAAAGTTAAGGAGTTACCTTCAACTCTGAAGATTTACCAAAGAATACTGTAAAAAACTGACTTCTGCATTTTCTGGGCCAAGGGACACAGTAAAGTCTGAAAATGGAGTCATGCAGGCAAAATGTTTGGGAACTGCTGAGGTATGTTTAAGGAAAAAAATGAAATATTTTCTGTGGTTTTTTTTCTTTTTCCACTAAAAAGAGATATTATACAACAAAAGCAACTATAAATCTGCATTTTTAAGGGTCTGGTCTGTGTTAACAAATGTAAATGTATACATCTGATATACCCACCAGAACTCACTTTTCCATTGCCTGTGTGAATAAATTGGAATCAGCATTTTTCATAATCAGAGGCCCTATAAATAAGAGCAAGTGTCTGGCTAGTGCCCAAATGACCTCTTATCAATCCTGATAGATCAAGAATGCCTTCATGATACAATGAACATACTTTCATACTCAGACGATTAGTTATTGGAAGAATGGTAAGATGGGGTCATGTCATGAACAACTTCATCAGAAGCCACCATTCACATTGAATGTCTCCCTTCTTGGATTGCGCCACCCAGGTAGCTCTTGGGCTTGACTCTCTTGCAGTTCCAGTTAAGTGCAGTTTGAATTGTTGATGCTCAACACTTCTGAGAAATAAGAGCTAAACTGTATTAAGTGGGATATCCAAAAAGAAAAAAATATATATCCTTGATATGTTTGAAAATCTTGACTTATATGTATGTATATTCCCACACAAACATCAGCACTTTGCTCACCTTTGAGCAAATTCAGATAACATGTGAAACTTTAAAAATCCACACTCAAGCAGCAGAATATGCCCTGTAAGTCCAGGAATCATTGTGGGTACATCTACACTTACTAGTTATTGGCTGTGTCCACATGTTGCTTTTAAATCGAAACAATGACCATTGTTTCAATTTTAAAAAGTCACATCCAGACTATGTTTCCTTATTTCAAAATAAGGAAAATCATTTTGATACAATAAAACCTAGTTTTGTATCAAAATGAGGGTTATTTTGAAACTGTGCAGCAGCAGCCAGAAAAGTATGCTAGGGACCATGGCCCTCCTGGCTGCCCACTTGTACCGCCACCACGGCAGCGGTGAAAATGGGCTGGGGAGCCACAGTCCTCCCCAGCCACCTGCTTGAAGCGGCAGCCAGAAAAGCATGCTAGGGACCATGGCCCCCCTGGCTGCCGACCTGCCCCACTGCCACGGCAGCAGGGCAAGTGGGCTGGGGACGCACTGTCCCCCTGGCTGCTGGCAAGCCCCCTTTTTGGGCCAGCCGGCTGGGGGACCTGCCTCCACCGCCCTGGGTGCTTTTTCCCCTGCCTGGCTCTCCAGGTGAGAGCCGGGCAGGGGATTGGATGGCAACATGGCCCTGCCAGAGAGGCATGTTGCCACATCTCCCAGGGTGCCCCTCTCCCGAATCGAAATAGCAAGTCCTGTGTCTGGACTTGCTATTTCAATTTGGTATTTTTCCTTAATTTGATTTAAGTTAAATCAAATTAAGGGTTTTATTTCAAATTTGCTTAGTTTAAAATTAACTTATTTCGAAATAAGCATTTAGGTGTGGACATAGCCATTTTGAATTAAGGAGGCTTAATTCAAAATACCGTAATCCCTGTCCATGGAGGCATTTTCTTATATTGAATTAAGCCTTTCCTTATTTTGAATTAAGGAAGCACTAATTTGATATAATAAACCCTCCTTTTACTTTTAAAGTAATATTTACTTTGAAATTATTAGTTTGAACACAGCAACTTTTAGCCACAGAGTAGGCTTAATTCAAACAAATTTCCCTATTCACTTGCCCACCTTCCTCTAGTTCAAATTAGAGAGTCCAGTGAAGACTCGCTAGTTTGAATTAATAAAGCCTACTTTATTTCAAATTAGGAATCTAGTGAAGACTCTCTAATTTGAAAAAATAACTCTGATTTAAATTCAAAGTAGTTAAATCAAAATAATTATTTTAAATTAGCTTTGCCAATGTAAATGTAGCCTGTGTGTTGTATTCATAAGTATAAGGATCAAAAGAAATTTGGGGAATTTTCATTCATTCCTCACTTTTCTCAGTTGAGCCTTTAGTTTTAGATGCTAAAGGACTGGCTGGCAGTGTGATATTTCAGGCAAGATTCAAACTAATATTGGTCTGGTAATATGGTTGACCCTTTGGAGAGCAGGATAACATCTTAGTAAAGTGAATAAAGTTTCTTAAATAACCAGTCTCTTTACTGGATAAGCTTCTGATAGGGAGCTAGAGGCTGAAATGCAATAAAGGGAGAAATGTTTTTCTTTTGGGGGTGCTTTTTGAAAATCAGTGTCAGGAAATCAGCACACTGTATGCGCCTAGTTGCTGAATCTAACTTCAGTGTTAGCCACCAGTTCTGGGAGAATAGGGTGTGCTTTTGCAGCCTGTCATGACCTTAGCGTTTTCAGATGGGCTACCCTCAGCATATACAAGTCACAAGCCATATTTCACAGTATTTTCTATGTTAGAAAAGGAGGAACTTGGATGCCTTCAGGGTCATTTACTAAGGCCGAAAGTAGCCCTTTCCATAGAAAAATCCACACAAGGACACTGGTGAAGTTTTGAATTCTCTCATTGTCTTTCCTACCACTTTTTCCCCAGGTGTACTTACCTACCCACATAGAAGATGCAGGGAATCCAGCTCCCAAGGCTCAGGGAAATCCCTGAGGCACAGAGCCTTTAATCTGCTTCCATGTCTTACTCTGTGGGCAGCTGCTTCTGGAACGGCATTGAGCTCCTCTAACTTCAAAAGGAGCTGAATGGCTCAGCCTCCTCCAGCATCAGGCACTCAGTGGAGGAACATGGAGAGGTCTTTCTTGAACAGACAGTCAGTGGGGTTAGGGGCAAACAATGCAAGCACACATCCATTACCCCTTCCTCTAAGCAGATACTCAGAGCTGCAAAGCCTAGGGACAGAAATGAGGGAAAAGGCCACAAACAAACAGTTGACTGCCCTCACCAGGGAATCATGGCAGATCCAATCCCATCTGTGCCTGGATGCAGGAAGCACATCTGGGCTCAGAAATATTCATGGGGGATATCAATTAATGGAACTGGTTTTGTTACAGTATTTCTAATTCCCTTTATACCTTTAACATACATCTTGAAAGACCTGTGTGTATCAAAAATCTTGTGGGGGTGGGGGGACGCAATACTCAGAGGGAGTGTAAGCTGCTGTATAATCTAGTGACAATACACTAAAACTATTCAAAAATGTGAAAAATGTCTGAGCTCTGAGTAACCTAGGGAACATAGAGTCTCAGAGGCAGGTGGCTTTATTAAAAGCCAATAATGGTCTAAATATTCATTTCATCCACACCTCTTACTAACTGCCAAAGGCCCAGAGAGCCTAAGTCAACACAGGCAATGGGTAGGAAACCATCTGTTGTTGCTTTTAGCATTTAGATGAAGCAACATTAAAATATTTACTACAAAGGATTTTTCAATCATATCTCCAAAGCTAAAAGGGAGAAATTCCTCTTTGCACAGACTCAGCACCCCTCCTCATTTTCTCCCAGCCAGAACACTGAAGACCAGGTTCAGAGGATAGCCACCATGGCACTTTTTTGTTTTCTTGAGCCCACTGCTAGCTTTCTCTGGGACAGGGCCATGGCTCACTTTCCTTCACATTATGCTATCTTCTGTCATGGTGCAGAGACCCAGATCCTACCTTCACTACTCTGGAAGTGTTGTGCCCTCTACTGGCATGGCCTTCATCTCTGCATCCCTTCCAGCATGGACCAGTGCCTCACAAGCAAAACCCACCTGGAATTTGGTCATGTGGTAAAATTGCCATAAATCCACTTTCTCTTTTTTTTTTTTTTTTTTTTTTATAAAGCACACACTAAAATGTGGTTAGATCAATTGTGCACAAAACACTGATAGTTGAAGAGTCCGGGGGTGGGGGGGAGCACTGGAAATGTAACTAATGTTAAAATAAATTGACTTCTGTCTTCCTGAGTGCCTGGCTCACTCTCTTCACATGAGTACATACTACTGCCCTAAAATAAAATGGGTTTCACTGTTATTTTAAGGAAAGATTTTCCCTTCTCTACTCCACCCCCCACCTAGAATCAAGAGACATTTATGGCAGTTCAATAACAAATGAACAAAGCTCCAGGATTAAAGCTGCAGCCAGCTGTTTTCTGGGTATTTGAACATTGAGGAAAAAGCTCTGCTCAGACTGTTTGGAAAAGTTCACAAATTCACTACTGGACTCCACGTGAGAGTACTTCTGTGAATTGCATATGGCTACCTTCAATTTGTGGGATTCAAAATAACTGCATGAAGGGTAAACACCATGTTTGCTGAAATCACCTAAATTTAATGTAGAATTCAGCAATTCAGAATTCACTGTACACATCGCATATGGATTGTAGCTTCCTTGGTATGTCTGAACATTACAGGGAAAAGTTCTGGCTAAGCAAAATAATTTTTAGAGTATGACAAGTTACACAGTACATCAGTGGTTCCCAGCCTGTGACCCGGGGGGGGGGGGGGACAAAAGTAGCCTGCAAGAGCTTTTAAAGTGGCCATGGCTCCCTCCTGCTGGTTGCAAAAGAGAGATGTTGCCTAAGGAACCAGGCATTGTGTCTTGCCACAGGGCTAAAAGGTTGGTGCAAGCTCCTTGCTGCAGCCAAGGGGATGGTAGACCAATGCTCCCCTGCCCCGTCAATCCCCCCAGCCTGCCTATAGCAGGGTACACAGCAAAGGGAGCTGGTAGATCACCAAGTAGGCAGCCTCCTTGCTTAACTCCTTCTGAATGGATAGCGGGGGCGGGGGTGAGAGGTGGCACCTGCTGGCAGAAACTGGTGGTCCTTGAAGGCTGTAAAAATGATATCTGTGGCCCTTAAGCCAAAAAAAAGCAGGGGCGGGGGGATTGGGAACTGTTGCAATACATGGTTCTTTCCAAATAAAAGAATCCCAAAGCTCGAATGTGACAAAGTCTCAAATCAGATTAGAGTTGCGCATTCAGGCTATGTCTACACTACAAAAAATTAGGTCAAATTTGTTAATTTGAACTAATAAGTTCAACTTTAATTTGAACTAAACTCGACCTTAAGTCGAATTAACAAAGTGGGCTAAGTCGACTTAAAGTTAAATCAACTTAGTCCACTTTGTTAATTCAACCTAACTGCCCTTAATTTGACCTTAATAAAGTCAAATTAATGGTTAATCCAGGTCTACACCATCCTTAGTTCAAACTAAGGAGTCGAATTAAGGCTTAGTTCAAACTAACAGGTGGTTCTTATTAATTCAAATTAAGCTTTCATTACATCAAATTAAGGAATTTCTTTATCCGATTTAACGAAAGTCTAGTGTGGACAGGGACTAATTTAGTTTGAATATAAGCCTCCTTAATTCAACCTCAATTGCCAGTGTAGACATAGCCTCAGTCTCTAACTCATAAATATTTAGCTTTTTAAAATCCCAATCCAAAATTTGACCCAGTGCCGACTGACTTCAACAAACATACCACAGTTCATATTGCAACAGAACCAATTCTGTTACCACTGTTACAAATCACAAATAGATATGGAAAATTTTAAATCCCAGGGAGGGAAAAATCTCCTTGCACTCTCATTCTTTCTCTTATACAAGGGACATCCATAGTCTGGCTACATTTTCAGTGTCCTTTCATTTCAAATATGCACATGCCCATATGCACACCCACAGCCCTGCACTTCCCAAGGAGCGCACAGTTTTAAGTACACTGGACTTTGCCTTACAAGAAGTACCTTTTAGAAACTGATCTAAGCACTGAAAGTTTAGAGAGGTTAAAGTAATTGTTGTCACTGGTAACACATTTCATTCAGCCTACCAAACCAATGTCTCAGTGCATTTAGTGATACATTCTCATTCTTAGCTCTTGTGAGTTTTTATTCACATGCTTTCCATCTTCAAAGTATTTTCTGAACAGTACCTAACGTTATAGCACCACTGGTAAATACACTCTGATATATGAGAAAACTAAGGCAGAAAAGCTGAGGGATCAGCTCAAAAGTACAGAAAGAATCCAAATTAACATTAAAGCCCATACTTTCATGGCTCCCATTCCTCTGCTCAAATAATATTCTGCTTTCTATCCTGTACATTGCACTGCCACATAAAGAGGATTGCCTCCATGGAAATAAATATTTTGGGTCTGCTTCTGATTTCCCGAAGACAGGAGGAAATCAGGCATCATCCCCCCCCCCCCAAGTTAAAGAAATTACATAAGTGTAAGAACAGTAGGAAGAAGATGAGAATCAGTCTTTTGTCCTTCAATTTATTTGGACTGTTTTTTTTCCAACAGACTCTCTGCACATATTGAGTAGTAATAAAACATGAACGAAAGTGATCTACATATATTCTACTTAGAATCATACAAAGCAAAATTTCTTCATTTCTTTCTCCCAAAAAAGGCTTCCCACGTTTAAATTGCATGCATAGCTCATAATGTTGCTGCTTATCCATAGTTCACACGTGGTATCTTGGAAACAGACAGTGCTTTTAAAAAACCATACATCCAAATCCTTCAAAAAAAAATGTGTGCAAGCCTCCCAACATAATCAATCAATCTCAGATTATAAAGCAGAAGGATTACTGTTTCAAATTTGGGCTCATAGTGTTGGATTTCTAACAGATTCAGGCACCTAAATTAAAGGGGTCTAATTTTCAGAGGTGCTAAACATCCAGAAAACCTAATGAACACTGTGGGTGACCAGCATTTCTGAAAGCTGGACCATTAGGAGCATTGTTAGGCACCCAGGTTTTGTCTTTAGAGCCTTCAATTTGTCAATCTATAAATATATTGTGTACACTTTAAATAATTGTATGCGATAAATTGGTACTTCACATAAGAAACTGACTTACAGAGAATGCACAATTTGGCATACAATGTAAACAAGGTGAAAGGAACGGCTCGACCGTGAAGTGTTCTCACATAGCAAACGTGTTGAACTCCAAATTTTGCTAATGCATAGTCATTAAAAAGAACAGTTGTGCTATTTGCTCAGCTGCAATAATTACCCAATCAGACGTTAGACCCAGACTAATGGCTAATGACCTTGCATTTACAAAAAGCGTTACGTGATTTTAATGACTGCACGATCACTGCTTTACATCCCCTCCAAAACACAGCACCTCTGATAGCACAATTCCACAATAACGATTAGATTCGAACTACCCAGTCATGCTCACAATAGTCACACAATTAGTCCCATCAAAGTCAGTGAAGCAGGATTTGTCACCCAAGGACTTTCTGGAACTCCAAGTTTGTTTTAGAAATTCTCCCATCCATTTACTGATTTGGCCCAGTTCTAGTTAGGTAATGAGCTCTGACAAGATTAAAGGATGTCTGCAAACACAAGGTGAGGCAAGACATAATGGGTATGTCCACACAGGCTTCTTATTTCAAAACAACAGAGGTTGTTTCAAAATAAGAAGCGGTATGTCCACACGACGCACCATTATTTTGAAACCGTTAAACCTCAGATCTAATCGAAATAGCTGTTGTTTCAAAATGGTTGTTTTGAAACAATGGCGTTCAGACACGTTGTTTCGAAACAACACCATTGTTTCGAAACAACTGTTTCAAAACAACATGTCCGAACGGTCTTGTTTTGAAATAACCATTTCGAAACAAGGGCTATTTCGAAAGCAGGCTTTCCCTTAATTCGAATTAACAAACTGTTAATTTGAATTAACTTATTTTGAAATAAGGACTTTATTTAGAAATAACTCATTTCGATATGGGTTATTTCGAAATAATGATGTATGTGTGAACATAGCCTTAAAGACTAACAAATTTATTTATTGCATGAACTTTCATGGGCGAAAATTGCACTTTATCAGACACTTTGAAGATGAGGGAAATTACAGAACGGGGGGGGGGAATAAATGCAGGGGAGTGTAAGTCGTGGGAACAGGCCACACTGTAACAGCAACTCAAAAAAAAAACAAAAAAAAAAACCTTCCAATGCATTCTTGTTCACAAGTACTTGTACTGATTTCTTAACATATCACTTCCTAATCAAAATGCATTTCCCTAGCCAATATCTCTCTGGGTTGTCTAAATTTGGGCTCTGATCCTGTAAACACTTTCTGCCAGACATATTTCCATCATCTTCAGCGTGGTAGCATATGGCTGGTAACATTATGCACAATATTAACATTTAATCCTACTAAATGAATAGGAATTGAGTGAACAGGGCCATTTGATGAAATTCTAGGAAAGTTACATCCTATAATATTTTGGCATAAGAGAGAAATGCTGCCCTCCTATCTATATTTTTAAACTATCTCACGGAATTCAGTTGAAGGAGTATTACTGTCTATTCGCTTTTAGATATTGCCAATTATTGTCTGTTACACTCTGTGGAAAGTTTCAGAATCTTAGACTATGGGCTTGTCAAGAAAGGGACTCTTAATGTTACCTGTACTGGACAGTGCATTGCTACTATATGGCCCTATAGCAGGGGTAGGCAACCCCCTGGCATGTGTGCCGACAGTGACACCCAAGCCCATTCAGGGCGGTACGTGGCACACCCTGCAGTACCACAGAAGTTGCCACTCCTGCCACTGAAAGCCCCTCTGGGTAGCTTCCTTCAGGTGCAGCTGGGACACAGGTTCCCCCCCCCCCCATGCTTTCATGTGAAACAGAAAAAAGTTGCCTGGAGTGGCTCCTCTGTGCAGTGTTATGCTCCCCAAAGGAACCACTCCTGGCAGCTTCTTTCTGCAACTTGCTTGGGAACCCTGAAAGGAGCTGTTTCTTTCTGGGGCATTCCTGGGGACCCCTGTCCCGAGGCACACTGCCAAGATGAGCCACTCTGAGCGATTTCTTTCCATGGCATGCCTGGGAACCACTCCCACTCCAGCCGTGACCACTGCTGAATTTTCAGGCATCCGCCACATTTTTCAGCAGAGTGGGGGCGCTGGCACCAGATGAGGGTCAGGGAGTAGGACCGGCACAGGTTGCTGACTGTCAAGGGCTGTTCCCCACTCTGGCACTCTGAGTGCAGAAGGTGAGGGCCTGCAACAGGCCTGAAAAGCCACTGGCATTAAAGCCTGCTCTTAAAACTCTCCAAGGCCTCCAATTCCTGGCCTTGGAGTGGTATTGCTGCCACCACCCAAATGCAAAAAAACCTCTTGGAAACCCAGGAAGGCGCACTTGGGAATTCCTCCCCGTGAGGTACTTGCAATCACTTTTATTCCTCTCTCTGGAGAGTGACTGAACCCCAGCTGGAATATCAGCTGAAACTGGAACACAATTTCCTCTAGTAGGTGGCTATGCAGTCTGAGGCACATGCACACAAACCTCTTGCCTTTTAGGACACAGAACCAGAGCTTACTTAAAAGGTAAACTCTGTAATTAAAAAGAACAGATAAAAACACAGAGAGTTGCTTCTCTGGGATTTGACTTAGGTAGTTATAGGGTAGTGGGGGCGGGGTACATGTGCTCAGCACAGAGAAATCCGAAAAACAAACCAAAAACAAAGAAAATACCCTGACCACATCTAAGTAAACATTCCCTGTTCTACCCACGCCTGGTCAGTAACAAACTTAACTTATCTTTGGTAAGGATGTTGCTGGATTCTTCCTCAGGCCCCTCTGGCCTCCTCCTGATCCTCCCAGGAGCTCTGCTGCATCCAAACAGGCACAGGCAAGGCTGCTGTTCCAATTCAAAAACCTGCACTTCGTTCCTATTGGCTGTCCTGGGACTCACTGACCAGAGTGTTAACCCCTTCCTCCCCAAGGGTTACTATACTGACCCTGTCCTATAGTGTGTTATAATAATTAAAAACTGTCGTGTCTTAGGAAACTAGTAACCTAGTAACAAAATGGCAACACACTGGGTGAAATCCTTGATTTCAGTAAGAGTTTTGCCATTTATGTTGATTTATAGCAATTAATCAAGCCTTGGATTCTGAAGATTTAGGGTGTGATCATTATGTTGTGATGTTGCTGTAGTGTTAGTTTTAACAGGTAGATTTCAAAAAAGAATAGTTAGCCTACAGCAGTTGTAAACTGATGCATTACAAGCTGATTATGGTTTGATAAAATACTTATCAAGCAACAATAGTGAAAAACATCACACCTTCAGAGATAGTCTCCTGAAGACTCATAGAAAGGGTCATAAACAAACAAGATAAAACAGAATTACTAAACAATAATAATGTTCAAGAGAACAGAAAACAAGACTTTTCTTCTGGAATCCTATTTGCTCATGTCCTAGCAAATTTTAAAAGGAATATTTTACAACCAATAAAAGTGAATTATGTTTTACATTTGAGGTATAAAAATTAGACATTTTATGAGCTACTTTGCATGCTTAATCACAAGCATTATTAGAGCATCTTATAGCAGAAATGGAGCAATTAGGTGGTATTGTGTTAAATCGGACTACACAGTCACTAAATGAGGAAAGTATTGCAATAGAGCATCTTTGATGGGGCCAGTCCTGGATCGGTAACTCAGAAAAAACTCTTGTTGAGATTTATGGAGGTTTTAATTGCACAGGGTATGTGTACACTGGAGCCTTAGCTTGACTAACCTCCTTTAAGTCAACCTAAGGAAAGCTCCATCCACACTGGGCTTTTATTAAGTCGACTTAATAACACCACCTCTTAAGGTCAACTTAATGCTTAAGTTGACCTTATTAAGTCAACTTAAGTCAGTGTAAATGGGGCATAGCCGTTAAACCACCTCAATAAGGTCACCTTAAGCATTAAGTCAGCCTAGCAGTTGCCAGTGTGTACGTGAGCAGTCTACAGGAGTTTTGAATGTGGACACTCGTAAGTTGACCTTCCAAGCCTCCAGTGTGGACATACACACAGAGACTGAGTCTGTGCTCCCTCATTACTGATATAGAATACTACTATGTTTCCCAACTAATCCCAATGGGCCTGTGAAAAGCACATGGGAGGGTACTCACCTGTAAATTGGAGAGTGAGATTATGCTTTTGTAACACAATTCATAGGGTGGGATACACAAAGTGACTTAGGCAAGATCAGCAGTGGGACCCCTGAAAGCAAAATGTGGGGTGGACTCCTTGTTCATGAAGTCTGCTGGTGCTTAGGCATGCGTGAGGCACCAAGCTGCTGGGCAGTGTTAGGACTTAAGCAGTTGTGCACATGGCCAGACATCAAAATTTAGACGTTGTGGAGCTTTCAGTGGCAGAAACAATGGTAGCGAGGGAATTAAGTAGCCTACACCATTAGGTGGCAGTTGAACAGGAGGTTTGTAAATGCCAATAGTGCCTAAATATTGGTCTTACATGACAACATCCACCCTCCCCTTGTGAATCCGACCAATAACACTTTTCATCTTCAGCATGATACAAAGCATCAGCTGACTAAGTCTCCAAAGGCCTGGGATGGAGAGACATCCACTGTACATATAGAGCAAATAAGGAAGAAGTCAAGAAATTCCATCCAGTCAAGAATGAGAAGTATTTAGTGAGACAAACTTAAAACTCTTGAGTCCCTAGCTCTGAGTCACGTGCTCCACTCACAAAGCCCTTGCCTCCTCCTTTCAGCCTACCACTCAGACTAACATAAGAAAACTGTTAGAGTCAGCATTTACTTTGTAGGTCAACCTTTTTTTGTGGGACTGCGTAGGAGGTTCTGTGATTATTCTAATTTCTCTTCATTATTTCCCCTAACACCATCCAGCTAAGAAATCACACAGGTAAGGACAGATGACAATTCCTCTGTGCTCATCTTCATTGTTGGTAGGGAATCACAGGAGAGGAGCCAGAAGTGCTCCCTGCTGCAGAGACTGACTAAATTTATTCCTCATACCAGTGAGGAGACAGCTCAATCTGATTCTTAATAGCTATATTTGGAGTTTTTGATGGATTATAGTCAATGGCGTGGATGAAGTGCCAATTTTCCAGGACAACATTTTATGCTCCACTGCAATAGGCATTAGAGACTATTTTTCTAAAAGGGACATTGATAGAACATTTTTCTAAGCATTGACAAAAAAAAAAAAAAAAGAAACAAATAAAAGAAAGCAAACAATCACAACACTTTTGATCTCTGTATAAAGAAATGAGGTGAGATGGTGGAATTACTAAAGAAGTAATACCAAAGAAAGACTCATTACATAAACATCTGTATTGTGAGCCCTTCTGAAAATTTATAGAGATTGCTTTAAATGGTTTTGGCAAACAAAGAAACAAACAAATGAGTAGGCCAAAGCCACCATGTATTCTAGACAGACTGCCCACTGATCTGTCAGTGTTAGCTGACCACTTACTCTCCCAGAAATTCCTTTTGGAAGCCATATTGACAACCTGCCCAGCACATTCTTTATGGATAGTCATTTGGGCAAAAGGCCTTTTGAGGCATCTGTTGTGTGGGTTTGTTTCATTTTGGTGGGGACAGAAGAAGAGTAGGGTTGTTTTGCTTTCTTTCAGAAAAAAAATTGCTCTAACATTTAATCTTCAAGTTTCCTTAGTAATGTTTCAATTCTTTTTTCCCCTTATGTTCACAAATGGTCTCTAGTAATAGTAAAAGTTCTCATGTATCAGTCCCTTCTTGTTTAGGTAGCTGAGGATTTTCACTGTGTTTGGATTTTCCTCCAGAACAGTGTAACTTTCATTTTCATGTTTAACTTTCCCAACCAGCTAGTTAAACAAGACAGGATGGGAAGGGAAAGGGAGGCACAGGGCAGCTAGATGACTTGCCCAGGGTCCCACTGCTGATCAGCAGCAAAGCCAAGATTAGAAGCCAGGACCCCTACCTGCTAGTTTAGCATCATAGTCAGTGAACTAGTATGGCTCTCAGATTGCATTAATCCCAGTGAAGTGTTCATTTAATTTTAGTTTTTAAGAGACTTTGGTCAAATACTCAGTTCAAATCAAGGAAACACAAATTTGACCTATCTGGGGACCATCATCTAATCTCAGAACGCATAAACACTCAGTTTTATATATCTTATCAGTCATGTTCCTGTATATACAATATATTCTTTAAAAGTCTGCCTGCATGTAGCCCTTCATCTCCTGTATAGTAAATTATACAGGAAAGGTACATTCTGCCTCTAATTTCTGCCAGCATTAAGCTAAGGTAGGATTTACACTATATCCAGTAAGAGCAACAGTGTGGTTCCTACTGATTTAAGGCCTGCTCCTGATGCATTCAGAGGCAGCATGGAGAGACCTTGCAGTGTCAGGATTCCATCCTTCCCTTGCTTACCCATTAAAGATGGTTCTGGTAGATTATAAGGAGTCTAATCCAATAACTCACAGTGATTTCATGGCACTAGGTCTGTAGGTTAAAAAACAAACAAAAAACTAATGAATTTCCCAAAAGAAGATGAATCATGACAATTATTCAAAGGATCTGTATTACTTGTGTGCATGTTACAGACAGTGGCTGACCTGTTCATTTGAAACTTTACATGAAGAAGAGAAAACAGGAATTCAAGTTCTTTCCAGCAGTTACTTAACATAGAGCCCAGGGAGATGTTAACACACATTATAATTATCGTGTAGGCCCACAGAAGTCCCCTGCAATCTTGTGTCAGCTTCAGAGGTAAGTGATTACAGCTCTATTTACCATTCCCCAGACACGGGGCTCTAATAGATATAGCATGTGTCCCATTGCTACTGGCATCTATGGAAGGGTTGCAAAAGGTACTTCAGGCAGTAGCAACCTTGGCACTACAGCATATAGTTTTATATTTATATCTCAAAGCAAACAAGGCCAGCTTTTCAATACATTGGTAGCCATATGATATCTATTAAATGCAAGTCCTCTGACTGCAAAGATTTGACATCCTACTCTGCCTCTGAGGTAAAGCTGTCTCTGAAGTTGTTGATGCCAAATATCTTATACATCCCAGTGGATAATGTAGCCATTTCTCTAATTAATAGTTTTGTTGGTTTCAAATTAAAGGCATCAGAACATATGGAGCCAAGATCACATTGCATGTCATCAGAACTGCCACACAAAGTTCTTTCATCCATTATTTAACAGGGTTCCATTAAGGACCACTTTTCACTTTTAATATTTTACAGGAACTAATCATAAGGGCTTTTGTGTGGTTCTGTTGATATAGTAATTCCAATGTATGATATTATGTCTGCAGGCTAATTAATCTAGGGCAGAGGTTGGCAACTCCCAGCATGAATGCCAAATTTGGTATGCAGGCCTATGCACAATCATAGACCAGGCTCCTGCGGTGCAGTGACTGCTCCCCACTGCTGGCCCCACAATGTGGTTCCTGTCCCCTGCTGGCCCAGCTCCCCAGCTGGGGGGCAGGGTCAGCAGGGAAAAGAAGTGTGGCTTGTGTCCCCTTCTGGCTTTGCCCCTGCACCTTTCTGACCCTGCCCCAAGCACCTGCTGAGACTTTGGGGGCCGAAGCTGGTAAATATTGCCAACTCCTGGTCTAAGGGGATCATAATGATAGACAAGGCCTTTCCATACAGCAAATACAAATTTCTAGTTCAAATCTCATAGGGTATGTCTACACTTACAATTTAATTTGAATTAATGAGGATCAATTCGAATTAAATAAATGCATGGCCACACTGGCTTTCATTAATTTGAACTAAGGAATGCCTTAGTTCGAATTGATGAAAGCTAACTTTGAAGTTATAAAACCTCGTTTAACTTCAAAGTGATGGTTAAGTCAAACTCATTAGTTTGAATGAGCCCAATGTAACTGTGTTAATTCAAATTAACTGTTAGTTGGAATTAGCAATGGCTTGATTTTTCCCACACAATATCGCCACCTATCTAATTCAAACTAGCAAGTCCTGTGCATGGACATGCTAGTTCAAATTAGGGTTTCTAGTGTGGCCATGTTAATTCAAATTAATTTACTTTAACCTTATAATTATTAGTTCACATTAATTAGTTCAAATTAAGTTAATTTGAACTAACCTAAGTGTAGACATAGCCATACACATTTAGTGATTGAAAGTCAGTCAGTTTTATTCGATGTTGGTTAAGGAGCTGCAGAATCAGTTGGACATGCCCATTTCCCAGTGGACATTTAAAAACTCCATTGGACACTAACAGGCAACCTCAGCAGAAAAGCTAAGAAGCTGAGCCAGAAGTGTTTTCATCCTAGAAAAGGCACCTCCAGAACTGTGCTGAAGACATTCCACAAGGGCAAGATGTTTGTTCACAAGCATGTTTCACTTTGATAGGCGCTACTTAGTTGGTTCAAGTTCCAGGGTGTGTATTTTCTTAGGTACTGAACAAGAATTTAATAAATTTTATGTTCAAACATAAGGAAGCCCAAGAGAAGAATGTGTCAAAAAGCCAATATCTCAATCCCATCCCAGTGATGAGATCCATAGCAAGCATTTTACTTTGCTGCAGAGCCACTTGTAGGCTAGCTAATCCTCAAGCAGCATCATGTACAGATAGCATGTGTTTTGTCCTGAATTGCAGAGACCAAGCACACAGCATATACACAGTAGGTGTTATTTTAAAAGATCATTATGTCCCTCTAGTAAATCCCACATAGAAGAACTTTTATACAGAGCCACATTTTAAAATGTGTACTTAACAGAAGTGTCCTTCAACTGCTTCATTGTTAGTTACTTATCTGACATGCGGTAACAATCAAGTTATGTGTATTGTACCATGGAGGAAAAAAACCCAGAGGCCCAGCTCAGCAGAGAGATGGGCACAATATAAAAACCTAAACAGAATGTGTAAATAGGCAGAAGAATTACTTTTTCTAATGCTTGAGATTTTTTTGAGGATGGAGGGTGCACAATTTGGTTTGTTTAGTGCCAAAATTTCAACCAAAATAAAATATGAGAACAATATTTTAAACAGATAAATTGGCAGAGTAAATATACCTCTGGTGGAACGTATGAGTCCATGTATTTATATAACATTAAAAAAGTGCAAGAACATGAATAAATGCCAAATCAAATGAAAATATACTCCAGATTAATATCTCTTGCCAATTAAAGAAAAAAGTCTGCTATCCATTACAATGGATAAAAATATTTTGTTCATAATCAAACATGCATGGACAAACTTACAGAGAAAATGATTACCACCTGCTAGAGTCCCAGTTCAAAATATAGGTCCTCCAACCTAGAATCAGTGATTGAAAAGCAGTCTCATAATAATAGCAAAGTACAATGGAACATTTTGTAGGGAAGGTTAGTTGGTGTCGTCTATCCATAGATCAGGAATGTGGTGTTTATTAAAAATGAATCGCTTTTGGAATTAATACAGTCTTCTGCTCTAGCCTAGTAGTGTCAGTTTTTGTACTTTGATTCTTTTATTAAATAAATTGAGATGATTCATTATTACATTTATAAAGTTGTTTACAGGAGGATGAAATAGATATGACGTACCCTGAAGTAGGATTTCTCTGAAAATTTGGAATGAGTCACTAAAACGTAGATGAGATCAGTCAGTGTGTCATTTGAATAAGAGAGAAGATGAATGTCTGACCTTAAGACCTCTGGGCTGTTTGAAAGCTTGTCTCTTTCGTCAACAGACGCTGGTTTGGTAAAAAGTTACCTCACTCACCTAGTCTCTTGCATAGCCAACATGGTTGTAACACCACTACAATAATGGATCATGTTAATCACAAGATTTGAATCTGAATTTCAAATATCCTCATATATGGAGGGGTTCAAATGCTTTTGATCTTTCTGTTGTAAAGGAAGTTGGTATTTACAAAATTGTGGATTTCGAACATCAAAGATTCAAGAGCTTTGGATCTAGGATTTTGGTTCTACATCATGTCAAGTTAAAAGTGTCTTCTGATATTTATGGCTTTGAGAAGGTTTGCGCAGAAGTGCATGAAAGCCAGCAATAAGGCATTCTCAGTGAGAAGATCCAGGTGTAGAACAAAGATCAAGAGGAGAGGAAACAATTCATAGGTCTGACTATTTTTAGCTAAGACTGCAAGACCTTCCTTTTTAAGAAGACTTCTCCACTATAACCAGTATAATATTCAGAACAGCTAACTTATCCCTCCACTGCCAAAAGTATTATTTAGCACACATCTCGCTATAATCATGGAAAGAAGAACCAAGGAATATGATTGGTACTATGGACCTTACTGTGTTAATAGAGTTACCCTCCAAATAAAAATAAAATAAATGCATAAATATTGTTTTCTGAATTTTTTCAGTCATGCCATTTGAGGGTTGAGTTTTCTTTTGAAGTATAAAGAGGTATTATTCATGCAATCAATGTTGTAAGTACTTGCAACTGTGAAAAATGCACAATTGCCATAATATCTGCACCCGCAGAAAACACAGGGGATACAATTCTGGGACTAATAAAGTGAAAAGGAGTTTTGTCATTGACTTTAATCAAGTCAGGATTTCACCCACGAAGTGCATGTGTCAGCTTATATACCAAGCTGTTTTGTGAATGGTGCTGATAGCTTCAGTTTTAAAGTTGCCTGCCACTGACATGTATCTACTGTTCTCAGGAGACATTCAACTGCCTTAATCAGCAAACCATTCTTCTTCGCCTGCAATCCCCTTCCTCATTCACTGAACACCTTCTCACTTCTGCAACAAATAAGGTGGGCTAAAACGGCCAACTTTCTTCACTACACAACACTGATTCATTCCTGAGTGTCATCCATCTTGCACACAGAATAAGGCATGAATCCTGTGCAGAAGTGTGATCATGTAATGTGAAATATGCCTCAGGACAGGAGAGGGCTGAATTAGGATTGCCCAGGAAACCCCAACTCTGGCATTTCCCAGGATGGTTCCTTTTACAACATGTTTTAAGCATTTTTAAAATACATAAAAGAACTTCCCAGTGTTAACTCCTCATTCGTCATCCTCATAGCCCAAGGAGTGAGCCTGTTCCTTGTGGGAGATAGCAATGATTTGGTCACTGATCATGCCTCAAGTCTCCTGCTGCTACTACTCTGCCAAAGATAGTATTTTGAGCAGAATTTTCTGAAGTGTTTCTAGTGGGACAAGCTCTGTAACCCAGCTCACAGTGTCTATCCATATAGCTCTCATCTTATAAAAAAGAAGCTCCCCCAATCCGGACCAAAATATAATCCATGGCACTACTGCAGCTCAACAGGAAGGGTGAGCAAGTCAGACAATGGGGGGGGGGGATAGTGGTTGGTAGTAAAACAGTACAGTGAGTGACTCAAGCACTATCCAGAGTGGGGAGTGAGTCTGCAGCTGTGCACAGCCACTGGTTAAAGTGCACTTCAGCGGGGAGGATGGATCATGCCGCATACTTCTGTAGCCCATGAACTATTGTAACTATTATGAAGCAGCTGTGTTGGCGTTGTGCATTGAGCAAGGGGTGAAATATAATTTTCTTCAAACTGACCTAAGTATCTTGCTTTAGACCCATTTAATCAAAAATTTATACAAGAGACCAGAATTTGGGCCTCAGGAACCAGACAAAAATAGCCTCTCTCCATTTATACTGACCTGCCTGATCACAAGGAACAGCTCAGCCAGTCCACAAGTAAAGAGAACCATCATTGCATCTTTACCTTCCTTTATCCTATACCAAGGAACTAGATTCTAACTTGAAATACAGTGTCCAGCATACTAAGTATGTTTGTAGGGATTCACATGGTATAGGACTGGTGGTAAAATTCCTCTGTTGACTATCTGCAGAAACGGGAGAGTTCTACTAAACCACTGCTATGCCACAAACGCATGAAGGTTGATTGCAATTGCTTCCACAGTAAGTCTAACAAACTGTTCCTACAGCTCTACTCCAAACCTCATATTTAGCGAGGTCAGAATAAAATACGTCATTTAGCAGAAATGCTAAAAGTTAATTGTGCCTGCTAAAGGCCCGGGACAGATGAGATTTAGTCCTTGAGTAGCAACCACTTTTCTAAACTTAAAAATGTCTTAGGTTTAGTGACTAGTATCTTGCAGTTGGATAGAGCTAGAAAAATAAACTTTAGCAAGTTTGGAAAAGGATGATGATGATGTTCTCTGTGGAACAGGGAGTACTCAGTTCTAGTCCTTGAAAGAGCCTTCATGTCAGACTTTAACACATTTTTATTTTTATGTACAGAAAAGTCCTTAAGGTCAGTTTTGGAAGAGTTCATGACTGAGTCCTGTTCAGCAGACCACGTGGAATTAAGGCATTTGCTTTTGAAGGCAGATGAATAAAAAAAGTTCCAGTAAAATTTTTATAAAGCTCTCAAACATTTGTGTAACTGTGTTTGTGGCATGTATTACATATAGAGACTATTTGATGATGTGGTCTCAAGCTTCTTTATTGGCAGTCACTGGGCTGCCTGCACGGCTCATTTGTAGCTTTGCCAAATTTTAATTCGGCCACCCCAAACCAATGAAGTAGTATTCCATATAAATATAGTTGTATACTATATCTGTGCAGTATACACAGACATATGTTTTCATTAGAATTTATATGCAAGTGATGAGATAGCCTACGCATTACCTGATCAATGAATCGTGGCCATCAGTAAAACCAACAGGCTATACAAAGACTGGAATAGAAACTAAATATTATGGTGCCATTAAATGGCATGCCCATACCTGGAATATGTTGCACAATTCAAGTCACCCAGATCAGAAAAATATAGCAGAATAGGGACCCAAAGATGAAAAATAAAAAGTCATTAGAGACATGGTAAGGTTTTCATCTGAGAAGAGACCAAAAATATTGAGTTTTTAGTTTAGAGAGAAGACAAACACAAAGGTACATACAAATAAGAGTATAGAGTAGGTAAACTGAGTGCTCCACTTTATCTATTCTCATGATACAAGAACAAAAGGATATGCAATTAGAAGGTGACAGGCTTTTACACTTTCCTTTATCAGTCTTAAATATTACTTAAACCGAACAAGGAGCCCTGTGGCACTTAAAGACTAACAAATTTATTTATTGCATGAGCTTTCATGGGAGAAAATATTTCTTAGCATATGTTTAATCTTAAACACATTGCCACATGTTATGGAAGCCAGTGGATTGGTTGATTTGAGTAAGATTACGTTAGACAAGATGTAAACAGTCATGTCTCAGTGCAAACTGAAGGGACAGTAGCAGGAAATTTCTCTAGTGGACAACTTATTCCATTCCAGGGTTTCTTGTCCCAACCTCTGAAGTATCTAGCTCAAGCTACCCTGACAGAGCGAATGATGGACAAGATGGACCACTACTAGCCTGTTCTGGGGAAGTTGTGTGCTACTAAAGGGACTCATATTGCATTTTTCCTGTATCATCTTACTTTCCATTTTCTCTCTGGCACAAACTGTATTTGTTATGTTTGACATGCATACAAGAATGTTTGGCCCATTACCCACATAAATGTAAAATCATTCAATTTGTGGTGTTTCTTTTCGCTGGCATTGTCAAAAACAATATAGTGTGCCTGTTAGCTGGTTAGAGAAATTCTTGTTATACTTTGAAACAAGATAACAGTGAATCTGGGCAGACTGAGCCCTTGATGCTGTAGTTAAACAATGAACGATTTAGTGGATTGCTACCACAGCTTCAACATTTCTGAGGATATTAGCCTTCTGTCCAGTGTTATTTTTTGTTGCCAGTATGTAGCCTACAATACTGCCAGAAATTCAGTGGCTTTGGGGCTGAATTGTGAAGCTTTGCTCACGTGACCTTAATGAGACAGAATAAGTAAAGTCCACAGGACTCAGCCCCAAATTTCCACAGCTGTCACCCTGAAAGGGCCAAAAAGATCTGAGTAGGGTTTGAGCTTTCTGCTTAACATGCAGAAGGTCCTGGGTTCAATTCCCACGGGGTTAGACTTGATGATCTCACGAGGTCCCTTCCAGCCCTATGATTTGATTGATTGATTGATTGTGCAATTTAAACATTCTCCTGGCCCTTTCAGTAGACAAACACTAACCAAGACTTGCACTCACATCACTGAGCAGTTTACATCCCTTATATCCGACCACTCAGTCTGGCCTGCAGTCTAGTGTAAATAGATGTCACTTTCACATGTAATGACCAGAAAAAAAGGACTAGAGCAAGAAAAATCAACTGGTATATTATATTTACATCTGCTTAGATGTAGGGAGGCTCAGGGATGGGAAGGCAGTGGCCAGTTCTGTCAGGATTGCTATTTGCTAGCATCCCAGAAGGATGTTTCTTCAGAAAGAAAAGGCTGGGCCAAAATCATTCATACCCCTCAACACCCAGATGGCTGTACAGGGGGATCACAGACTATGATATACAAGCTGGGCAAGGCCCACCCTTTCCTGTAGACTTCTAAAGGTAAGTCATCTCCTTGGCATCCCCACTAATATGGTCCATTTTCTCCTCCTCCTTCCCAGAGCAGCTCTTGCTCTTAAGACACCAATGTGATGCTGTAGTGGTTGTGTGAACACCCACCAGTCAGGCATGATTCATTGCAACTGATACAAAGAATTATTTGGTATCCTGAACGGGACTTGCACTGAATAGATATAAACTTGGGTGATATCTGGGCAGTGTAAATCTACATTTAAAGTTGGCTGCCTATAAATTAGAAGGTGAGATGTCAAACTCAAAAGAGAGTCCTACAACAGCTGTAAACATTGTGAAGTCAGGTGATAGATTTCAAGGTCTTGGAGTACTTTTAAAGAGCCAAAATTATACTCAGTTAATTTTATAAAAAGTAAGTATTGCAATATACTAAAAATATTAACTTAGCATCATACTGGTTCAGCAAATTATGAAGTCAGGAGCTATTAAAAGACCCTTCAAGTTCCAGCAGTGGTTTGGACCTATTAATTAATATGAACTTTTGCTATATTTGCTTTCCTACCTTTGTTGATTGATAACCAGCCTCTTACTCTTCAATTCATTCATGGTTGGCATCATCCAGTGACTGTGACATAATTCATCAACATATATGTGATTGTGATATCACAGACACCATATTCTTTTATCTCTGAAAGAATCAAACAAAATTAAGGAGCAGTGTCATTTCTAGTAACATGAAATAATTATTGATAACGAAACATAAATGGCATTGTCATTAATTTAGCTTAGCAAAATATACTTCAGTGTTTGATTGAATATAATGTTTTAGGACTAATGGTCCTGATCCAGTGCTCGCTGAAGATGGTTTTAATAGGTATTGGTTCAGATCAGTTTTAATGAGAAACTACACAGGTGCACAAAGGAATTAATTGCCATTGAAGTCTAGCTCTCTGTTTGTAATGAGAACCTTTGTATAAAATAGTCAGCACATTAAATGCTACTAAAATTAGAAATACTGAAATGTTTTAATATAAAACATTAATTAAGTTTAACCTGTAAGCACCATTAAATTCTAAATTGCAGTACCTGTACAAGCTTTTATTTTTGCCTTGCAGCTACCACCTGGTGGAGATAATGAATTTGCTGCAAATACGTTAATTTACTTGCACAGGAAAAGGCATTTGTATGTGAAAATGGTATAAGAAAGGGGGGGAAAAAACCCACAAGTGTGTGCACAGTTTGCTATTTGGACATATCACACAACTGCAAATTTTACAGATGGTGTTTTTTTCTTGGGCTCTATGTTGCGTTTGCTGAACTTAAATTCTATCCTGAAAGAGAAATGAGGTGAGTGAAGTAATATCTTGGCCTAACTTCTACTGGTGAGAGGGACCAACAAAAGTTGGGCCAAAAAAGAGATTACCTCACCTTGTCGCTATAATATCTTGGAGCCAAAAAGGCTAGCACAGCACTGCATATCCTGAAAGAAAACAGTTGCAGAATTTGGTTTTCTTATTGCTGTGCTAATTGCAGATTTGTGCTGTTTATATTCTGTCTGTCCAAGCAGGGAGACTGATTTTTTTTTTCTTCCATTTTCTCCAAATAGATGTGGAGATGGCACATGCAGTTTTTTTTCACCTACTCCATGTGGAGTTAGCATGTGCAGGAGAGGGAAGGAAAAATAAATTATACTGAGAAGGGCTTTTGGGGGGCCACCTTTGGGCAGGGGGTTCTAGAAAAGTAGAATTTTTGTTTTTGAGGTGAAAAATCCTACTTTGATGCAATCTGAAACAGTCCCCCTTCTCCTTCTATTTTTCTGGAAGATCATCAGAGGGGCTGCAGCTATATAGGCCATTTTGAAAGCTCCTTTCTCTGTCTGGCTTTTGCAGTCCTTATTTTTAGGTTGCAGTATAATATCCATTGCATTTTTGGGGAAGTAATTTTGATTGTTGTTCCTTGCCCATGTTAGTATTTCATGTGGAGGAGAGTCTTAGTGGTTTTGGTGGCACTGTATAGCTTAGTAAGCTAAAGGAGCACACCACTGATATCCATGGGTAACATAAAGTATATATAAAAGCAGAAGCTTGCTCAGGCTCTCATGTTTCTTTAGGCTTTCCAAAAATGTCTTTATTCATGAGCCACATTGCGGTATTTGTAACCTAACCTTTATGGGATAATGAATGACAGGTTGCGTATGACGTACCAAGAAAGCTGAGGGTTGTTACGGTCACTCAACCAGGATGAGAACAAAACCAGAGAGGAAGCTGTGTGATGGAGGTGAGTGGGTGGTTTAAGTTCTGGCTGTGGTTACCTGTTGCTTTTCAGTCATATGAGCTGTGCTACTCTCAGGTGCTTATAGTGGGACACAGAGCACTACAGTGAGCTTGATTCCTTACACTCAGTCTCAGATGTTAACTTCCACCCCTCCCTGTGCTCTAGGAGCAGCACCAGCAGCTTGGTCCTGACCTTGGCCCATCCTGGCTGGCCACAACCCTCTGGGGTCTGTGACTGCCATCAAGAAGGCTAGTCAGCTTGCACACTCCATTAGTGCATGGGCTAGTAGGGACAACATTTCTACCAATTCCTAAATAATGCTCTGGAGGAAGGTTCAGAGAGACTTTTGCTCTTCTCTCACCATCACCCCATGCAAATTAAGCCGTAAGTGTTCACAGGTAGAACAATCATGTCCTGTAGAACACAATAAACATGGACATACAGCTACACAACGTGAACAGATCATTCAGTTATCCCTTTTGAGCAACAGTGAAGTCCTCATTAATGTTTCCTTCAATCACAGTCAGCCTGTGCAGGTGTTATTTACTTTTAAGAAAAGGGGCCTGATTCTCTCTTTTTGAAGACAAGATTCTAAACAGAGTAATGGTGCACCAATACCCTCTCTCACTCAGAAAGTCAGCTCTCTCCCATAAATGAGAGCTTCACTGATGGATTTCAATGGAAGCAGAATACAGCCATTGTGCACCATGATTGGAACGTTTTTGTGATAAATCCCAAAGTCATATGAGCAATGGAAGTTGCCATGCATCTGCCAGTCTCACCTATATACTGCTTACTGATTTGTCTCTGCCAGTGTTACCACCATCATCCTAAACCTCTGAACAGTCTGGGGTAGAGGATTTCTTTTTCTGTAAGTCAGCCTGGTAGAGGTTTTCCCACAACTGTGGGATTTACCTGCAAAGCCACACTGACCCAAGAACCACAAAGAGCAAGTCTAGGACTAGAGACAGATTTATGGTTAGCAGACTATGATGCAGCAGGGCTAAGGATGCTAGTATAGGAAAGCCAGGATTCTCAGCTTCCCAGGAGAACCTAGAAATTCCCAAGACTTCAGACTTTATCTTATATAGATAACATCAATAATTAGAGAAGCAGCAACAGTATGCAGTTTCTCAACCTAACATATTACTGGCTATGGTTTTCTGCTCTCCACAACTTGCACAGTTGGGTTCAAGATACTCAAAGGAACTGGATTCACAGTCAGAAAGATTAAAAAGTACCATGCAGAGAGAATCAGTGACTGTCCAATATGCCACCTGATGGCTGGGGCCAGAACAACAACCCCTGTCTCTCCTCCCCCACTCTTCCATAGTTCAGGCCGTTCAGCAGCCTATTCCTGCTTACAACTCCATCCGCTAGCCTCACCTCTTCCAATGACAAGATACTCTAAACACACACCTGCCATCGAGTGACTCTACGTTGCACCTTCAGTCTCAACACATTAGTCATTGCCTCTTTTTCCCCAAGGCTTACATCTCCCCTTTTGTGCAGGCTGGTGCAAAGGCTAGGGCCCTTGTAATAAACAGGTTGGGGCTGTTTTTCACAACATCTCACTAGTGCCTGGCCTACTTCCTTCCTTTGCCTGTTAGCAAGCATCACAAAGCTGCATTTTCTGCTACTCACACTCCAGAACATCAGACCTTTGTAGAGCTGTCTCCCACTTTGTTACTAAAGCACTTTCTCAGAAGGATTCCTAGGTGCTGTGTCACTTACCCTCCTCTTCCACATCTGCAACTCTTTAGCCCCATTATGGTCAAGTGGCCAATTAGTTGCAGCTGACCAGTCTATTAACCCCTCCCTGGCTGCCACAGTTTGGGTATATAAAAATCTATTACATACCAATAAAAGCATTGAAAATAATGTAAAACATTCAGAAGTAAGTTTTTATAACACATGACATCATGATGAGGGGATATGATAAAAAGGTTTCCCAGGCACATTGGAAAGGTGCTGTATGACACACAGATCTGCCACTCTTGAATAATACAGTCAAACAACAGAATATTTTATACATTACACAATGGATGCTTTAGTTATTTAATCCAGCTTCCAGTGTATGCAGAGTTAGTAAAATAAAAACTGTTTCTCAACCCTTACAGGATTGTGTCTTGTCATCTACCACAGCCTTCATAACACCATAGTACTTACCTAATAAATGGCTTCTGGGATTGATTAAACTCCCTAGCTTTCCTTTGGCATTTAATCAACTGAAGAAACAATTTACTGAGTTCAGCTGTATCCTAAGATGGACGACAGGTCATACCTTAGTGAAGTTAATTCTAGTTCACCAGTCTTTCTATTTATGATTTAAATCTATAGCCCTGGCATCATTTTATCTTCTTTGACCAAGCTTTGGAAAATGCTTAATTGTCCAAAGTGACTTTTTAGTTTGGAAGCTGTAATATCAACCTATTCTTTCCCCTCTGTGCTAATAAAGTATAGTTGGGGTGCGGTTTGTTATGAGAGGCCAAACATGATAATTCTGATGATGTGATCTAGGACAAGGTAGGCATGCAAAAAAAACCCCTGCAATTAAGGATTTTTCATGTTCAGTCAAGTGCAAGGATTGGGCCCTTGTAAACGGTCTTTTACTTTCATTTAGCTCCAGGTATCAGATGAAAATTCCAGACATGAAATCATATTAAACATAATCACAGTCTCTCTGGCAAATGCAAAAGACAGCGACTTCTGTTTAATGGAGCATGGTTTGAGGACATCTGTATCATTTGGAACAGGGTCACTTGATTACAAAAGCAGGCTCTCTTTCAGTTCTTTGCATGAAGTAGCAGTTTTAAATAATTTCAAATTTTAAAACTAGAGTTTCACAAGAATTAAAATGGTACTCAATAGGCAAAATGGTAGAAAATATTAGACTAGGCTGCCAAGCTCTGACTGATTTCTGAAAGTGACATGGGCATATTTGAAAACCTGATTATTAAATGCAAAATTTGCAGTATTCAGGAGCATCGCTGGCTCCAGGCTTATGGGGCTTGAGCCCTGAGTCCGGCAGCATGCTCACAGCGCGTGTGTCCCAAGTCCCGGTGCCCAAGCCCCGGATCTTTTCCCAGGCCAGGAGCACTCCTGGCAGTATTCATTATACTCATTGTCTCTCGCCTGAACTAGGTTTACCTCAGTGCTGCTTGTGGGTTTCTGACAGGGTCAGAGCTAGGGCAGGGCAATCAGAGCTTTGCCCCAGGCGTGTATTTTAGAAGGCACAAAAATTTAAAATAATGATTTTTAAAAATGGTCCAATTTTTTAATTTATTACATCTACATGTACTATTACTATGCATATGATTCCACAGGTCTGTGTGCCTTTAACATGTGATTTCAGTCAAGCAGTGAAGCAGAGCAGTACTAGTACTGACTTGGCTTCGTTGACTGTGTTAATATTATTACTGTATGCCTGGCTGAACTTGTGTTCATCAGTGCATGCGCATGCATATGAGTTCTGCAAACCTCCACATTTCACTGTGCCTTGATTTGCTGATCACCTGCTTTTATATTTTATGATCTACTTTCACCCCACTGTACTTTTTAAAGCCTGCTCCTCCTGATAGCCTAGGCTATCAAAGTTGCTAGCTCTTTTTCGAAACAAAAGCATCAATGAGTCAGATACAGAAGCTGGGGGTAAAGGGAACAGCTGGATTGTGACCAAGAAGCAAGGCTGCCCAGCATAATGGTGCAGGCAGCAGAACCAGGTTACTTATTTGGGGAGCCATCACTGCAAAGTTTTCAGCGAAAGGGGACATTAGGCGTCCCCTGCATGTGTACAGGAGCCAGAGAGCAGGGACTGGTAGCAGTGTCTGCAGGAGGGGAAGCAGACATGCTCAACAGCAAGAAAAGAAATCTTTTGGGGAAGTTTACTCTATAGCATGGCTGCTTGTCTAACATTCTGATAAATAAATAGCCGCCGCACTTTATTGCTCTTCTCTTCCCAGGGTTGAATAAGTCAGTTCCCGGAAGAAAGTGGGTTTATTTTACAAGCAGCGTCTACAATATGTGTGTGTGTGTGTGTGTGTGTGTGTGTGTGTGTGTGTGTGTGTGT
>ML682006.1:16161764-16197228 GCA_007922195.1 Podocnemis expansa | reverse complement strand
GTGTGTGTGTGTGTGTGTGTGTGTGTGTGTGTGTGTGTGTGTGTGTGCGCACGCGCACGCACACACGTGCACATGGAGACCCACTGATTTTTCATACATAACATAGAAATGTTGTGGCTTGGTTCTGAAGGACTTTGCAAAAAGGGCCAATTTCCCAGCACAATGAGCACTAAGTACCATCTAAATAGGGGCTAGTGTTTATTCATGACCAGGTACATTGGAGAGGGCTAGTAAAATTGTCTGTCCTCTGCCTGCAAAGGTATCGAAGTCCGAGCAGGTGCAGCAGAGAGGGTGCACAAAGAATGCAGTCGTGTAGCAGTGAGAGTGTTAATAGAGGTTAACGCCAGGAATGCACAACCACATCAGCTCTTTGTTCTTCATTAGAGGCCAAGTCACTTAACCCGCAGGCTCACCCCAGAAAAGTGGGCCATTTAACAGGGGTGGCCAAACTTAGGAAACTCAAGAGCCACACAAGTTGATGATTAACCCTTCGAGAGCCGCACTGAGGCATGTAGCCATATACTTTTACCTACTCCAAAATTACTAAATTTAAAATTCGTTGCACACTTTAATTTTATTATAAAAAGAGGGCAAATATTGATCCTACTAAAGTCAGATTCTAATAATTACTTAAGGTTACCATGAAACTAGGCCTATACAGTAAAAACTTAGCTGCTGCTCAATGAAGAAGACTGCAGGCTAGCAGTGAGTTTTTTAAAATCCTGACCATGCCACGCTTCTCCCCCCTGTCCCGACCCCCTCCTGAACTCCTAGGCTGGGGTTGCTTTCCTAAATTGATTTGCTGACATTCTTCTAGAAGCCACAATTTTTCATTCAAAAGCCACATGTGGCTCCCGAACCGCAGTTTGGCTACGCCTGGCCTATTAATTAGAAAGGAATTCGAAATGCCTCACACCCAATCTGCACTCTTCAGAGCACTGCTGAGATAGGACACAAGGCGTTAAAGCTCCTCATCACCAGTTTAGAGGAGAACTAAGATTGGAGAAGTTGGCTTTAAAAAGGGGGGAGAAAGACTATGGGCATTTGTGCAGATTTGCAGGGGAATGAGGGTTTTTTGGTGGGCTTTTGTCTCGAGAAGCCTTAAAGAACTTTCTTTTTGCCTTCCCAGTGTTACATAGCATACGTGGGGGGGGTGACATTATTTGAGGGGAATCCTTCAGACGTCTCAATCCAGAGCACAGGAATCATTAGAGAGAAAGAGTTCATCCTGTAGGTACCTGAGGAAGGGGCAGCTATCTCCTCCAACTGTATATTCTGCTCTAGCTCCCCGCCTGCTTGTGGGCGCTGGTATGTAGCTATGTCATGTGCACACCTGTCAGTTCATTGGTGCAGTGTGTGTGACAACGGTGGAGTGTCTGTCTGTCTATCCCCTGCTTGTGCAGGGATTTGTGCCCTGGGATTGAGAACCCTTAGTGTAGCGTCATGTAGAACGGCGGAGTCTGTTTGTGGGCTGTGGAATGCGTGCTCTGCTTGTGTGGACAGTCCTGGCCATGTGTGCATACTTCCTGCCACCTAAACAAGGGGTATTTCATCACTTGTGCCTCTCGGCCAGTACATGACTTTTAAACCTCCAGGAATGCTCTCTTCCTATCCAATTAACAGGGCTTCTCGTCTTCCTCTTCCACATTGCCCCTTTCCTACCTTTTAATCCTTTGACCTCCATGTGTGCTGTTCCTGTCACTGCCAGAAGAGCCTCAGCAAGAAGGTTTAGGGTCAGACAAGTGAGATTACAAACTGAACTCACCAGCAAGGAGTTGTCAGTGAGACGCTTTCTGGTCATGATTGACATCAGAGCTGCAATTTTATAAATGGCCTGTCAAGATTTTGTTCACTTAATATATTACATTTAATGTTGTACATTTCATTTATATAAAGTGAATTAAACATATAACTGAGACGGTTATATTTTGTCTTAACTACTTCTTATATTATTTTCACATCATGAATTACAAAACTGATTTGAGGGCATATTTCATGCTGCTTGCCCTGGGTGCCAAAATACCTAGTTCCAGCCCTGATTTCTAAATAAGAGAATGGGGGAAATGGATCCTAAAAGTGTCACAACATGAGTAAACCCTAACCTCTGCTTTTTCCTCTCTCCAGTATTCCATCTCCTCTATTAGAGATCCATTTAGCTCAGCGGTGGTTCTCAACCATTTCCAGGTTGCAAAAAACTTGGGAGCATATTGCAGCCCTACAGGACACACCAGGCTCCCAGCCCCCCCTGGCCAATCCTCGATTCTTGACAACACAATTACCTCTATGTGTTGACACAGTAATGTGTCCCAACACAGTGGTTGAGAACCACTGTACCGCAGTATTATACATGCAAAGCCTGATCCTGCTGTTCCTCACTCAGTGGAAGATGTACAGGAATAGACTTGGCAGCATCAAACCTATAATAAATAAATAACAGGCCTGTACAGGGCCCACTCCTTGTAACACTGACCCACACAAGGCATCAGCAGACAGGAATCAAACATAGGATCTCTGCAGCTTAATGCATGAGCCTCTACTGCTTAAGCTAAAAGACACAGATTGCTTAGCCAAAGCTGTAGCAGGCTCATCTAACTATTTAAATGGCTCATCAAAACTACTTAAATGAGCACCACTGGCCCTGAAGGGGCCTGGCTGGCATAGCTGAGGTGTGCACTTATTCTGTCCCTAGAAGCTGATTCATCAAGGAAAGTATGAGCACACACAGTGACAGAAACATCCTGTGCTAGGGTTAGAAGTTGGCACATGTAAGCAGTGCTTCTCCTTCTGTGCAACTGCTCTTCTGACTTTGGAACACCATTGATGGCTGAAATCAATATCCTTTTTTCTGCCAAAATAATAAAAGAAGGAAAATTCTCTCTTTTGGTATGATTTTGCACATGCAAAATTTTGATTTTTAATGAAATGGGAGGTTCCTTGCCTTCTATTTACATATTCTACTTATGGAGTTTAAAGCAGGACAGATATTGACCTTCTTAGTGATTTGTAAAGTGAAACCTAAGTGTATCTATATGCCCACAATAATAAACACACATGCAAAATGCACTAGATTTGGAAATATCAGCTGCCAGCATTTTTTCACTTGTTTATGGGATTTAACCCTGTGAATTTATTGCTACGGCTTTGTCAATAATCTTTTTACCTTTTCCCTTTTTAAATATATCTATAGTTTTTATACTACTCCTTTGCCACAACATACATGCCTCTTTACCAGGATGCTGTAGGAGCATATGCATAATTTGGTGCCCATACAACAGCTGCTATGATGCTGGCCAGTTTCAGAGACAGATACCAGACGAGGATCCTTCCTAGGCATACCCTGTGCAGAACTGATTGCAAGATGTGCCCTACATGGACAGTTGATCGGGAGTACTCCAGCAATTCTAGATGACTGCCACACAAGATGGAAGCATTAAGATTCAATTACAAATGCAGCAGCTATCTAGCTGCCCCAGAATTAAGAATTTATGAGACACTCAATCCAAATCTATATCTTTAAGTATATTTTTAAAAATTGAAAATAAAGCCTTAAAAGGCATTTGTGCATGTACCAATGGAAGTTACCCAGAGGGCAAGTTCAGTTTCACAAGAAATGCATTAAAGAAAAAGAAAAAGAAAAAGAACAGGCACTCAGTGGTTGTCATTATGATGTGAACATTTACCTACGGTCGCCACATCTGAGAAGCAACAGTTCTCTTTTCTAAGCAGAGTCAAATTGTGTTCTCGCCAATGTCACTGTGCAATAATTTAACATCATTAGTGCTTCTATATTGAAAATCTTTGCCCAGGCCCATACAAAGCCTTCTACACCAGTTAATGCTCTTAATACACCATTTATTTGGTGCTGCCACTAGATCATTCTGTACTCTGGTAAATTTTAGACCTCATGAGCTGGGGAATGCAGCAAGTCCATTGTGGCCAAGTTGCTTTGAACCCATATGGACAGTTTATCTCATCATGCGAAGGAAACTAGTAATTTAAGTAGAAAGGTTTTGGAACACAACATTCTGTCTGTAAGAATGGCATCCCTACAGCCCTCCTCCAAAGAAATGTGTTCTCTCTCTCTCTCTCTCTCACACACACACACACAACTTTGATATAAATTCTCTCAAACAAAGAGCTTAGGGGTTTGTCAAGTGCTAATGAAGCAAATGTTGTACTGTTCTATAGTATATATCTGAACCATTTACAAAGGTGGACTGAGTGCCAGACATGGACATGGACCATCAAATATTGTTATGCAATTTGAAAGCTCTGCTGAAGGAGGAACACAGGGGATCCAGACCTGTAATGTACCAGGCAGTGTCTTGTTTCTGCAGACATTCACAGTCTTCTGTACTTTGAAACCTGCTTGGAAAGAGGCTGAGCACCACCCGTGCAGAGCTGCTGGTATAATGTTTACAGTAGAAGTGCTGAGAGCCACTGAACCAAACTGTGAAATGGAAACCATCCCATATATAATGTAAACCATGTCAAGTGAGGGGGTGTGGCAGCATCCTCCGCACTCCTAGTTCCAGCACCTGTGTTCCTGTGAGGAGCTGAGGGCTCCCATTTGAGGGACCAGTCCTACAAGTCTTCTGCCACCATCACTAGATCCACTAGGAGTTCCTCAGGTGGAAGGCTTACAGGTTATAGGACTGGGAACTGACTCAAAGGCTGAAGGTCCCATCCTACCAGGATTGGGCCATTGGTAGCATTACAGTTCCAACAACCATGGACTTCACATGTTGGTTCCTGGGATGATTTTGAATAGTCGCAAGAAAATACTTGTTCTCAAGTAGAGCAGAGGCTTGCATTTTCAGAATAGGCACTAATATGCCTCTTAAAAAGAATGTTTGAAAGCAACCAGTCTCTTTGCTGGCAATGCAAGGGGTGTGAAACAGTCCAGCACATGCCCTTTAACATCCTTTAAAGAGATGCTCAGTTCCCCACAACGAAACATAGCAAGAAAGGAATTAGACTGCAGTCATTGGAAGCAATTGTGTAGTCCTATCACTAAATATTTTGCTCTTAATCCTCTTTCCTGCTGCCAAAAATTTTAGTAAATTCAACTGTTTTCCCATGGCAACCCAAAGGATTGAGAGAACAATATAATTACTTAGTGATAAGAAAACTACTTTGTCAAATGGGGGATGACAGATTGGTCTGGCTTCATTGGGTCTACCTTGTCTAATTTAAATAATTAGTGGGAAACCATTGTCATGGGATTGTTGCATTAAAAGTGTAAAGACCTTTATGCTGACTGAGCTGGTTGGATGTGCTCTTTCCTGAGTGAGCTCTACAAGGTTTTTGCAATACCTACAGCTACTTAGATATTTTCTTACAAATGTGTATGAAATACTAATGCTGTGACAGCTTAGCTGGTTTTGATTTCTGGTGAAAGTTTCTACCATCTTGCAACCTCACAAATCACTTTGTCTAGTGGATTAGAGTTAATTTTCTATTCTGCCTAATTAACTTCATTGGCCTGATCAAACTTATTCTCTCTTGCTAACACTCATTCATCTGCTTGTTCACGAAAACAAATTATCTCATATCCTGGTTATGCTGCTGACACAGGGTCATGAAAAAACATGCAGGCAAAATAGAGTCCCCAGTGCTCCACGAGACAACAATGAACCTCATATTTCATTAGAACTTGGCAATCAAGCGAGAAAAAGAGAGACATTCTCCAGGAGTTCAAGCAGAACAAACAACTTTTGATGTGTCAGGGGAGACCTGCTGCCATGCTGTGTCCTACTGCTCATGTGGAATGCAAACATTTCAGAATCCGATTGTTTCCTCTACATAAGATTTTCTTAGAAAGCGAAGGTAACATAAGGAGTTAAAGCACTAGCTTGCTGCTGTTCAGGAGGGCTTATCTCAAATCAGCATCATGACACTCTTCTTTGAAATGCAATCTCTAGTGTGGGGAAAGACCCAACACAATGTAACGGGTCTTAAAAATGGGAAGTGACATGTCGCTCAGTCCAGCTAGAGTGGATGAAAGCAATTACAATAGCTGTATAGTCTACCATCGTTGTTATAAAAGTGTCTATGATCATTACTAATCATAACAGTCAACAGTGATGCCTCCATCAGCAAGTATCCAGTAGGCTTGGGCAATGATTCAATAACATTTCCTGCATCACCTGAGTTTTCCTTAAAGGCCATCCAGCCCCACTTAGTTTCTATGAGCTGATGCAATGATAACAGCTGCCATCTTGGCCAGTAGACTGGCTAGACCTGGGGTTCTCCAAGCTAAAAGCAGGAGATGCTTTACTTACATTCTCTGATGACATGGTACAGAAGGGGACCTGTAATCAAGTGAGTTACAAAAATCACAGAGCAAAATGGATATGGCTGCAGATTATCCCTGTCTATTAGTGGCCAAAAAAAAAAAAAAAAAAAGGCAGAGGAGGGCAACCTCTTCCCTGTGCTCCTCCAAATCAAAATCTTCTAGAATCTACCTATTTCCAGAACTTAAAAGTTGTTTAGGTTTTGTGGCAGCCCAAAAAACTAACACAACAGGAAAGTATTCTGCTATCAATGCTGCAAGTATTTGGTCAACAGAGCGAAGCCCCTAGTTGTTAGCTATAATAGTTCAAAAAGCAGAACAAAATTCATCCTAATCGACAGACTTCCCCTAAGGGAGGCCCAGCAGTGTTACAGCCAGGCTGTCACACGTTATGATTGGCAGAACTGCATGAAGCTGCTTACAGAGATCTGTTAGTGCTAGATTCAGCATTATCTAACGGCAGGGCATCCCAGAAGCACCAAAAGCAATAGAAAAGTGAAGGCACAAATAAGTATTTCTTCTTTTCACCTGGTCAAAAATGATGCTCATGTCATGGGGATTATGTTGAAGGTGAAAGAGGAGAAACTCAGGCCTCAAAAACACTCAGAACTCGTTGTTTAAAAGAAACTGGCTAACTGTATTTGTTGATGTGTCATCACTTCAATTTTCACCTATTTCCATATTTGAAGCGGCCTGTCATCTTTTATGGTTATAGAAATATTCAGGAGTTCACCAGCTCAGCATTTAAACATTTTTTTCTCTGTGATTTTCCTTTGAAGTTCCTTCTAACATTTTATTACTCTCAGGGGCTCTAAAATATCGTTCCTTATTTGAACCACAACAGAATCTGGAATCCATTAAAGATGAGATCAAACCAGACAGCAATAGGTAACAGTAGTGCTCAAGATTACAGTCACCAGAACCTGTTTAGTCTAACTTTAAAAGATAGGACTATAGTTCTGGATTAATTATAGCTTTAACCACTCTGTCCATCAAAAAAGCACTGAAAGAAAAGCTGATAAAAGGAAGAGTAGCTTTAAAAACGAACAACAAAATACATGCATATAATCCTTAACTCAGAGTGACGAACAATTGGAGTTACTGGAAAGTCTGGAAGGTTAACAACAGGATTCCACAATTTGAACGGCCAAGGCAGGAACTTACACGTTCAAGAAAGTTCAGAAAAACTATATCATCTACAGAAAAATACATTGTCCCTCTTTTATATTACTTATACAAGACAACAATACTGTCTCTTTCCTTGTTGGTGACATAAGATCACTGAGTATGATGGCCAACTTAACCAGAAGTACAGTAGCTTATAGTTCTCTACTGATACCTTCCTGTTCTACTGATGGTTAGAAAAGATGCTGTACTCTAAATAAAGTACCATGTTTAATCTCCATGGTTGATGAGGTACGATGTAGAAGTATACTTGCTGTATGGTACACTTAACAGATTCCTTGTTTGTTCATTGAGAAAAAATAAATGTTTTTTTATATAAGAGCATTATGGTCACATAATCATGGCATTTTATTAGTTGAAAGTTGCCCAGTCTCTCCATTGTGCCTACACATATTAGTCAAGGTGCTCTTAAACATGGATTTTTTTCCCCCCAGGTTAAAGAAACATCTCTTATATGCCTTTCCAACACAGGCATCAAAGAACCTACTGGAGGTGATGCCTCTCCATTTAATTGCCTATTGCTTGAAACAATTTCATTCCTTCAGAGCTGGGATTTGTCGTCTTGTGTATATTGCTGCAATAGGCTTATTTCTATATATACTGTTTCTAGACAGGCTTTTCTTGTTAAATACAGGCTGCTACACTAACTGATTTTAACGTGTTTTGCAACTGTATAATATAATATAATCTATGCAACAGTCACCAGTGCCCAGATATGACATTTCTTCACTTCCATTTTTTTCAGAAGGACTGGTTGCAGGACAGCTACCACTTACAGAGCCACAAGACTTGATTCAGTAGAACATAAGAGTTACAAAAAGAGATGTACAAATTAACCAACCAACCACACACCTCATACAGTAGAGTACCATGTTAAATATAAATTCCTAAAAAAAAAAAAAAAAAAGGAAAAAGGTAGCATTTTTCATTGTCATAGTAACATTTCAAGGCTGTATTAAGTCAATGGTCGTTTGTAACCTTTTGAAAGAACAACTATGATGGTTCGTTCAGTGTTACAACCACTTCAGAGTTATGAACTACCTCCATTCCCAAGATACTCATAACTCTGAGGTTTTACTGTACCTTTTACTTTCACTGTTGTAACACAATTGAAATTAATGGAGTTGCATAGGAGTAGAACATTCTCATATAGAAGCAAAGTAGTTGTCAACAGAATCATTCTCCTATGCTCACAACGGTTAGGAAGCCTAACAGATCTGTCAAAAGATAATGAGAGGAGACACATTTTCTCCAATATACACAGACTTAAAACAGCATGTAAAAATGTAGTAATTCACTGTTTGTTGAGGGCCAATATTCTTAGCTAGGATAGTACTCCCAGCTGTCAAAAACTAGTCATCTCCATTCTCTGTCCGTACAATTAAGAGAAGGTAGCATTACTCATTCAGTTACATCTGTGGGATCAAATATATATCATTATGCAGGACAGTTATGGTTCATTCTTGTGAAGCCTCCTCCATCATGTAACAGATGAGCTCTGCTAAAAATCACATGGAGCCACTAAGTGGCATATCATCAGGCTACCAACTTCCAGTGAAGAAACTGCTTTTGACACAGGTCAAGTTAACCCAGATTTGCAGACATCCAGTTCAGAATCAGAAAGTAAAGTATCCTATTTGGCATTCTATCCTTCATTATGAACTAGGAGCTAGGTAAGGTAGCATATGGCAGTTACAGATGTACCCAAGAGCAGAATTAGCTCTTAAAACATGATGCACAATGTGGCAGAATGAGGCCTAGTCTGCCTCTGAAGGTCCTGTGCATCTACTCTACGACCTCATATAATCAGGTTTCTTATTCTCAATTTTTCCCAAGATGGGACTAGTTCAAGTTATAGCCTGGCTGGTCTCCTTGCTGGGGTTTCTTGCCTGTTCCACTGCCCCTGGGTATGACTGTATGGAGGAGGAGTACTGGGGGGCTTGGGTCTGCCCTTTATCCCAGGGCCCAACTCAGGGACCCTATGGGTATGTCCACATACGCATTTTAAATCGAAATAACACTAGTTTTTTTTATTTAAAAATCTTTATGTCCACACAACAGTTCCTTGTTTCACAATAAGGAGCTCCCTTATTTCAAAATAAAGGAAATCATTTTGATATAATAAAACCTAGTTTTATATCAAAATGAGGGTTATCTCAAACCTGTGGTTTCAAAATAACCCAGTGTGGCTGTGTTATTTCGATATGACCCACATATCGATATAACCCTGGCCTTCCTCACATGGCGCATGGCACCCTGGAAAGAAGTCCCTCCCCCTCAGCACCCTGGCCAGAAAGGGAGGAGAGGTTGGGGGGGGGGCAGCCCCAGCCCAGCTGCCTGGGCCAGTGGTGGGGGAAACACCCTGTGCCCCCACCGCACGGGGAAAGGACTCCTGCACACCCCACTGCCCCCTGCACCTGGTGGGCAGCAGGGGCAGGGAAGACAGGCGCCCAGCTTCCTCCCAGCAGATGCCAGGTGGTGGGGGCAGGGAAGCTGGTGTGCCCTGCTTCTGCTGCCGCTTCCAGGGCAGTGTGGGCAGAGAACGCAGGTCGCCCCGCATCCCCCGCCGCTTCCCCAGCAGCGAGACAGGAATCAGTGGCACCCCCTTTTTCCCGCCATTTCCAGGGCTGCGGGGACAGAGATCGAAGGCGCCCTGCTTCCCCTGCCGTGGCCCCACTTTCCCTGCTGCTTCCAGGGCAGCAGGTGCAGAGATCACAGGGCGCTCGCTTCCCTCACCCTGGAAGCAGCAGGAGAAGCGGGATGATCCTGGCATCTCTGCCCCCGCTGCCCTGGAAGCAGCCAGGGAAGCAGGCACCCTGCAATTTCTGCCCCCACCACCCCGGAAGCCGCAAGGGAAGTGGGGTACCCCCTGGCATCTCTGCCCCCACCGCCCTGGAAGAACCCCTGGAACCTCTGCCCTGGGGGCTTTTTTTTCTCCTGCCACTGGCTCTGGAGAGCCAGTGGCAGGGGATTGGGTAGCAACATGGCCCTGCCAGGCGGCCATGTTGCCATACCTCCCATGTTGCCCCTGTCCCAAATCGAACTAGCAAGTCCTGTGCAGGGACATGCTAGTTCAATTTGGTATTTTTTGTCTGGACTTATTAAATCGATTCAACTTGAATTGATTTAATGACTTTTATAGGCTATGTCTACACACACATCGTTATTTCAAAATAAGGATTTCAAAATGAGTTATTTCGAAATAAAGTCCTTATTTCGAAATAAGTTAATTTGAATTAACAAAATGTTAATTCGAATTAAGGGAAAGCCTGCTATTGAAATGGCTGTTATTTTGAAATGGTTATTTCAAAATAAAGCTGTTTGGACATGTTGTTTCGAAACAACGGTGTTGTTTCGAAACAACATGTCCACACGGCCTTATTTCGAAATAACCATTTTGAAATAACAGCCGTTTCAAAACAATCGGGGTTTAACCTGTTTCGAAACAGCAGTTCTTATTTCGAAAGGATGGGATCTGTCCTTTTGAAATAAGAAAACATCATGTGGACCAAATATCTTTTATTTCGAAATAACCATTGTTATTTCGAAATAAAAGTGCTGTGTAGACATACCCATAGTGATTTATCTTAAATTGATTCAACTTGAATCGATTTAAGCACATACATGTGAACATAGCGTACGAGTAGCAGCCTTCAACAACTGAGTCCAGGAGAGGTATTGCCTTCCCTGGATCACCAGTCCTTGGCCCTGCTGCTCCCAGTCTGCCCTCTGGAACTGGTTGGGTTTTTGCAGCCTCCTTGCCTGGAGTCTTTCAGTCTCTACAATATTCCCTGTTTTTGAATGGAGGTGCCCCCCTCAACTCACTTGCTCAGTCTCTGAGTGGCAGGGTCCTCCTCCAGGCTGCTGTGCCTAACAGCCCTGCCTACATGGGATTCTCCCAAATCCCTATACCTTAATGCTGTGGCATACAGCAATCAGTCCCTCCAACTCACTCCTAGAGGCTCCGCTTCCTCTCCCAGCTCCCTCACAGCTGCCCCTGCCTGCATAAGGAGTCTTATGTATTGCAGCAGGTTCCTTAATTGGCGTCAGGTGACTTAACCTGGAGTAATCCTGGCTAAATTAACCCAGGGAATAAGGATTTACTAATCCTGGGGCTGGCTATATATTTATTTATTTATTTATTTATTTCAAGAGTGGAACTACCATCAGCCACCACCTCTACATGGATGACCTCAAGCTGTATGCTAAGACTGAACGAGACATCGACTCGCTAATCCACCTGACATGGATTTACAGTGAGGATATTGGGATGTCATTCAGACTGGAGAAGTGTGGCCGGATGGTAGTAAAGAGAGGAAAGGTAGTCAAGACTGATGGGGTGGAACTACCAGCAGGCCACATAGCAGACATACAGACCAGCTACAAGTAACTTGGCATCCCACAGTCACATGGGAACCACGATGAGGAGGCAAGGAAGACAGCAACATCCAAGTACCACCAAAGGATAAGACAGGTCCTGAAGAGCCAGCTCAATGGGAAGAACAAGATCCACACCATGAACAGGTATGCCCTGCCAGTCATCAGATACCCTGCCGGTGTAGTGAGCTGGCCGAAGGAGGACATGGAGGCTGCCGATGTGAAGACCCGGAAGCTCCTCACAATGTATGGAGGTTTCCACCCCAAGTCCAACACCCAGAGACTGTACGCCAGCCGGAAAGAAGGCGGGCAGGGTTTGGTGAGTGTCAAAGCCACTGTCCTGGATGAAACCCAGAGCATCCAGGAGTACATCAGTAAGATGGCACCCAAAGATGAGCTGCTGAGAGAATGCCTGAGGCAGCAGCAGACATGGGAGGAAGATCAAGCAGAAGATGTGCCATGGCAAGACAAGACCCTGCATGGGATGTACCATCGACAGATAGCTGAGGTGGCTGACATTGGGAAATCCTACCAGTGGCTGGAAAGGGCTGGACTAAAAGACAGCACTGAGGCACTGATCATAGCAGCACAAGAACCGGCACTGAGCACCAGATCCATTCAAGCAGGGGTCTACCACACTAGGCAGGACCCAAGGTGCAGACTGTGCAGAGAGGCCTCAGAGACAGTCCAACACATAGTGGCAGGATGTAAGCTGCAGGCAGGAACAGCATACACTGAACGGCACAACCAAGTAGCTGGCATTGTGTACAGGAACATCTGCACAGTGTATGGGCTAGACCCTCCCAAGACCAGCTGGGAGATCCCACAGAAGGTCATGGAGAATAACAGGGCTAAGATCCTGTGGGACTTCCAGATCCAGACGGACAGGCAGGTACTGGCTAATCAACCAGACATCGTGGTAATAGACAAGGACCAGAAGACAGTGGTGGTGATAGATGTAGCAGTGCCATGTGACAGCAACATCAGGAAGAAGGAGTATGAGAAGCTGGAGAAGTACCAGGGCCTGAAAGAGGAACTAGAGTGGATGTGGAAAGTGAAGGCCAAAGTGGTCCCGGTGGTGGTAGGAGCACTCGGGGCTGTGACTCCTAAGCTGGGAGAGTGGCTCCAACAGATCCCAGGAACAACATCAGAGCTCTCTGTCCAGAAGAGTGCAGTGCTCGGAACAGCTAAGATACTGCCCAGAACCCTCAAACTCCCAGGCCTCTGGTAGAGGACCCGAGGTTGAGGATGACACATACCACCCATAGGGGTGAGAGGGGAATTTTTTTTATACACACACACACACACACACACACACACACACACACCCACCCACCCTCCTATAGTCATCAGGTCTGTCCCTCTCATAACAAGAAAAGAAGCCAAAGGGGCAAATTAGTGATGTTAATGCAGCCTAATTCCTTAACGTCTACAGGCAGTTACACGTAACAACAGAAACTCTCCTGTCAAGTTGAGGCATTGCAAGGTCTTCACCTCTAGTCCCTCCTGTTGGTTACCTTGCAGTGGGAGCTCAGCCCTCCATCTAAGTTCTGTCTCTCTAGGCCAGGCCTTTTCTGTGGTGAAAAAGAGTGCAGTTAAAATATCTCAGCACAAAAGATCTTTCTGCCTCTTCTTGGATTATTTTTCAGCCTGTCCATTAGGTCCAGCCTTCAGCCCTACCCTGTCTAGCTCAATAGGCCTTATTCTGGGCTTGTAGAGTAACCCAGTCCCACCATGTGTTCTGCATTCTGCCTTAGAGATCACATATTAAGCAGCTAAGTCTGCTCTTCAGATACAATGCTGTTTCCCTGGGCCACTTGTTACCTTCATGCTCCTCATATGGCTTCCCTGCAGTCTGTGCTTAGCACAGCTTCTCCTCTGATTTAAAGTCTGCTTTCTCTGCTGGAAGACAGACCCCCTCAGGACTGCTTCTCTGTGCCTTGCTTGAAGCCCACCACACAGATTAATTCTTTCTCTGTGGTACTCTACACTATTCCCTCCCTAAGCCTACACTAGAGCAAGCAAGCTCCTTTTCTGTCCCAGGTCCTTTCTCAGTGAGTTCTCCTCTCTCCCTCCTTCCCTCTGTCTTTTACTGATCCTTTCAAGCTGGGCTTACTAATTATATTTAAGTTTCCAGACCAGGACCAGCTGGGATAGTTGCTAGGTCAGACAATACTGAGCCAAACTCCCTGCGAAAGAGTCAGCCAACCTGTAACAAAACCATGGAGCTGTTCCTGACTGTAGCTGTCCTCCAAACCCAGCAATAGGGGAAGCTGTGCAGAATACATAAAACTGACTTTGCATCATATTACCTGAGGAACCCACCTGGGATTGAAAGGGAGACAATACCCATTCTCTGAGCCCTGAGTTTGGGCTTCCTCCTAGACCTTGCCTGACCTACCCAAGCACCATCCATACACAACCAGGTGTAGCTGCAGGTTCTGGAGCTGCAGGGAGTGATACCATGGAGACAGCTGAATACTCATCTACAAACAATGGGGGAAGATTGGTGGGTGAATGGATCTAGGGACACAATATGAATGTAAATATTCTACTTACTGATTGGCATAAAGCACATAAAAGAACTGGGGAGGGGTGAATGACTGATTTTTGGTGTGAAGGTCTTTAAACAAGTAAATTAGAGGGATAATAATTGTAAATCTTCTATCAGAAGAAAGGAAGTCTTAATTAAAAGGAGTAACCGTTCATAAAACGATATATGACGACAGTGGTAAAATGTCCTTAGTAAATTATTTTCACTTCTGGACTGCTGTCTTGCAAAGCTGGGGTACCTTCTCTTGAAGGACATGAATGTGCAGATTTACTTCCCTATTTATTGATACAACCATACACTTTACATTTCACTTCTCAAATTATACACAAGATAATAATGCAGGAAACTTAGCTTTCATTCCTACCCAATCTCTCAGCTCCATTAAACTCAACAGGAACATGAGAAAAGCTGTATCATTTCCAAAAGAATATAAAAACAACTGGACACAGAATTGGTAAATAGTCTCTTCTTATATTTGTCAATAATACATATAACATTCAAAAAGTAACATTAGTTTGCTTCCCCTAATGGAAGAAAATCAACCATTTAACACATCTACTAATGTTATCATATGCACAATTTATCTGAATTCCAGCACATTTGATTTCTTTTTATCTGTATATGCACCATTTCCCCACAAGAGGTATGAAACTATTAAAAAACATCCTTTAAAACATGGTAATTTCATAAAGGAACAGAGGACTATATAGAGAGCCTTACATTTTAGGAAAAAATATACTGTGCAAAAAGAGTAGCAGAGTCCTAGATCTGACATAAGTGTGCAAATTGTAAAATAATATGGTAGATTGATATGAGATTGCCTCTTTTTATTTCAGCACCCCGGAGTCACAAAAAAAGAATTGTTATTATGTAAAAACAAATTATTCACTGAGAGCTTGAGAGAGACATATATTAATGTTATGTTTCAGAGTTTTTTTAAACAGGATCCAAATCGTCACCCCAATAAACCAGTGTGCAAGAAAACTGACTGTCCCTCAACTACTCTCAAAACCATGGAATACATGAAGTGTGGGCAGGTATCAAATAGTTTCCCCCATTAGAATTAGTTTTCTGGACTCTTCCAGTTCTATGAATAATCATGCATAGTTTTCTTCCTTACTGTCATAAAATGTACTGATAAAAATACTTGTGGTTAAAGGCTGGCCCTATTCCATGCTGAAATTCAAGTTTTAATGATGAAAATGCTGTTCTCCTTGATGCCCCACTTAGTAAGTTTTGTGACCCATCTTACAAACAATTTGGGGACAGAATACTTTAATGCGACTTCTTTGCTGACATTACTATAAGCCTCATCTGTTTTTTTTAACTGTGAAGACAGAGCATTTCCTTTTTACTGAGGAAATTAAGGGAAAAACTATAGTATTAATGGCAATTATGTTTTCTCTCAAGGCTATTCTGCACAGCCATCGGCTAGAATAAACTGGTAGATTCACAAACTGTATTCATCCTGGTAGAGAAAACATTCTTCAGCCAACTGAAACCATCTTTGTTATATTATATAAATATATTTATTTATTGCATTCAGTTCCATGGCAAACAAGTTGAAAAAGAAACCTAACTCTGATGTGTTATATCTGAATATAATTAATTTTTGAGGAATGGCATGTAAAATCATATTATCATCAGATTTAGTTATGGGCCAGATCTTCCTTCTTTTACTTGAGTGGGAACATTTGTTTTGCTTATGGGGTCACCACTCTATTTAAACAGTTTGAAAGGTGTCTGAGAAAGTGATTTCTGTTCTTTCCTTAAGATAGCTAGGAAATGTAATGTAGCAAAAAAAATCTGGAATGGATAAGGTTACCCTTCACAATATTTGCCTTTAAGATTTTCAAAAAATGTACTTGATAAACAGTTTTACTAAATTAAATTCTTTCAATAAGTTAAAAACAAATATACTAATCAATTCAATTAGATTCCACATATTAGCAACTCCTAGTTTATAAGGAGGAATGGCAAAAAATCTGTTTCAATGAACTTTTCTTCAACTTCACGTATCTATTTTTATACGAGAGTATATATATTACCATATTCATACACAGTCTTGATTATCCCACATCTTCAAAAATCATAAGCCAGGATTCCAATGAAAAGTAAGATTGGCTTAAAAATCATTATATATAATGACGACGACATATATAAGTGATTTTTAGCCACTTTTGCTTTTTTGTATTTGGAATCCCAGTTTATGATTTTTGAACATGTGGGGTAAACAATTACTGTATGTATGTTTTATACATATACATATGTGCGCGTGCACATGCACACATTTGATTTTTTGTGTACGTGCTATATATGATAGTTTTTGAGCCTTTAGGGTATCCTTGGATCACATTTCTAAGCTTTCCTCCAAACATGAGGGCTGGAAACTTACTTCTGTTTAAAAGACAAGAAGTGAAATTCTCATATAATCTCATGCCTTCCAGGAACTGCAGTTTCATAAAAGCACCCAACATCACAAGAGTTGTACTAAATCACAAGATTTCACAACATTATATAAAAGAGCTTCAGCTGATATAAATCATTGTAACTTTATGAAAGTCATATATATAAAATGAAGCTTCTCCCCACTATGGAAAGGCCTGTGTATGGGCTGGTAGGACTCTTCCCAAAATAGATTGACACATACAGGCTAACTTTGCTTGAGCAAGTGCAATAAAACCTGCTTCAAGGCCGTGGCCAGAGCAGCTAGTCTCTCCATGTATGTGTGCAGAGGGCTGGACAGCATTTCACTCAGGTGGGTAATCTGAGCTGCCACCTGTGCCAGCACAAGCATACTGCTATTTTTGGCAGCCTTACCCCGCTATCTTGTGTCAGCCATCGCAAGCCTGTGTAGACATACCCTGGGTCTCAGCATGTACAGGGCACAATTTAGCTCCTGATCTATTGATTTCTGGAGGATTATGCACAAGTAGTTTTAAGCATGCGACTTTTCATGTAGTTAAAGTTAGGCACATGCTCAAGGGCTTTGCTGGACCAGGTGTTAATAAGGGCTATCAAACTGAGAAGAAAGGAATGGATCCTCCTCTCACATGACTGGTTTAATTCAATAGTAACTCCACTGAAGACAAGTTTACACTACTAAACATGAAGGATCAGGAGCACAGACAAAACTGGGATGCAAACAAACATAAAACTAGCCAATTTTTGCTTGCTTGAATTGAAGGGTTTTAAATTTTTAAATGTTTTCTCTTTTGAAATTTAGCCTCAAAGCACTTCAGACTCAGACAAACAAATTGCAGACTAGTTGATGTCTACAATGCTGAGTCATAAGGTACAACTCTAAAACAATGCACTAACAGAGTAAAACTAGAAGGTCATGGCTTTGGACCTTAACAGCAAGTCAGCATCATTTACCATTGTCTGAAGTTGTGTGTCACAGCAGGGAGAGTGGTGGCTCCAAGGGACAAGGAATGGCAGTCGGTATCACACAACACCTTGTGAAATGTTTTTCCATCTTCCCATTGTTGAATGCAGAGCTGTCCTGGTATCATCAAAATGTGAAGTCACCCTCTCTTTCATGACATTACTGAAGTTACTGGAAGATTAGAGGTGGGAAGCTTTTGCACCAAAACTTTCGGATCCAATCAGTGGATTTAAATGACAGCTTACTCCCACACCCATTAAAAGCAGTAGCAAACCCAATCCTGTGGCATTATAATGAGTTTGCTGGCATTCCTGGTCAAGGAAGCTCTGACATCTGCCACAGCCCCAATTAGCCAGAAGGCCATGCACTTCCTTTCATGGACAGCTGAATAAACTGAAGTTAAGGAGGGAGATGGAGTATCGGGACTTTACTATATATAGTATGTTAGGGGGCAAGAGGGAGTAAAGCTGCGTTGAAATAAATCCTAAGTATCTCTCTCGTTACTAGAGTTCACTGCACTCTTTTAATGAAAACGTGGCCAGCACTAGTTGCAGAGCTTTAGAATCTATCTTTAATTTAACAGCTTTTTCTTGGTGTAACTTAAAGCTAAGACATCCTGGTGATTTGGGGAACGGAATGTGCTCAGCAGTTTTCAATGTGCTGTAAGAATGTGAATAAAAAGGTAAATTATTTTGGTCTCCAATTCTATTCTATTATGGTTTGTTTATTAAAAGGTATAAGTTGAGTCTGTAATGGGGGGCAATCTCCCCTGGTTTCTTTACATTCTTTCTGAAGTAACTATTATACAGGTAACTTGGGAACATTTTAAAGAACAATACAAACGATCATAGTGTACTCCTCTGTAACAACAATAGAGGCACATACCACTGATTGATAAATAAATACCAAGAGTTATTTACTGCCCCTATTTTATTGACATTATATGGCCCTCAGAGCAGCTTTAGGACTATAAGACTTTATTAAATACAACAACTGATGCTAAACTTTAAACACAAACAAATGAATGCCAGAAAATTCAGAAACTTGATATTCTATAGTCCAGCAGAACTGAGAACAATGTCTTCTACCTACCTCCTGGGCATACAAATATTTAATTATATCAGTTATTGTTTATAGTTTTGTTTTTAGCTTTGGCAACCTTCTTCTGATATATTATGAGAATGATGTAAGATGGAAAGGACAAAAATCCATCATACATTCATTAGGACTTCATTTAGTAAAATTCTGGCTCCACAGCTTGGCAACTGACAAAACCAATGCTTAATCAAGACACATTTCTATAAAAACCTTATAAAAATGTGAGTTCTTGTTTTTGGACCAATCTTCTGCCAACACACAGATAAGATATGTAATCAGTAGTGGTGACATCAAGATGAATCCATTTAACCTTGTCAAGAGACATCTTGGGTTACTATGAAAAGGACCAGAGAGTAAACCTGAGAATTTGAATGGCAGCAATTTTGGCTGCCGAAAGTCCAAAAATAGCTGAATACTGCCCATAACTCTGTGGATGTGAACAGAATTTGACTCAAAGTTGAAAAAATGGTGTGGTTGGCCATAAAAAGACATACCTGCCTTACATGGTTCAGATTTTTTTTTTTTTTTAAACAAAGCTAAAGACTATAGGTTAGCCTAACATCTTACTAGCCATAAGAGGAGGGAAAGAAATCTCATCTCTCAGAATCACATTTAGGGTCTCCAAATTCAGAGTACCACATCCTGCAGTCCTGATCATCTCTCTGCTGCAGGCACTCAAAGACTCCATACCAAACTATTCCAGGAAGTTGCTGAACATGGTTGTTCCTCATACCAGGTACTTATACCAAGCCTGAATGGGAGTGAAGGCAAAATATAGTTTCTGTTTAATAGGGCTCTTAAGTTAAACTCATTCCCTGAAGAAAACCTACTGGAAAGCAGAAGTATATACTGGTACCTACATATATTAAAATAAAAGTTAACTAATTTTAGACAGTAATAATTCAGCTTAATAGGAAATAATAAAAATCCTCATTATCCCCCTTGGAAACTTAAAATAATGTTTTAAATGTAAATAAATTAACATTTTTATTCTATTGACTGTTTGAGGGGGTGTATTTAAGCAAGTCGCTAACAGTTTTTAATCAGTTTAACTGGTGTTCATAAAAACATGTATTATCAGTGGAACATAGAATCCATGGCACTTCAAAGAAAACCAGAGAATTTGTATTGGAAAAATAAAAGCATCATAGCTTTAAGTCAAACATTTTTTATTAAAGTATGAATGTATTTATGCTGGAAAATAGTTTACATACATTGTAAAGCAACAAGCATATATTCAAGGGACATGGGTCCTTCTCAACATATCTCAAGGCTCAATCTACATGCTTTTACATTGGCCATACACACAGGCACACATATGCTCTCTCACACAATGTATATATACACACACAAAACACAGACACATAGCTTTCTTTTAAGGCTTCTGTAAGGTGCCATAGTGCCCCCAACATTACCATGATTAAGAACAAAACAGTATAAAGAAGCAGCATTACCTGCAATCTGTTATTCTATTCTTGGCCTTAAAAACATTTATTAAACCAAATGTTTTTTGTTTTGTTTTTTTTTTTCTGCATTTACCAAAGTTATGAACTTTTTGTCTGTGGACCAGGAAAAGTGCAGGTAATCTTAATGTGAACTTCTCAACCAGTAACCAACCAATCATTTCAAACCTGACTGAAAAAGGACCGGTGCCTTTTAATTATCAGATGCTTTGTTATTTATGCTAACAGAGCCCTGGCTTTTGTGACCCAGCAGTACCAGCTACATCAAATTATATATGCAAGGTTGGTGACGGAAACGACTGTGGAGTTAAGGCTACCATGTTCATATAACGTCACACCTGTGGTTGATCATAAGTCCCAGGTTCAACTGGTGAAAGACCATGGGTCTTAACTTATGTAACTCTCGGCAGTGGTCCGATATTCATATGGAATAAATCAGGGTTAGCAAATGCAGATAATTGAGCTGGTTTACTGTACTACCAGCCATCATGGATTTTCCCCCCTCTTTTTGGTATCCTGGCGTACATGTTCAGAAACTGTATCTAATGATGTTTGATGGGAGATGAGTGCCTGTGGATACACTAAAATAATAGGTAAAATGAATAAAATAAAGAATAGCATATGATATAGTGTGTAAATATAAGCATCTTTTTTAAAAAAAATCTGTCAAATGTGACTGAACTGCAGAATGTGAGGCCTTTTGTCAAACAGCCTATGAATAGCTGTTTCAGCCTATGAAAGATCAAAGGATTTTGAAATATGCTGTGGAAAGGGATTCATTCTTCTGGAACCAAGGTCCTTCCTGTTCCACTTGCTGTTGCACAGCAACATCCAACCCCAGCTATGAACCCAAGAGGATCTACTATTAAAATTGCTTGATGGGTTTCATAAGGCAAACTGGACTGAATCAACTTCCGTTTGCATAGCTGAGCTACACAAGGCCATATGGGGTTGACTGTGTGTGGGGAGTAGAGATGAAAGAAAAAAAAGCTTTTTCTCACATTTACAACAGCAGCAGATTTCAATGTGACATGATTACTTTAATGATGTATATCTTTAGGTACCAATTTGCTCTTTTGATTTAAAAAGCTGGTTAGCCAAGTGTTTGGCCATTTTTAATTCCAAATATCAGTTGTTGCTTATTCATCTACCCTCTCCCATTCTCTAGGCAATTTCTGCCCTTGCTGTACCATTAGTGAGTTCAGTCAGCCATCATCAGATTCGAATTCATGAGACACTTCTTCTGATGAGCTATTCCTGTGGATCCGGCCATCACTCTTCATGCTGTGGAAAGTCTTCTTAAAGGCCTCCATCATGGCATGAGCCAACTTCTTGGCCTCCAACTTGCTCTCACACTCTACAGCATGGCAGTCCATCTGATAGGACAAGTCATCGTTGATCTCTCTGTAAACCCAAGCGAAGATGTTTGGGCTAACGTTGTGGTCAGCAGTGCAGTAGGCAATACGGGCCACTTGAAAGGTATCCATGTGAACTGTGGCTTCGCCTTTGTGGTCCAGGTGATGAAGCCAGACTTGAAAGGGACGGATTTCGAGAAGGGCATTAGCTGGGAAGACGTCTTCCCTGGCTAGTGTGTGCTTCTTCCATAATTCAATGACAGGTTTTTCTGTGCAGCCTGATAAAAATGGCATCCCTGTTGTAGGCACCTTACCCAAATATGTAACCTACAAGGAGAAAGCAAAAATTGATATAAGTAATAGCCTTTGATAGTCATCTCTACTCTCTCATGAACTGAGTTCTTTACCTAGAACAATGGATGTTTTCCTACACATTGAGATGAAGTTTTCTAATTGAAACCAGTAGATTTGCCTGTCAGAATGGTATACTTAGTCATTCTGATAGGTATTTTCAGGGGAGTTAGGAGCCTCACTCTTGCTGAATTTCCATGTGTTTTGGGCACTTAATTTTCTTAAGCTCCTTTGAAAATCTCTGCCTTAAAGTCCAATGCTGCTACTCTACTCATTCTAACAGTTCTAGTAAAGCCAGTGGGATTGATAATACAAGTAAGGTCTGTAAAATCAGGCCCATAAGCCAGATAAACGGACGATGATGCTTATCCCCAGCTGCTGCTGCTTTTTTTTAAGAAAGTTCATATTATTTTTGCTAAATACATTTTAAAACCAGTAGTTTTACTTACATAGAGACAGAGTATAAAAATGCAAGGACACAATGTGGTCAGAAGAGCATGGCCACAGCAGAGAATATCAAAGCTCTTCTAATACATTTTCCAGACTGATCTGGTTCACTTTATCCCCACTCCTTCTACTTAAGAAATAATCCAGAAATATCTAGGAACTATGCAAAATGCTTCATCTTCTATTGTTAACTAAAAGGCTGAGGCATTTACTCTTAATTTCACTGAAAATGTGCCATTAAAAAACTCTAGTAATCATTGTGACTTAGTTCCCCCTACTCTCAGCTCTGTTGGATAAATATCCAAAAATAAGATGCCTGTTATCCAGTCTGCATAAGAAAATAATGAGTCTTGACAACAATACCATGTTTCACATGCCAAATTCTAACTCATTGTGCAGCCCAAATCAAAATTCTAAATATAGAATATGACAAAGAATCAATGTCCCAATATCTCTATTGATCAAGGATAGTATCTCAAATATATTTTGAATGGAGCTTTTATTAACTGGGAAAAGTTAGATTTAAGGGTGGTCACCTAAGTATAATTTATACCTATCAGTACCCTCAATCACTGAACAAGTATTATAAACATAAAAGCAAAATTACTTTTTTCCAAAGATTTTACATATAATGCACATAAGACTATAACAAAATCAAGCAAATGGCCCACTGTCCTGTCGCTGACAACTACCAATACTGGACATACTTGTAAATAATCATGTACATTGTAAAGGTTAATTTCTGTAAAATACAGTTTTATAACAAATATTTTTATTTTTGATCTAAGTTCAAAAAGAAAAAACTTAGATTTTCACATATTTAAATATATTAAAGATATAGCTGCAAAGGAATATTGAATTTACCTTTCACACAAAGCAAAAATATTTACAAAAACAAACAATTCTAAATTTTGCTTCAAGCTTTGTTTGTTAAGCTCACTTAGTGATATAAATAAGGCTATGATTAAAGAATAATCTTACAAAACATTACTGGAAATCCAATGTGAATTAATCATTTCTGTCAAATAAATGATTTCATAAAAGAAACATTTCAGAACAAAAAGTCTTATTCTTTTCCGATAAATATTCATGGTTTGCACTGAGAATATTTTAAACCTTATAAAAGCTTTATGTTTTAGGGAACAGTGAAAACCACAACAGCTAAAACATTAGCAAGGCAAACCCTACCAGTGCTTTATTTTATTGTACTAGTGAAGAGAGAGTAATGCATCTAACAGCTCATAGCACAGACTGTACACACATAAATAGCACAAACAAAGAAGTCCAAGCAGCATTTTGACTGCTGTGTACTGTGGAGTAATTCATCTTGTATTCTTAAGCATATTTTTACAAAAACAATAAAATTAATGTGGAACTTAGCATGTTCGCAAACTATTTAATTTATTCACTAATGATTCACTACGTTCTATTTAAAATTCATAAATCAGTTAACAAAAGACTGTAAAGTTGTTGCACATTTGGGGGCCTGATCCAAAACTAATTGCAATCAAGGTGAGTCTTTCCATTGGTTTCAATGAGATTTCCATCAAGCTGTGAAAACTCAGAAAAAGGAGAGTGAACCTTCTGCTTATATACTTACTTCCAGGCAAACTATTGCCCTGAAGTCTACTTCATATGAGGGATCCTGCCACAAGGTCTTGATTTGCCTTTCCAAGTTTTTGCTGTTTAGAGGTCACTGATATGGCTTGTCAATGTGAAGAAATGTGAGCACTGACAAAATAAAAACACTTGCTGGTCCAGGAGATCACTTTTTCATATATATATTTTACAACGGAGGTGTCAATGTTAACGTAAGTGATGGTGGAGTATCTTGTAAGTATTGGGAGGCATGTGTTGCAAGCTAAGGAATTTGACCTATTTGTCACCTGGCGCGGGGGTGGGGGTATGGGGAGGGGGAGGAAAAGGTAGCAGGACAAAGAGGATTGACTTTTCAAGCTGTCCAGATTTTCTGTCTGTTTTGACAAGTCAACCTCCCCCCAACGCCTTCCAGGCCACCAGCCACCTGCTCTATCTCAGTGTATACAGTGCCTAAATGTGAAGTCTGTAAAAAACAAAGTTTACTACAGGAAAATAGTCTATAAAACTTGTGAGAAAGTTGCTGTGCCTGCCTGGAAGAGCTGTGAATTATTCTAAAAAACGGAAAATGTCAACGGAAGTGATGACTGAGAAGAAGGATGGGCATTGTGGCTATGGCACAGGAATGGGACTTAAATGATCTGGGTTATATTCCTGGCTTAGCCACAAACAATTAGTTTGATGTTAGGTAAAATAATTTCATCTCTCTATACATCAAATGCCAATTTTATGGACAGGAAATAATCCTATTTCCCCAGTGAGGATAAATTCTTTAGCATCTATGAAGTTCTAAGATTCTACAGCGATAAACAATATAAAAGATTATGAATAAATAAAACTTTACCTTTTAGAATCACAATTCTGCTATATTTATTTTCAAGGAACATTCACATCTAATAATATAAGTAGACTTAACAAGTAATCAGATTTTTCCCATTTGGTGCATGAGTGTTACATTAAATATTAATAGTACAGGACATTTTACTGAAGACAAACTATAATATATATCATTAACTCAAAGTCTCCTCATTAGATACTGAGCAGAGATGCAGAAGGCTGACAAGAATTACTGAATACCTGACACAAAAAAGTCAGCATTCTTTTCTGACCCTAAAGGACCTCTTCATAATTAAATGCCATCCAAGTGTTGTACATTAGAGCTAGCCATTGTAGTATGCTACTCATTAATATATGCACAACTGCAGATACTGGACAAGCATAAACTAAAATTTAGGCATAGGATGGATTTATTATGCATTCCCTCACTCAGTTCTCAGTTACAGGGTTACTCCACAAGTAAAGTTACTGTGCATTGGCTTCTAGAACCACTGAATTCTCATTACAGACGCATCCCTTTATAACATGTACCTTATTTAAACATGCAAAATCCATGACCAGGCACATGGTTACAGAGCAGAGATATTAAGATATAACTATTTTTCCTTTTCCAACTTTGAATTCACCGCCTGAAGATCAAAGAACAGGTAATCCGATCCAAGATGAAATGCAGAAAGGAACAAGTTTCGGGTACAAGCAATAAAACATGCAGAAGCTTAGGGCCTGGAGAAGGCAATACGTCATTTTCCCCAAAGCCACAGATAATCCTAAAGGGTGAATGTACCTGTGGTCACTCAATACAATCCGCCTCTCCTGGCAAACTTCATTGTGCTTCCTCTCTGGGTGAAGCCATGAATAGTAGGTAGGGATGTGTGCAACAATGGGCAGAATGCTGTCCAGTAAACATGACTGTGATACCATGGACCAAGCTCAATGAGAAAGCAGGCGTGGCTGTTTGGTCCAGTGGGGAGCACGCTATGAAGACTGAGAGGGGCCACCTGGTACAGCTCTGGAGGCTCTGTGCAGGGGAAGGGCTACACAGTAGAGAGGAGGTGCTTGTGCAGACAGCAGGACATCGATGGTGTGGCACTTAAATGGAGTGTGTACACCACTGGCAGAGATAGCTCTGAGAGGACACCACCAGCAGCATCACGAGAAAACCAGGCCCTGGGCATTTAGAGAAAGAGATTTGCGTCCCAGAGAAATCTGCTGGCTAAAGCAGCTGCTTAGTTTGCCTACAATTAGAACAGCCCCTGATCACTACAGTATTGTGGCTTCTGGGAGGATTTTTGGGTGAGGGTAAAAATCTCTGTTGCTTTATGTAGCGACATGCACTGGAAATCTGGGAGAATTACAGTGGATGTACATTAACAAACTGGCATGTCTGAGAAGGAAAACAAACATCTACCCCAAATGCTCCTCTCTTGTATATGTAACATGGCCTATCGTGGCAGAAATGTTTCTGACTTTCTAGGTGCTTGACTCTTCAGCTCAGTACTGTGTTAAAAATGGCTTTCAGCTACAGTCATTTTGGATACATGCAACAGCAGATGTGTAGTTCAGAACAGATGAGGGAACTGTTTCCTTCCACATTCTCAAAACAGCTGAACCATTTTTTCCTTAAACTTCCCAGGATAGATAATCTTTGGGCTGAGATCAAGTATGGGATAATTTCCCTCTAAGAAGAAAATATTTCAGAAAGCAACATGCAACTGAAAGTTCCCATCAGTCCCCGTCCCATAAACATTTTTCATTTTTTTAAACACAGAACACACCACTTAATGCCACAGTGTTCTTTTTGTTGTTCTTCTTATTGTAATGGATCTCTTTACCTTCACAACTTTCCCTCAGATTTCAGCGAAAACAAGCAAAACATTTTAAAGGTAATTCATTCAAAAAGGCATAAAACAGACACAGATACTTTCCCTCTCACACAATATATACACCATCATGGGATATTACTAAAGAGCACAACTGAACAAGATTCAAAAAGAGTTTCAGTTACTAGATCTGATTCTCCTCTCATACAGGTGAGAATCAGCAGTAAATCCAAAGAAAACTGTCTGCTGCAAAGTGAGAAAAGAATGATTTTTTTCCACACTTACATGCAACAACTATGATGGGCACATTTTAAAAATAATATTTGTGTGTGTGCATGTGTATGGACACACACACACAATTTGTTAAAAAGATACAAACAAGAATAACACCTGTAGTTATACTACCTAGGTTAATCACTGAAGGGGATTAGCAATATTTATGTTTTATGGCAGTGATTCCCAAGCAGGGGTAAACGTACCTCTGAGGGTAGTCAGGGGTCTTCCAGGAGGTACATCAACTCATCTAGGTGTTCGCCTAGTTTTACAACTGGCTATATAGAAAGCACCAACAAAGTCAGTACAGTTTATACTGTTCTATATACTATACACTGAAATGCAAGTACAATATTTATATTCCAATCAATTTCATTTTATAATTATACAGTAAAAATGAGAGTAAGTAATTTCTTAGTAATGGCATGCCGTGAACCTTATGTGTTTTTATGCTCGAGTTTGAAAGCAAGACATTTTTAAATGAGGTAAAATTGGGGGTCTGCAACACAAATCAAACTCCTGAAAAGGGTTACAGTAGTCTGGAAAGGTTGACATCCACTGCTTTAGGGCATAAACTGAGGTTGAGGGAAAAAAGATCCCGCAATAGCCTTGCACTACACCACTGGCTTGAGTTCTTTTCCTTTCTTTGAACCAGTACATTAAGGTAAATGATGGAGGCATAATAAGGACAAACCATTTACTCTGGTGTAGCATGTCAAAGTGAGCCCAAGCCCACACACATTGAAGACAATAGCCAAATCCCTCATTGACTTCAGTAAGAGCAGCCTCTTTCAAACAGATACATTATTACCAGGCTGTTGAAGCACTTAGAAGGTTCACATACTGTATTTTACAGATTAAACAGGTAATGGAAAAGTCAGTTCAATCCTGCATTGCTAGTCTTATGTAATAAGGGTTACTTCATATCCTATCCTTTTCCAGAGGTAGAAATATATTTCTTTACAGCATTTATAATAGCTTGCTTTGAACATTCCATTTTTCCAAAGGTGTGTGGAAGATGTGACTCACTTCCCATGCATGTAAAAAGTGTCTATATTCTTTCCATCGTTCCTCCTATGAACTGGGAATTTCTCTCTCATTCCTCTCTCACAGGCAAGCTACTGCAACCAAATGCATGCATGACTTGAAATACAGCTGTGGTTTTAGCACTGTTACGATATTCATGTGAACAATCTAACCTTTAGCGAAAAGGCAAGTCACTGTGAGGAGTTCCTTATTTTTCCATAAACTTTGCAGCTGTTGGTAGTCGTAGCCAATGTCAACATCACACACAAGGTGCCCTAGATAGAAAAATTCTTTGTCTTTTCCCCTTTAGTGGTTAGAACTATATCTATTCGGTACACAAAAGATGTTCAGCATCAAGGTAATGAATACTGTGATCTATGACACCTTCAATGTCCGGTTCTAGAAAAGGTAGAACAAAGACATTTTTAAAAATATAAGCTATGAGTATGTGAAACGTACCTTCAACTTGTATACGTTTTTGTGAATAAGAGTGAAGAGGTATGTTTTTAACATGCCTCATAGTTATAGTATCTTTTAAAGGAGAATGATAGGGCAACTCCTATATTACTTCTCACTTCTACAACAGCACCTTTTGCTAGACAAAATTGTAGGGATTTATTTCTGTACTTGCAATTGTTTCCTTTAATTGACTTCAAATTATTCATTCTCTGTTTATTTTTAAGGATAATGGCTTGGCACCTGCAATGCATAGCATAAAAAACCTTGCTCCAGAAATGCATGAAATTCTGTGCTGTATGTTTGTGGTCTTCTAAATCCTCTATTTGTTCTCAAATTAGTTAGAATTTAATAGTGAAAGACTTTAGTATCTGCTAAAATCATTTGCTATTAGACACAAGCAATCAGAGAACACACATCCTGTTCTCTATTACTGGCTTTCTAATGAAGCAGAATATTGTAAGTAATCAAGAAAATGGAAACCTTTCTAAGATCATCTTTAAATAAAACAACTAAATAACAGCAACCCAAATCATGACCCTCTGGGATACTGGAATAAAGGGGTTCAGAAGTATTGAAGAGATGTTCTTTCAAGTATGTCCCTGCATCAGCCTATCCCTAGAGATAATCTTCTCCTGAAGTGAACCAGAGGTTTCAGTAACCCCCAGGGAGCTCCTGGAAAGGAGAGGAAAAAAATATTATTTGTAGTTCAAAACTGGGTAGAGTCTTATAGGACTCTCTGTTTTCTCTCTCCTTGACTGGGGCCATATAGTAGGAGGGAGGGGAGAAGATTCAGAGAGTGACCAGATAGCAAGTGTGAAAAATCAGGAGGAAGATGGGGTAATATATAAGAAAAAGCCCCAAACACCAGCACTGTCCCTATAACATTGGGACATCTAGTCACTCCAAAGGATTCACAGCTTCCACCTGCTCTAGCAGCTGCTGTAGGATGGACTCAGCTTCCCCTCTGAAATCTTGTGGCAAGGCCTGATTGTGGAAATCCCAAAGGCTCTGGGCTGGATGACATCAGGGCTAGTTTTGGGTGCACTCATACTATGAGACTCATGTCCATGAAGATGTTTTAAAAGCACTGAATGGTTCTGCAATTTCAGTTAAGAGCAATTTGGGATTTAAATAGGCTCAGAATAAGAACTCGTTCATATCTGTTTGACCTGATTCAGACACTTGACATAATTTCAAAGCTAAAAAGATTCCTTTGAAAACAGACCTCAGGATTTTTCATTTCTAAACGTAGTTCTGGGTCCTGGTAATCCCTATCACTTCCCATAAACACATATGAGCATTCCAGGACACCCCAGTCAATGTGTAGGCCCCATCGTGCTAAGAGCTGTGAAAACAAATTACTAAGAGACACTCCTGGTAGTCTGAGGCTGACATTTGGGGAAATGCATGCTGGACTAATAAAAGAGAGGCACAGGAGCTGCTCCTCAGCATGATTCCTACAATGCTCCTAGACACACACTTACACTGGCACACCACTGCATGCACAAACAGGCATACACAGATTTAGCCTTACGCAAAAATCACAGGGCAGCCTCACACCTCAAGGTGCTCTTGGTATTATTTTATCTCTTCTGTCTCCCACAATATTTTTGAATTTCCACAAAACCGGATGTCAAAGGTCTCTCTTACTGAGCCACTAACATCCACCACAAAGTTCTGTTGATAGGGGTGATCATCCACCACCATCATCTCACAGCTCCTATGTGTGAGCGGATGGCACCATGCTCACAGAAACACTGGACATGCTCCAGCCCAGGGCTGCAGAAGCTGAGCAGAAATTTCCTTTGTGACTGCCACAGAGCTGCTGTGGAGCCAGGCACTGAAACTGACAGCGAGGAGATTCTCTCTCTGGTGCTCTGTATACTCACCCTGCAGGCAACCTCAATTCTGGCATTCCCTAACTTTGGGGAGCCTGATATTGCAACTGACATTCTTTTAATAAGGTTTTTTTTTCGTTTGTGTTTGTTTGTTTGTTTGTTTTTGGGGGGGGGGAGGAATGTAATTTTATATATTCCCAAAGTTCTAGATTCTTGACACACTTGTCTGGCCTTGCCACAAGTAACAATTACTTGGTGTCAGTCCTGCTTCTCTCATAATTTTCACCTTTTTTTCCCCACAGTTAAGTAGGCTTAGGGAAGTTGTAGAATCTCAGGGCTAGTCTGCATTGGTGGTGGTGGAAGATGGGAGATATGCAAGCTACATAATGCAACTTGTGTGTCTCCCATCGGTGTGCTTAGGTTCACATAGCGTGGCATCTTCATGGCACTACATCAATGGGAAACACCCTCCCATTGATGCAGCCTTACTCTTTTTGAAGAAGTGGATTAATTCAGTTGACCAGACAGTACTCTCTGATTGATTGAGCAACTCTACACAGTCCCACTCAATCAATGCTGCTGCATCAATGCCGGCCACCACAGCAGTGAAGACTTACACGCTGTCATTAGAGGTTTGCAAGAACAGGAGTCGTCTAATTACTATTTTGTCCTACCTTGAGTGCAGGGGACTGGATTAGACGACCTACAGTGGTCCCTTCCCATCCTACAAGTTTATGCTTCAGTATTGCTTTTACTTTCTATTACCCTGCCAAACTTCTCCTTCCATTAACAAATTTCTAACTGCTTTTTAAGCATGTCTGTTTATTCTCTACTAACAAGCACTAGTGGATTAGGGTCTGTACCTAATTTTTGTCCTCACAGGTTATAGGAGAAAAAAAGCACAATCTCTGCCATAAGTAGAGATTTACCCAGCACAGCAAGCACAAATACATGCTTATGCATACAAAGCAAGGATGAGGGGAAGGGAAAGTGCCCATCTGATGTCAGCACAAATTATACTCACTCCTAATCTGACAAACTGCTCAATATTAATTCTTGTATCTGAATACAAAGTTGTGTTGCCACAGTTGTCATTTTTCCTGTTCCACTGCTATTAATCAGACTAAGTAGAAAGACCCAGGCATTTCAGTGACACACAACTATTTAGAAAGTATTTCCAATTTTTCATTCATGAATCACAGTTCTATGCTCATTTGTTGCAATCCCACCTGCGTCTCCCATTGCCTCCCCCCACATCTCTTCCGCTGTGTGCATGACCCATTACAATTAGTGGTGTATGTGACAGCTCTGGTTTCTGGATTCACATTACAATTTAGCTCTGACATTTTTCAGTGATGAATGGGGAACTGAATTTTTGTTTTTGCCATCTCATTCTTATCAAACTGTCCCGGTGTGTAATTTGCCCTGCCAACTGGCTTCCTGTATGTACGAAGGCTCTAGATATTGTCACTGTCACTGATGAGGACAGAAGTGATTTATCTGTAAGGCATCAAAGCGTGTCAGGGAGAAGAGAAGTCAGTTTACAAAAATGACTCCTCAGTAATATATGTGTACTCTCTCTTTGACTCTACTGCCCCATTTGTCCAGCTTGGAGTCAAAACAAAGGGTTCTTAACCTCACAGTATAAAAACAATTTAGCTTGTTATTTTAAACGTCTTCTTGCTGCTTGATATACTTAATGACGTGAGCAGTACAAACAAAATCCTGAAACATTCATGATCTGCAGATTTTTGAAATGGTGATTAAAAGAGACAAAAAGAAAGGTACCATGTTAACCCACAAAGAAAATCTTTAAAGAGCTGCCAGACAACATGTATGCATTTTTTTCTTCAATTCACTTTTTACAGCTGCCTGTAGCATGTTGAAAATTACAACAGAAAAAGAATCTAAAAAGATGAAATATATAGAGTTGGCAGAAGCAGAACTGCTTCTACTTACAACAGTGAGAGGAATGTATCAGTCTATGGGATTTTCTGATTAACTGTTAAAATAATACAACTGTAACTGCCTCATCTATACACTGGTTTCCTCGAGCACTGCATGGCTAGTACAATAAGGAAATTATTAGCATTAGCTGAATGATGGTAAGTATGTTTTAATAAAAAAGTTTCAGGAAAATTGTTGATTCAAATATTTTTGTTTGAAATTTTTTACATTGACAAATGAAACCTCTACCCTATCTTTCTTTCGCTACTCCTTTTCCCCCAAAAAACAAAATGAAAAGAAAGGAGGGGGGAGGGAAAAAAGGGAGAAATAACCAACAAAAAATCAGTTTTGTTTAAAAAAAAATCAGAAACTTTTGTAAATGGGAAAATTTTGAAAAAAAACCAAAAAATAATCCACAAAATAGTTAGTTTAGAAAATAGGCTTTTTAAGTTAAACAGGTATTCAGTGACAATCATAGACAAATCTTCTAATTGATTGCTTTTCTTGAAGCTCAAGAGATCTCAACTTGACAGCACAACACTCTCTAATTGCTAAGCAAGCTACAGTGGTTTGGCCTGGGAGACATCAAATACTAGCTTGACAGAAAAATTTATTTGGAAAAAATAATCAATTCTTCTTAGCACAATTTTCAAGTGCAGGATGGCTACAAAAATATGGAATCTACAATTTTCTACAGTGGTTTCCAACCAGCGAGCCACAACATATTGGTGTGCTGTGAAAACTGTCCAAGTGTCCCATGAAATTTTGTACAAAAGGTAATCAAAATCAATGTAAAACAGACACTATTTTATCTAACCAATGTTACAGCTCCTAAAACTCATGAAAATTAAGCATCAGATTAAATTTTCAGGCCAAACTCATGCAGGTCTGGGTCCCCTTCACACAGGTCTGGGTCTCCTTCACCCATCCCAGTTACTGCCCCCTCCCCAAATGCCTTCCCCCTACCCCAGCTACTGCACCTAAAATCCACTCCCCTGTCCCCAATATTCCCCCAGCCCCCAATACCCACCCCCAAAATCCACACCCTGCCCTCAATACCCACCCACAGCTCAGGTGCCCCATGATGTGGACAGGGTGCCCCCCAGCATGAGCTTCCCACTCCTGAAGGGGAGTACAGCTGGGCTGCCCCAACATTCACCAGCAGCTGCCTGAGGCCTCTAAAACAGAAAATGGAACCAGACTGCTGTGTTCCAGGGTCCATTATTTTAAATGGTGGGCCCTGGAACGGAGCATTCTGGCTCCATTTTCTATTTTCAGGGGCCCTGGAGAGCCATTCCAGTGTGTTCCAGCCTACTTTTACCCCTGGCTCTGGGGCTGGGACAGGAGTTGCTGTAGCCTTACCAGTAGCCTACCTGGGGGCAGGAGGCAACCCTAACTGAGCAGAATCTGGCATGGATTATTGACTCCAGGACATCCAGCCCCACCCCACCCACTATAATCAAGCTGTTGTTGTCCAGCCAGTACATCTCACCAGACACTACCACGGTCCTATGTCGACTGGACTTTCCAGTTAAAAAACAAGCACCTTCAAGACTTCTCACAAGCCAACATTAAGCCCTGTTCTTCAGGACTTAAGTGTATTTTTCAGAACTGGACTCCACAAACAGAGCCACTCCTGTGTGGTACCTTGTCCTGTTAGATTGTCAGCAAAGGGTTTCTCTACAAATGAAAGAAATCCCCCCCTTATATTATGTTGCAGGCTAGTGAAAATGGAAAAATTAAGGGTCTGTAACCCAGTGTGTATAAAACAGCATAATGACTCTATTCACTTACCCTCGCAAGTATTACAGGGAAGCCCTAGCACCATCTGGAAAACAAAAAGGTTTTGACTCTCTTTCTGAGGCAAAGGTATCTAGGGATGGCTACAGAGAAGTCATGAAGGAAACAACTCCAGGAACACCCAGGAGGAAAAAATAGGTAGGAAGTTTGGGTTTCTTGTTAGTGGTTTTATGGAAATACAAATAAATGTCAATATTTAAATTTACATCTGGGAGGGATTAAGTTCCAATTTTATCTTGGCCAGGTGGGCATGCCATAATGACAAGGCGGAAATATTGCCTGATTATAGATCCACAAAAAACTTGAAAGGGCCTACTATACAAGTTCAACAATGATTAAATGATAGATGGAAATACTAAATTAAACAAAAAAAAACCAAACAAAGAGTCCTGGGCATTTAAAGACTAACATTTATTTTTTGCATGAGCTTTCATGGGAGAAAATCCCACTTCATCATGCACCGACAGATCCCAAATGCTGTTTCTTTTGTCCAGAGGCAAATAAACATGGTTTACTGTATATCATCACGTATAAGCCAAGAATTTTGTGCCTGAAAATTGGCTTCAAAACAGTCACTCGGCTTATACTCGGGAGAATATGGTATACAGCCCCAGCCAGCCTTTTCCCTGACCATGCGGCAGGCTGGAGCCCCAGTGTTGCCAGGCGGCCATCTTGGGCAGTCAGCCCAGGCTGGGGCTGGAGGAAGGAGGGGACTCTGGCGTCTGGAGCAGCCAAGTAAGAGGGTCCTGGAGGGGTCAGCCTAGACATGGAGGAGGGGATTCAGGGAGGCCAGGGAAGGGGGTGGCAGAGACCGGGGGGTTGGGGAGGGGTTCTGGGAGTCAGGGAAAGTGATGGGACGGCTGGGAGGGTTTGGGGGTGGTTCAGAGAGGCCAGGGAAGGGGCAGCAGGGCTCAGGCATGGGGGGGGGGTCGGGGAATCCAGGGAAAGTGGCAGGAGAACCCAGGGTTTTTGGGGAGCCCCCAGGGAAGCAGCAACAGGGACCAGGGATTGGGGGGGGTGCCTGGCAGGCTGGGAAGAGTGGCAGCAGGGGTTGGGGGGTAAGGGGGAAAGGGGTGAAAAGGGTGTTGGGGAACAGGGGAGCAACAGCACAGAAGTGAGAAGGGAGCAGAGGGGCAGCAGTGGGGAAGGGGCAGAGCAGGGGCAGCAGGAGGAGCAGAGACCAGCAGTGAGAAAGGGGCAAAGCAGGGGGCAGCAGGAGGAGCAGGGCCAGCAGTGAGAAAAAGGGGGAGTCGGGGGGCAGTAGGAGGAGCAGGGGGGCAACAGCAGGAAACTGAGAAGTGAGCAGAAGGGCAGCAGTGAGGAAAGGGCAGAGCAGGGGGCAACAGGCGGTAACT
>ML682006.1:15883812-16161754 GCA_007922195.1 Podocnemis expansa | reverse complement strand
GGGCAGCAGTGAGGAAAGGGCAGAGCAGGGGGCAACAGGCGGTAACTGAGAAGTGAGCAGGGGGCAGCAGTGAGGAAAGGGCAGAGCAGGGGCAACAGCAGGAAACTGAGAATTGAGGAAAGGGCAGAGCAGGAGGGCAGGAGTGAGGAATGCACAGCAGGGGGGCAAGGGAAAAACAGCAATAGAGATTTTGGGGTAGGGAAAATGTCAGAAACTCCAGAGGAAGCCAGCAGCAGTGGGTAGCGGGTTAGGGGCCAAGGCCAAAAGGTGACCTCAGCTTATATCCGGGTCACCAATTTTATCTTCTTTTTTGGGCTCAGAATTGGGGGTTGGCTTATGCCCAGATCGGCTTATACCCGAGTGTATACGGTACCTCTTTTTTATCATCAGCGGCAGCAATAGCACCATCATGACTCTTCATTTTATACAGCACCTTTAATTCAAAGGGCTTTAAAGTTTTTTCTGTATTTTTGTGCAACCTCTGTAGATGAGTTTTCATGAAGCTTCTAAAATGGCTGCTCTCCAGCCACCAGAATGGACAAAGATATCATTCAATCTCACAGGATATGCAAACAGGGGACTTTCTTCCCCACAAACACTTTAAAGTGCAGCCCTTGGAAAACTGGAAGTGGGACAAGGCGCCTGGTTTGGTATTTTGCTTCAGCTGAAACTCAAAGCACGTGTGTGTTTTCCAAGATCCTTTAGCTCAGTAGATTCAGATTTCTGTTAAAAGTTGCACATGCTACTGCTCCAGGACTGGATTTCTTCTTCACAATGGCATTCAGACATTACCTAGGCAGGTCTACAGTGGGCTGAGTGGTAGTTCAGTCAGTCAGGCATGGCATACTTTTCATTTCAGTAAAAGCAAACTTAGCTTTAGGGTCATTTTAAAAGCCTTTAATCTGCAAACGTGGTTTTTGGCAGAGACAGATAGAGCATACTCTGTGCCAGGAAAAACTCCCCTGCCAATCTTACTGCAAACTGCTAACAATCCAAATCACAGTTCTCTTCTACCCACCTTCAGGTAGAGTAACTCAGCCTCCGACTGGTGGCACTGAGTATTAGAACTGGAAAGAGAAGCAGTTTGGGGCTCGAGAAGGGGGAAAAAAATGCCTCAGACATTCCACTGAATTACTAACCAAATATTGTGAACTATGTTCAAGCAACTTTTTCTTCTGACCTAAAAACCAACTCAGTTTAAAAAAAAAAAAAGTAGTTTCACTCCAGCCTGTCACTACTTCTTTACCCACATTGTATGTGATCAAGCCAGAGCATTTTTAGCATAAACACGAGATTCTTTGTGGAGACCATCAGCACGCAGAAATGTGGCTTGCACAAATATATTAAGAACAGTTCTACTTTGGAAAAGAAATTCAGCATGAGCATTGACTGACTTGGCAAAATGCTTAACGGAAAATAACCACTGATTCTTATATCTGCATTCTAATTTAGGTAGAAAGGGGCAAAAATATCACTATTAACATCAGATTCTCTTAAATTAGTAAAATCAAAGTTTAACTCTATAGAAGTCAAAAAAGCAAGGGTCTGCTGCTGCTGAAGTCAATGACAAAACTTCCCAATGACTTTTTCAGTAGGAGCAAGACTGTTCTTGAGACTTCTACACCATTCATTCAGATTTGGGCTTGTCAAATAATGTGATACAAAAGCTGAACAACAAAAATGAGCAAAACTAACAAAAATATATTCAACATATAGTCCTCTGCAATCCTGAGAGCTTTGGTCTCTTCTCCTTGTTTAAATGAGTCCCTTCCCTCCACTCTATGGTCTTTACTTCCATTATCTAAATTACATTATGATCTCATCAAAGGTGCCTTTATCTTTAGGTCCGTCTCCCAGGAAGCACTCACAAAACCCCAGTCATTGTGTTATCTAAGTCCTCAAAAAGCTCTAAAGGCACTAAAAAGTAAAATTATAGGAATGTATGACTCACTTCAGAGATTACTCCAACCAAATTTTCTTTTAGAGATTCAAAACCTGTGAATAATTTTTAAATTCCAAGTTATTTTTCATTTCCCCATCCCTGTGTGCCTAAGTTCTACACAGCAACAGAAGAGAAAAAGCTGAAACACCATGTAAATGACTTTTATCACATTTTAGGTCCCAGTGAAAGCAGAAAATGTTGAAAATACCACCCCAGAACATCTTCTCTTATAAAAGAGTCTTGAGTCCAGTTTCCTGGACTTAAAAAGTTTGAACAGTTCAACTGCACAGCACAAATGAACACTAAAAATCATTATGGAAAGTATTACATAGCAGCCACGTGAATATCTGATCATTTTTTCATTTTTAAATGTGAATATCTGATCTTTTTTCATTTTTGGGCTAACAGAGGGGGTTTCTAAATTCTAACTCTTTACTTAATGAAGAGTCCAAACCACAACGTAGTATTTTTATATGCTTCGACCACCCAGCATTAAAAATATAAAACTATTTTGATCAAATCTGGCATCAAAATGGGTTTTCCCAATGAGGCTTTAAGGTGCTAAACATTCAAATTGATCCTACAAGGACTTCTGAGACTACAGTCATGGAAAAGACCATGACTTTGCACCAAACAGGGAAGGGGTAGTTACTGGGTAGCATTTTACAAGAAGAGAGGCCACTAGCCCAACATGGTCTCTTGGCACCTCTTCAGCCCAAACAACATTAAAATCTTCAGGCTACAGACATGTCTTAGGACTGCTGGTATCAGAACAGGGAGCCAGTCAACTAAAACTGGGAGTTGTGGCACATGGGAGGCAAAGCTCTTTAGGTCTACCACCAATTGCAGCTGTGCAAGTCCCTGCTTTGGTGCTCATTTCCCTGATTGACTTTTTGTTCTCTTTCTGGGCTACATTGTCACTGTCTGCAACAAAAACTGAAGGCCCAGTGAGACCTTTGGCAACCCTGACAACTGATATATTCTTCTGTGTAGACAGTCCCCAGAATGAAACTCATCCCCATTCAAAGGGTCAGTCCAAGATGCATGTAGGTAGACCTTAATTCCTCAAAATATGATTTGAGCTGCCCAAGGGTTTTGTGCTGACTTTCTGTCCAAGTCTCTGCCCTTATCTACAAGATGCTCAATGGCCTAATCCCAGTTATGAACGAACTCCACCTGTGGTTCAATTCAGAAGTTTCCCATGAGGGCTCTAACCCCTAGTCTTCATCACTCTTGGAGCCAAGACCTTTGTTGCACTCATATTACCTGAGGGTTTTAAATTTGCACAACTTCCCACCTTGCACTGTGATATGCAATCTACTTAAATGCCAGTGCCTGGACTTTACTTTCTCTCAAGGGGCATAACCAATGCATTCCAAGCAGTTATCACTCTGTTCCTTCTAAGAAAGCACAATTGTTCTTAAGATGGAAGCATTACAGAGCAAACACATGAAAAACAAAATATATATTTAAACATGCACACACTAAATGCACTACGATATGTCCATCTGTTTTACAAGGACCCAGTAAGCCAAAGTCCCTCCAACCCTTCAGAAAGATTGGGGCATCCATGCACGAAAGTTCACATCCATTTGTTCTATCAGAAAGAAGCCCCTAAGTCTGTTTAAACTCTGCCTTTTTATAACAATATCCTGTTCTTTACCTGTTGGCCTCTGGAAATCCCAGTTTGAACCAGTATATGCAAATCAGCCAGGGCAGGGTGTGGAGTACCTCCGTGGAGTTATTTACCGTCTCTGCAGCTCACCTTAAAATTACCCCTAATGTTTCTGCAGTAACCCTCAACCATGGAGTAGAATGCATAAACCATTTGTAAATTTAATACAATGCTCCCCAAACACACTGCACAGGTTTGTGTTATTTGAAGCATTAGAATATCTAAAAGATCACCTAAAGCTCTGGGATAGAGCCCAAAGTCCATTGCTTCCTGGCACAACAGAATTTTCCACCACAATGTAAGCTTGCCTATACAGAGGCAGAGCTTTCTCAAGGGCTGTGAAACAACCCACTACTCCCATAATTAAAGATAATCACACAAACCTCACCACCTTCTGTGCCAAGTGCAAGGCACACTTCTTTGACTTGACTTCTCTAATATAAGCATTGCAAAAATCCAAAATCCCATAACCAAAACCCCATGAAAACAAACCTCTGTAGTTCAAATGATTCTCCCTCACGGAGCAGGAGAAGACACAGAACCACAGGTGTCAGTGCCTCATGCACTGTTGATAGGATGACAAGTGGGGTATAAGCATTTATATTGAACAGAACCTATTCACCAGCCAGATTTCATCCTTTGCAGCTCTATGAACAGACTGCTCATTCTCTTTGAGCCACTTCTGTGGGAATCAGGATCTTCAAAAGCACAGTGGGGAAATGAGGGGAAAAGAGAGTTGACTTTAGGTGGATTTAATATTTAGTAATTAAATGTACTAGACAGAGAAAGAAATTACTGTTGATAGCTTAATTTGTAGACTCTGACTGACAGGAATAGCAGCAAATAAATAAATGAAAAAGGCATCTGCCCCCAAAACACAAGTAGTCAGTGTGGGCTAAATAAAAGCAGCAACTAAAACTCTAATCTGGAAACTCAAGTTCTGAGAACCACAATGGCATAAGAATCTTTGTGCCTTATTTTATATCAGACTGCCACTCAAAATGTCTTTTTATAAAAGCAATTCTGGATGCTAAACTGCCTTTAGTTAGACTAAACAGCACCTTAATACTGGAACAGAAAACTCCCTTTAAGTGGTGAAATGGGTAAATCCAAACACAATGTTATCAAGAGCCTGCTCTGTATCCTCTAATTTGCTCAATTTGTGCTCAGTCCTGTTCTTTATACCATCCTATTAATAAAACTGGTATTCCTTTGTTTTTAATTTTTCACTAGATATGTAAGTTTTTATAGTTTGGCTTGTTGGGAACAGTCTAAAATGAAATCAAGTAGAGCTGGCAGGCTGAAATGAATTTGCACTTGAAGACTGTAGGAACTGAGTTTGAGTGGAAAATTTCTGCTTTAAAATTTAATTCTAAAACACATTAGAAAATGTTTTTAGCAAGAGACATAATGGAATAAACAAATATGCAGATCATATGCAGCCTCTGCAGGGTTGTTGGACTCCCTATCATACATATCAATGGATGCTTTAATTCCAAAGAAAACATTTTTTACTTATCTTGGCAAATGAAATATTTTGTTTTGATAATTCTCTTAGGCTTTCTCTTTTCACTGCTTCATATAATTTCCTTTTATCTGAAAATATAATACTTAGTCTAGAACTCTAGATACATGCTGGCATATGCAGAAAGATTCAATCTGAGGACAGGTCCCTGCTGTTCTTTGAGGTGCTGCTGGAGGGCCAGGAGAAAAGAGGTAGAGAGGCTAAGGAAAGAGAAAGAAAAAATCACTGTCACCGATTACAGATATTTGGAGCACTCTTTTGGCAGCCCAGCCATGTCTCCTCCTTCACTGAAAACCTCCATTTGGGGTTGCGATTTTCTGTCTAAGGGATCTTTGCTGGAAAAAGGCTGCTGCAGTTGTGCACTACCACAATCTCCCCCATGTGGACATTCAGCTCCACATTCATGATGATGAGCAAGTTTTCCATGAGAAGGATAGGCAATTTTGTCCCTAAATTTGCGACTAATAGGAACCTTAAGTGTGGAACTCTTGCACTTGGCCTTCTTACACGTCATTAAGTTTCTCAGTTTGTGTTTCTCACTTTTAAGTATCTTCCAGACTTTACCCTCACAATCCATTTTCTTAGAAAAGGTTCATTTTTACTTTTCCAGTCTGCTAAAGCTCCTTTCAGCACCATCCTTTAGACACCAAACACATGCAACAGGACTACTCCCATACATAAATGAAAGCACATGAATGGATGGAGGACTGGGAACTTCATTTCCAAAAGACACTACATATTTTGCAAATTTATTCTTGAACACCCTAGACAGGAAATACTGATGTGAAAACATTTAGATGATACTTTTCATGATCTACTACTACTACTACTAAGAACTCTGTCCAAAACATTCACTCATACCGAATATGGATGAAGTCACCTAAATCAGGCCACTTGAAAAGGACAGAGTTAGTGAACAAAACAATTTAAATAAACCAGGTTTTTTTTTTTACCTGCGGGACTATTCACATCTTAGATTATTGAAAAGGAAAAATATTGAAAACTCAATTTACTTTTCACTAATTATGCTTTCCGTTTAAATGTTGTGTATCCCAATTTGAACAACGAAAACAGAAAAGTCAGTTTTACTAATTACTGTCAGCTGCTAGTTAATGTCACTTTGTTTGCATGAATTAGCAGAATGCTGCAATACTTAGGTCACAAACATAGCAGGAAAATGTTCCTTTACTTGCACACATTGTTATCTTCTGAATTTTTAAAAATTTCATGAAAATACTTCTATTGAACCTAGATTCATACAGGAAAAAAAAATCTAAATCTGTAGCCAAATTCAATCTGACATGGGCAACAGCTACCTTCTTTTCTTATTAAATATTCATGTTGTCATAGTACCTAGAAGACATCCAGGTTTGGGCCCCATTGTGCCAGGTACTGTATATCAACAGAGAAAATTACAGTCCCGTCCCAAAGAGTTTAAATTTTAAAAAATGAGAATTAATAGATGATGACACAAACAAATGAGTCAGACTGGAAGGCAGGAACTTATGGAGATTGTGACATCTTTACTCCTTGAACAGTTTCACTGAAGAGATTATTTGAGTATAAAAGTTCTCGACATGTGTACAAATATTGCCTCAATGTGAATAATCAAGTTAAACTAACAGAAGAAGATGCATGAATGAGTTTAACAGTTATGCACCCATAATAGAGGAAATAACCCTGCTCCTATTCCAGCCAAAAGTCTCAAGGAACCTTCTCCACTGTGGCATACAAGAATGCTCCTCCTCCACATCAGTTTTCATTAATTCTCATTACACATTCTCATCTGGAGACCAACCTCCTCACATTTCTCAAGTTACAATTTTTATCTCTGAGAGAATAAGTTGTCTAGTAACAATTGTATTATATTTAGAGCACATAGCAATATGTTTTGCCTGAAGACAAGAAAAAATAGCAATATTTGAAATTTAACTTCCTTTGTAAAGTCTTTGAATCCTTGAGTCTCCTGTTATAGGAAAGCTGCCTAAAACTTTAGAAACCTTCTTTCTCTCAAATTTCCATGGTGCTTAGTTTAAGGTTGTATAATACACTGGATTACCTGCATTTTCGCATACTCTATATATCTCTCTTCAAATACAACCCCCCCTCAGTTTATTCGACTGTCTTATTTAAATTATAATCTCCTAGGGGAGTTTATAAACACCTATCTTTTATGCTGTGTTTATGCAGTGCTTATCACAAAGGGGTTCACATTCAGAATTGTGCCTCAAAGTACTACCACCACACAAATAATAACTATATAGACAGAACTTTGTACAAACATACTGCATGAACCCATGTTTAGTGAAGCCATCATCAAAAATGCCCTGATGTAGCATAATGTCTGTAGCACAGGACTGGGGTCAGGCCACCAGGGTTCCATTCCTGGCTCTGTTATGGGCTGCTGAGAGATGCTGAACTTGTCGGTACTTTAGATTCCTCATACGTAAAATGGGGATAATGACATTGGTTAGCTTTGTAAAGAACTTTGAGATCAGAGGATGAAATGTGCTATATAACAGATAAATATTATTGGTGTTATAATGAAAGCTCCTATCTGTGCACTGGCCTTGTTCAGACTACTCATTTGTGAAAACAGTCCTTTGACTACTGACTTGCAAGCAGTCAAACATTAGAACGCAGCAGTCAGTGTTGCTTTTCTTTTAATTCCTCAGTCAAACGGGTTCCATATCAAGTTTTAGTTTTCTCTCTTAATTGGTTTGTCAAGATAGGTGACTATAGAGGAACACTGAATAGTACATGGCTGTTAAAGTACAAGAGCACATCTGTTTCAGTGACACTTATTTCAGAGTTAACTGATTAATGTACATTCAAAGAGTATAACCAGCATAACTGTATTGTGCCTATGAACATTTAATGGTTTGGTATCAAACAAAACTTTGTTAAGGATTTTGACAATTTTCTATATGTAACTTTTGTTAAAAACTATACTTGAAATAAAATCTATTCTATGGAACAAATTAAGTGAGCACTATAGCACTGTGGGAATCATTTATCACATTCACATTGCCCTCGTTGACAAAGAAAGAGCAAGAGCTCATAAAGAACAAATTAATTTTAACAAATACTTCTCTACAAATATTAATTAAATATTAAAGTAAAACAAGTTCTGTTGTGTCTTAAATGGTGTAAATGAATGTGTGCATGCTGTATCTCCACACATGTAGGGTGAACATTTCAGACACTGCTTTGTGTTGGTTTATAAGTAAATCCACTTTCTGGCTTCCAGACTCAGTGCCAGATGCATTAATCGATATAACAGGCAAATGAATGATAGTCACATCAGCAGCAGGCAGATGCACCTCCCCCATGTTAAATAAATAATGCATTAATTGCCCTGCCCTCACATAACAGGCACTGACTTGGGTCCAGTCCACCATTCAGGGTTCCCACCGTACAATCATAATTTGAGATAACCCTGCCTGCTCCCATGCCTCAGACTCATCTTACATCTATATCCTCTCCACCTTTGCTGCATGGGCTGTGCAGGGGTTCCCAAGGAAGAACCTTAGTCGCCTTTCGCCATAAATGGAGGGACCACCAGTGCCATCAAGGGCCCCATTTACCTCTTGGAGCTGGTCCTTTTTAGCCTCCTCTGCACTTGGCACCAGCTGCAAGTTGTGACAGGCTAAACAGTCTTACTTTCCTAGTGTTAAACTTTTAAAGTATTACTGCTGTAAGACAACTCTGCCTCTCTGATACTGCAAGGAAGGGACAAAGAAAACAGAAAACCCCCACACCCAACCACAACTCTTGCCAGTTGTGCCCAATGGGAAAAATTCCTTCCTGACTCCAAAAAGGTGATCGGTCAGACCCACAGCGTCATAAATAACACAGCACTGATGCTACATTAAGGGTAGCTAACCAAAGGCTTTCTGAAAAGACCAAGTAGGCGTAAATGCGTAAGTGGTGGGTGAAAGGCAACTGACTAGCCTACCTCTTGCCTCCAACAGCCAATGGGAGGGTGGTGAACCTGGAAGTGCATGGGGGGCAGTCCCTGCTCCCAGCAGCATATATGCGCGCTCTCCTCCCCCCATTCACTGTAGGAGGAGGAGCATTGTGTAGCAGCGTTGCCAGATGCCCATAAATTTAAAGATAGTCCATTAAAAATTTTAACTGTGGCAGTAAACCTGTACGTGAATGAAAATGTCCATGAAATTGGATAGAAATAAAACATATTGCATTTTGACATTGATTATCATTCTTCAGAATGACTTCTTGCATCATAAAACTACACTGACCGTGACTTTATCAATTTCCTTTTTTTCTATTATTGCACATGCCCAAAGAACCCAACTGATCAATTAAGGGCAGCAAAAACAATTGTATAATTCCAAATTCCTGTGTACAGAATGTCATGAGCAAGTATACTATTTTGTGACATTACTGTATTGTTTACGACAGTTTTAGTGCTGTCAGTAAAAAGTTCTTTGTCAGTAGGAAAAAAGCAAAACCCACACGAAACACCACACCTAACAAAGAAATCAACTTCAGATCTTCATATCAGTAAAAACTAAAATGCAAGCGTATCAGTCCTTAGCTATACCAAAAGAAGGATAGGAGACATGGATATGGATTTCATCAGGACACAACTTTATTATTAGGTATCTGGAACTACTTGGCAGATAAAAGTGCACAGTGCAGGCAACTTCATGTTCATTCAATAATTAGCTTGGGACTTCAAGCAGCCCCCCTTCATTTTCTATCCAGGTCCCTCAGCCAACCCAATTGTTGGGACCTTACATCCACCAGCTCATAGGAAGGATAAGGTGGGCTACAAGAAAGGGGGTTGACTCCTTGATTGTACCAAATCACAGGAGCCCTGAGAACCCACCCTCCCCATCCCCCTCCCCCACACTCCCTTCTTTTCCTTTAAAACAGCAGCTCCTTTTTAAGTCCTGTACCAAGCCATTTACCCAATCACTGTGCAGTATACAGTGTATACCTTCCCACAGACTACCTGCTCTGGACATCTGCCCCACACTTACAAGATGAGTTGCAACATAACAATCTAACCCCCGCCCCTTCCTCCTCACCATAAGAAAGCCCTCCTTGAACCCATTGCAGAGGTTAAAAAACCCACTCAATCTAAGCCAATATGGTGGTGAAGAAAAAAATTCTTCCACAAGTCCCCTAAAAAGGAGCAACTAGCGCGATGCCCATGGCTGGTCCTAACTGAACTTGGTATTTTGCCATCTCAGGGGGAGAAAGGTGGGTGCTGCCTCACCTAGTGCATGGAGAAAGGGTTTCTCATGCCCAGGTTTGCCCCTTTTCAAGCTTTGCACACTTCTGTTCCAAGGGCATGAGTCACGACTGCCAACTGCCACCCACCTTTTTGCAGCAGCTTCTGACCTCTCTCTTTTCTCTTCCCCCCCACCAGTAAAGTACTGCTGCCTTTCCTTTGGCAAGCCAGGCCAATGCTGCCTCTTCCCCCTCTGCTTAAGGTCTGCTGTCATCAGCTAGTTGAGCTTTTATATTGGCCTTTTTCAGAAAGTTCCTATGCTTTTCATTTATAAATTGGTGTTCTCTCTTACTTGTTCTAATTTTCCCTTTCAATCCCATTGTCCCAGATTTGTGCTCACTGCCCATCTCATCTAAAGTAGAAGAAATGCTGTGCCAACAAACAATCTCAGCTGGCCTGCATATGGAAATTTATCAAATAAACTGACCCAGAAAATGGCATTGAAGGGACATCTGGTTGGAGGAGTATTGGGGAGTTATTGACTTAATTCTGTATGCACATAATTGAAAATGCACTCAGGTTATTTTACCTAAATAGCAAGTGTGTTCGTTTTCTGGGAAAGAACTGGATAAGTTACTAGACTATCTATAGAAATAAAGAAAGTACTTAATCTCCCTACCATCCCTATTCATATGAGGTTAATCTTCACCCAAAGGCAGATTTTGGGTTAGTGAGGCATTGCCAGTGCAATGAGAATTCAGTAGCACCCAACACATTTTGCCCCATATACCTAGTACCTCATTTGTTAAATGGTTAAATTACTAGTTCTATAACATGTGAATTGGCACTTAGAAGAAAAGAGAAACTTCTCAAACTTATTAACATTCTTCTGCCCTGTTTAGAAGCTTTCAAGAGATGTCATTGCCAAGGAAAAATGATACCTGGAAATAGCATACTGCATTAGAAAGATGGTGCTGTTGCTTAGAAATGCTGTGTCCATGATAACTAAGAAGACGACCAATTTTGATCATGCTGAAGTTATGGTAAGACTCCTGTAGCTGTCAACAGAAGTGGAATTTGACCAATTCTATACTGAAACAAAATTATCAGAAGTCTTTTTTCTAAGTCCTAGTCTACACTGCCAGGCTATTTCAGCAGCACTCAAAAAGAGATACACAAAAGTACTTAAAATACTTCACATATTTCCCTACAATTGCCTACCATTTACTTATCACGGTGTCTTCAGTTAGCTGAGTTGGAGGGAAACTTTCCCTCCAACTCGACACTATGCTCCTTGCCAGCATAGTCTTATTCAATCAATTTCCTGATCAGCAGATGGCAGTGAATTCCCCACCATCAGTGAAGACAAGCCCTAAGTGTCATGAGCCCATGAGAAACTCAAAGAAAAATTTAAACCATATACAAGATATTAAGTTCCAAAGGGGTAACTGAGTTACTCTAGTCCAGCAAAACAAACAAGGAGTCTGGTGGCACTTTTAAAGACGAACACCTTTATTTATTGCATGAAAGCTCATGCAATAAGGAAAGTTGTTAGTCTTTAAAGTGCTACCAGACTCCTTGTTTGTTATATAAGCCATTAGTGCCTCTCAAAAATGGTAGAACATGCTCCCTAACTCTATTTCACTGTACACCTCAAATGGAATTTATTTCCTTAAGTGAAAGAGACCACAAATATTTAACCGGTTCTATAAAAGTAGCTGTACCCACATCCATGAAATATTTTATTGAGGTATTGAGTCATTAGTTTCATATTTCTTTCATACAAAATGAGCTCTATGACTAAGCAAAAATCTCAAAGATTTTTCCGGCTGTGGCAATTTATAATGTTTCAGGCTGTGGCAATTTATAATGTTTCCAGGATTTTCCTTTCTGTCTTATCTCAGGGCTGAAAAACAACAAAAACAGTGCTACAGTTATAGGTTCTGCAGCTTCTTCATGGCATATCAAAAGATCACTGCTTATTTTGGCTTAAACAAACATTAAATACATTATTGAAAGGAAAAATTATTTAAAACTGTTTTTTCGACTGTTCACAGGTTCATTGGATGCTTTTGTGTATGCTTGTTTTATAATATGGGAAGCACAAGCTGCAATCCTTTCCCAAAATCATTCAAATGTGCACTGATTCATTCTACAGCAAAAAAAGTATTTAAACAGTGGTTATTTAGCATTCTTCTGACACTTAGACGAAACACAGTATATTGGTTACAGATAAATCAAAGAACAACAGGTGCATTAGCTGGTGTTTATTTTCAAGCTGATTTATGTAAAAGCAGAATAACCATATTATATTTCTCTAGTTTAAACAGAGAAATCTGTTAGGTAAGTTACTGTTCTCATTTGATCTATGTTCCCGTTTGCTACAGGAAGAAATAACCAACTAAAATACTGCTCTTGGACCTCTAGCCATCATCACACACTGGAAAAAACTAGAGAATTTTCCATCTTTTAAATTAAATACAGCTTTCAACTGAACTTAATTTATATAAAGGTGATCAGGCTAGATGATCACAAGGGTCCCTTCTGGCCTTGGACTCTATGCATCTGCCCGCCAACTTTCTGTGGGGGACAAAGGGTTCTGTCTTTGATCCTCTTCTCTTCTCCCTAGTCTACACCATATCTCTGGTTAATCCCTTCCACAAACACAAATTTGGATCTATGCTGATGACTCACAAATTTGCCATTCTACTCCACATCTGTATCCTTCTGTCCAAGATAAAATTGCAGCCTGTCTCTTTGATCTCTCCTCATAGATGTCTAGCTGCCAGCTCAACCTAAACATGGCTAAAACAAAACTCCTAGATTTATCCCCTAAACCATTCCCACTAACTCCTTTTTGATCACTTTGTACAATACCACTTCCTACTTCTCACTCAGGCCTGTAACTGGGTGTCATCTTTGACCCAGACTTCTCTCTAGTTACTCATAGACAGACTAAATGTGAATCTACACAGAATCTCTTAGATACTGCCTTTCCTAAGCAACAGCACAGCTGAAACTCTAAGGTTCTCGGGTCCTCATCATCCTGCACTTGATTACTGCAAAATTCTGCTCACTAGCCTCAACAAATGCAATCTTACCCCATTCAGAATACTGCTGGAAAAATCATTTTCTTGGCCCATCACTTTACGCTTGTCAGCCCCTCTTAGAATCCTTTCACTAGCTGCACTGTATCTATGGGTATGTCTACACTTAGAACTGAATTCAAATTGATGACAATTAAGTCAATTAAATGCATGCTCACACTTGCTTTCCTCACTTTGAACTGAGGAACTCCTCAGTTTGAATTGATGACAACTGACTTTGAATTGGTCAAACCTCGTTTGACTTTGAAGTCCGGGCCAATTCTAATCCAGTAGCTTGAACTGACCCAATGTGACCATGTCAATTTGAATTGACATGCGTTGACCTTCCTCCCAGGGTGCATGGCACTCTAGAAGGAAGATCAGCCCTTTAGCAGCTGGGGCCAGCAGCCCCAAAGGTGCCTACAGCCCCCCAACCAGATCGGGCTGAGGGGCCAATGGGGTTCCTGTCCTCTCGTGGGGACAGGGTCCCCTGCGGGTGGCTCCAGTCCCCCTGGCTAGTGGGGGAAGGAAGCCATGCAGCTGGGGAAGAGACCCCTCCTACACGGCAGAAGCTCCCTGGCTGCACGCACAGAAGGGAACCCTGCGTACGGCAGGAGCCCCACTGGGTGCGTGCGGGGCATGGACCCCCACAAGCGACAGGAGCTCCCCGGGCCATGCAGGAAGGGAACCCCACATGCAGTAGGAGCTCCCCTGGCCATGCCTGGGGAAAGGAACCCTGCACGCATCTCAGAGCTGCGCACTGGGTCCCCTTTCTCACACACAGCCAGGGGAGCTCCTCCTGTGTGGGGGGGTCCGTGCCCTGCGGACGGCCAGTGGGGCTCCTGCCACCTGCAGGGGTCGCTGCCCCATGTGCAGCCAGCAGCGCTGTTGCCTTTCACAGGGGTCCCTTCCCCATGCGCAGTCAGCAGGGCTACTACCCTGCACATGACCAGGGGAGCTCCTGCCACGCGCAGGGGTCCCTTATCCCCCGCCCCACTGTGTTGTCAGCATTGGGCAGGGGGAATCTCTTCTCCCCCCGCCCCCACTGTGCTGTGTGTGTGTGGGGGGGGGGTGCCCTGGCCCCTGGGAGCCCTGCCTGAGGGAAAGCTCCCCTTCTCACCTCTAGCGCCCAGAGCCTAGGCAGGGGATGCTTTTCCCTGTGCTGGGCTGCAGGGGCTGGAGCCTGGCAGGGGACTGGGTGGCTACATGGCCCTGCCAGGGGGGCATGTTGCCACACCCTCCATAGTTCCCCTCTTCCAATTCGAATTGGCAAGTCCAGTCCATGGACATGCCAGTTCAAATTGGATTTTCTAGTGTGGCCACATCAATTCAAATTGACTGAATTCAAATTAATCATTATTAGGTCGAACCGATTAATTTGAATTCAGTAATTCAAACTGACATTCTAAGTGTAGACATAGCCTATGACTTTATACATAGGATGCTTGTTTTCATTTTGAAGGCCTTTCACAGTCAATTGCCACTCTTCCTATTCATTCTCAAGCTGCTGATGTTCTCCTGCACTCAGCCAATGATGGCAGCCTCTTTTACCCACATGTGAAATTTTCAAACAAATCTCTTCACACTCGCTCCCACACTGCCCCAAATGCTTAAGAGGAGCACCCCATGAACACCAGCAAAGCTACCTCATCTATGCACCTTCAGATCCCTCATCAGAAACTCTCATTTACTGTGATGTCTACCAAACAACTTGACAACAATTGGGCTGCTGATGTCCAAGGACCATTATCCATCATGCTGACCAATACTGCCTCATTGTTTAATTGTAATTCCCTATCTGTTTCTCTTGTCTTTGACACTAAACCCCTTGTGGGGCCATCTTCATATTCATGTTTGTTATAGTGCTTAGCATAGTGGAGCCCTGGTTCATGACTGTGGTTTCTAGGCACTCCAGTAATACCGCAGCTAATAAAAATAATTGTGATTGTCCCCAGGAACTCAAGCAAGATGTAATTCTGTTTTGGCTGGTGCTAGTCAACACATTTAATATGTCTTCAAGCCTAGCCTCTGGGATATGTGTTCAATTGCCCATCACGTTTGGTGAGCAGTTTCACTTTCCTGTGCACACAGATACAAAATCAACATGGCAAGCAAACTGTTATGATAGTATTTAACTGACTGATCCCAAAGGATGTATATCAGAATCCTAGAACAAACATGTAAAATTATGTTGAAATTTACAGCATTTATTGACAACTATTTGTATAACTCTGAAAAGCATGAGAAAAATTTTCAAATTCACATTTAACATTGATTTTATTTAAAATCTTTCTAGAACTTTGACATTCTATCAATTAAATATTGCTAATTTTAGAAGCCTTTTGCCTTTCCTTTTTTGTTTTGGCCACTTTAATTAAAACATCACCCATGCATCTGTCAGACAAAGTTATGGTTGCACAACTTATTCTAATAAAAATTACTTCTTTGCGGCAATGCCTCTTCTGGATTTTCACATAGCATTATCTGGCACTACCTGAAGCAACTAGTTAAATCTAAAGATTTTTGTTTTACTAATTTTAGTAAAGATAAAGTAAAGTCTAAAACTTTAGCTTGCAAAGCATGAAAGGCATCATTCTAAAATGGAGGACTGTGAGAAAACAGCAAGAAGAGCAAAAAGGGAAGTTATCTTTTATCTTATCTAGGAACAACTATAACTAACCCAGCTGCAACCATATGGAGCCAAAGTCATCTATCATAACATTCCCACAGTGTAAATCACAACACCACAGTTCAGAATTAAATTTCAGGTCTGTCTCCTGTTTCCTTTCATACCCATGCAATTAAATTTGCTGGTGTTGCAGAGGTCACTGCCATTGCAAGGGACACTACATTCATTTTCATAATTTCTACTGGATCTGAAATGAACTCTATAAGGGTTCATTGACTAAATTCAGCAATAGCTAGTCCTGCAACCCAGTCACTTCTGTAGGAAGTAATGCATGTTTTAGGGACTTGGGGAAGAAGAAATTAAAAGTATACAGAAAGCTCTACTTGCTTCATTTTCTTGATATGCCATATCATTTAAAGATGTATCAATGCCTGTTAAATTTATAATACGGCCTTCAACAACCTAATCTGGTAATTCATTAAAAGGTTCTAATTCTGAAATTCCTAGCCAACCAAAATATCCATTTGAACTGGGTTGTCTTTTAAAGTTATACTATACATTTAATGGGAATCTGAACATCCATATGAAAAATAATGTAAAGAAAAGATGCAAAGAAACAGTAACAAAGTAGAAAAGTAGGACTGAAATTAACTTAATAGAATCAATTGTGTTGGATCAAATGGCCATATCACATCCACCTATTCATTTGCTGTCACACATTGCTGTATAAGATGATCAAGTGAAAGAAAAACAGATGGAATTCTACTTGCTTCTGCTTTCCCAGCTGATATAAATGTAACTGAAGAACTCAACTTTAGATAGAATTAAGACCATGAACTGCCTTGCCAAATACGACCACTGAACCCACTTGATTTGAAATGAAAGTTTGGCCTAGCTAGAGACAGTACAATGAAATTCTGAATAAAACAGCCCCTAGAAGTCACTGAGTTCTGCTCTTCCACCTGAGAAGAGATACAGGTGCTTGAACCTTTACCAGATATACCTTAAAGTAGAGAAAACTATAGGATGCATAAAATACTGTGTCTCCAGGCAAAATGTATCTTTTTCTATGAAAAGACAGACCACTCCCCAGCACTGTAGTCTAAATGACGTCTCTACATAAAAGCTTATAAAGTAATGCCATCATATTGCTGTAGTATACTATACTTCTAATAAGGAATTTCAGAAGTCTGATGGCTAGAGTATTTTTAACAAAGTAATCTGAATACTTCTCATAGGCAAAAGTTTCATAACTGTTTAACAAAGGATTTTTTTTAATAGTTTACCACTAACATACATTCATAAATTTCACACACATTTCTTGGAATTTAATACAGCACCTCTGAATTATAGGAACACTGAGATGGTTTTATCGTATCAGACCAGTGGTCCAACTAGTAACTCCAATAGTTGCCAGTGCCCACTACTGAAGTAGGGGATTCAGAAAACCATATAATTAGGTACTGATCCTATGCCAACATCAGTTGCACAACTTTTGTTGATCTGAAAGGTGCAGGATCAGGGATCTATGATATAACCCACCCCAGAAAGAATCTCTCTTCCCCAGGCAGTTGGGGCCAAATTTTCAAAACACTTCCATTGCAATTTAAATGCCAAAATAAGGGCCAGATTTTTTAAACTGCCCAGCAGTTTTATTTGTATCAATCACAACTAAATTTTCACAGGAGCTCCACCCACAAATTTGTGATGAGCTCTTATGATAATTTGCCCATTTACTTTGATACCAAAGAAGGCACTGAGCTGTTCTGAGAATCTGGTCCTAATGGTTGGTTAACAGCCTGAAACAAAGGGGTTATATGCTTTCTAGATTCTGTAGTGTACGATATCTAGGGTTATTGAGCAGTCTTTTCACTTCCAAGATCATGATTCAGTTATATTAAGAAACACAACTGTCCATTTAGTCAAAGGATTACAACTCTGGCTGAAATCTTCACAATGAACTCTTTCCTACCAATGCTTTCAGTTTGATTATTTTAAATGGAAAATAATATACATTTCAGCTTTAATTACATATGAACATCATAAAAGATAAAGTAACAGGCAGAAAACACTATTTTTGCTAACCTGAAAACTTTTTGTACTCTTAAAAGCTTTAAAAAAAATAGATATGTAGTAGAAGAGAACACACTAATAAAAATTAGTTCCCTTTTCCCATCACATTTCCTTTCTTTCCTCTTTCTCCTCCACATATGTTGTGCTCTCTTTTGACCAAAACAAGTTAGCACTTGTTTCAAAAGCAGAAGCTAATCAGAGGATTCCTTAATTCGGGAGAAAACTCACAAACAACATAAAAGTTAAAGTCCTCAATACAAGATATCAAACCTAATTGGGTAAATGAACTTAGATGTGACCAGGATTTTTTTTTTTTGTTAAGTTTTCTTTCTTTGAATACCACATTGAAAAGACACTTACATCAGCTTCCCTAGGCAAGACTGATTAGTATGAAAAATTCTCATTTGAGTAATTCCTCATTTACTTTTCCAAGGAGAAATGGCTCAGACATAAGATAGAATTTTACCATGTGGGGACTATTTATCTAAAATTTATCATCACAAACAGTCTAAGTCAACCTCTCTAATTTAGATTTATTAGTGTTTTGTCAGTAACGATGTAGAAAATTTTTAACATAAACCATAACACAGTTTAATACAACAACTTCTCTTGTCATACCTAAGAAGATAATTAAAAATATATTAACATTTATGATGGAGTAAAGGCAAACACAATTCAATTTTTTTCACAAAGGTAGGTTATAATTAGTAAGGTCAATTGCACTGGTAATTAAAATATGTTCTTTTTGGGTCTGCTGCTGTTCTGGCTCATGAATTGAATTAATATGCCATTTGTATTACTTCCCATATACTCAGATTTAATATCTGGAAATGGAGAGTATAAATAATATTCACAATATTAGCGTGTGTGCGTGTGCACACATACAAGGATAAAAATAATACTGCACATTGATATAACACATTTACTCTGTTACATATTTTGCAAATGTTCTATCTATAAAATATAAGCACCAGCTGTTCAAACAGAACAGAGTAAACCCAACAAAACAGTGTAAAGTAACATGTGATGAATAATATATCCATTTGCAATTGCAGGGAAAATTTGTAAAGGATCAAATTAATTAACCAAAAGGAAAGTTGGCTAGAACACCAAGATTGAATATCCTTCCCTTGTGAAAAAGTACCAGGGGATTTTTAAATGAGTACAAGTTCTCAATTACAAGACTCATCCATAATACACCATCTCCTGAGGCAGTATCCCCCAATATCATGCTGAGGCACTGCTTCTGCATTGACTCAGGGGTAAGAATGTCATACGCTGAATCAACACCATCACGTCCTGCATGAAAGAGGACTAAATAGGAATTAACAACCTAATTGATGTTTTTTATTTTTGTTGGGAGTGGGGGAAGCATAGACTGTCACCAGATCATGTAGGAGTGTATTCAGGTCAAATTCCTTGTGTATTAGTATAGATCAATGTAATGGTTAGATGCGCAAGAGTGTATTGGGCATGTAAACTTCATGAAAACTAGTGGGATATTATTTGCATTGTTTTCACTGATCTGCAATATGTATACCCCTGTAGCTGAATAAACCATTAAAGAAATCTTGTGATATTCTGATGAAGGATTTAAGGATTTTAACAGAAAATGCTAATTTCAAACATGTGGCCATTATGTATGGTGGCTGGAGGTCAAAAGACTAAGTGCATTCCTCATTCATCATCATCATCATCATCATCAAAGGAAAAGTGTACATGGATAGAGACACAGTCAGCTTGTCTTCTGTCAAAAGATAATATAAAAATAGATTAAAAGAAAAAGCCTTCCTCTCTGAACTGTTTAGATTTTTTCAGGGAAATGTAGCACAGTCAACATGATGATCTCAAATGACACTCCTGATAACCTGTGAAAGACTTTTGTAAAATCAGCAGTCTGTTAAATCACTTAAGCTTTCAATAAAAAATGTGATAAATAAATGTTAGTCTTTAAAAGTGCCACAAGACTCCTTTGTTTTGCTGAACAGGACTAACATGGCTAGCCTTTGTAACTTGCTACATCACTGCCACTATTTGGAGTTACAAACTGATTTACCTGTACACATATTTTACCTGCTTTAACCTCCCAATAACTTTCATTCTTTTTTCTTAACTAATAAATCCTTAGTTTACTATAGAATTGGTGGCCAGTGTTGTCTTTGATGTAAGTGCCAACTGATCTGGGATAAGTGCTGGGACTGAGAGCAACCTGATGTACCATGATTTTTTTTAATTTAAGATCATTTTGTCTGGGTGACAAGATAGGTGGGAGAGTCTAAGGGGACTCTGTGGTTGGACTGGTATAGTGATCCAGGAATTCACATTTTTTACTGGCTTGGTGAAAGCTAATTATAGAATACACCATCAGCTTGGGGTGTCTGCTTTATTTATGACTCTCTGCCTGGAGGAAGGCACTCACAGTTGGAAGTCATTCCAGACAATGTGACATAGCTTATTGGGGGCAAAGCTGGAACTCAAATCTCTGAACACCCACCTCTATGGGTTGGCCCAGGATTAGATGAGAGGAAGTATATATTAATTATTATTATTATTAAATTGAAATGTTATAAGAACAATTTGTAAGATTTCACCATCATTGAATTCAAACAGAATCTCTAATGCCCATTTAGTCTTTAACTGAAATACTAACTCTGTCTGTGTCTAGCCTCCTTGACTGTCTTCTTCCTCCCACAACTTCAGGGTTTTCCATCCAAATATGTAAAAAGTTCAACTATTTTAGTGTGAGAGAACACACACAGTCCAGTGTTAAAATGTTTATGTGATATTGTGATATATTTATACTGGATTTTATGTACATCATAGCTCAAAAGTAATCATATCAGAAAATTAATATAGAGGAATATCTGATTCTTGATATTTGTTCTGTATAGCAACCACTGAAGCCACTACTTTCTCTACAGAGAGCAAGTATTTTAGCTGGTTTAAATTAATGCGATGAAAATAAACCTGAATGACAAATAATTAGTTTTCCTTCATTTATGGGGGTGGAGAGGGAGGAAGCCTACAATTTAAAATTAAAGAAGTTGGTCATAATGGAATGAACAGAATGAACACTGAATAAATGTTTGTAAATTAAGTTACTGAGATGGACAAAAAGTTGGAACAAAGTGAATCACCAAGAGTGGCCCAATGAAAATGCAAAAGGGACCACAGAAGAAGAATGGTTATTTAGGAGATATATACACTCTAAAAGCAAGTCACTTTGAGAACTGATAGATACCAATATGACTTCTACCAACCCTCTCAGATGAGGATAACCCAAGATGACAAAAAGCAGTAACAACACAACAAACTAATCCAAAATGTATTAAGGCCTTCTTTATCTGATCTGAGCTGAGTAATACATCACCAATATTAACATTTTGGAGACAAGAGTCCTCAGGAGAAGGCAAAAGTCCTATTGATTATTGGAAGCCTGGGTTTTAAAGTTAGATTACCATTTTTTTTGACTTTGTTGTGGACTCTGACTATAAACTGTCTGGCAAGTGATCATGAAACCAATAGTGTCAGCTTCTTTTCTTTGATGTACAGCATGTGTCCTGTAGAGTCTAAGGGAAAAAGGCCTTTTCCTCTCATGCTTGAGGCAAGAGAAACAATGATTTTTTTAACTCACAGCTAACCCAGAGAAAATTTTACACAATATGCTGTCTATAACAACAAAGATCCTGCAATTGGAATAATTAAATCAAAAGATAGAATGCTAAAACAGGCTTTAGCTTGTTTGCATTTCTCCATGATGCCAACAACTTGAATTCCAGCACCAGGCAACTATTTATTCAGAATGAAAACACGGTTAAAGAAATGGGACGCAATGTTTAAAAAACAGTAGAAAATTCAGTTGGGAGTTCACTTTCAAGAATGAAAAACTAGACCAAGATTAGTGGTTTATTCAAGTGGTATAACAAATCACCTCCAGCCTGCTAAAGTCATTTAGAATGCTACAAAAACAAGCATGAATCCTTCCATATGGAATACATACTTCCACATGACAGGTTCTATAATGACCAAAGAAATCTCTAAATTAGCTAAGGTAATTGTTCCCCCTCTGATCACGAGGTAACAGATACAAGAAGAAAAGATCTGCCAATCAAACTTTCTTCTAATTCATATGCACTTGTTTTCAGATGATTCCAGAGTGGAAACTTAAATCACACCTGAAGGATGATATTATATTCAGATTCTGGCCCAATAACAGATTAACTCCCATTCTGATGAGTTAATGAATTATTGGGTGATTGGAGAGGCTTCCTTCTGGTAGATGACTATCCAAAAGCTATTTACAACTTCAAAAAAGGCAACAAAATAGTAACAACTTTCTGGAACTACACCGCTTTCCTACAGGTAGCCAAGAATAACCAGAAGAGTGTCACAGCAAAAGTGACTAGAGATTTCTACTCTCCATTCTAGTAGAGGTCATACATATGAATTAATTCCTAACACTTATAAGAGATTCTAATCTTGTTGGTCTTCAGAATCCTCATTTCCAAACTGGCCAACTCACACAGAAGCATCAACAGCAGAGAGAAACACATGTTTTGACATCCTGAATCAGGGAAGGTGTTGAAAGAGCAATTAGGACAACACAGTCAAGGACAAAAATTTGAGAGCATGGCAGTGGCCTCTGTTTAAAAGATTTTTTGGGTAGACTCTGCTAGCTAAACCTGTACAATAACAATGGTCTCTTCTTTCTGATGCAATATAATAAGTAACGCTTCAATAAAATAAGTTTGTAAAACAGTTACTCTAGGATTGTGCAAACAGGTGTACTTTAATGTGGTCTTCTTGACACTCTAACCAGTAAAACAGCTTGAGGTATAGCAATCTTAGAAAGTTGGCTCCAATTCCATGACATGAATACCATCTTGTCAGAAAAGACTACATGTGAAATATTTAATATGACATCCTATCCTCAAGAAAGTTACTTCTAGCCATTTCCTAAGAGAAAGCTAGTAGGGGTTCTGATCCACTGTGGACTGGGTCACCAGTGCCCACTAAGTAGAAAGTGGAGGAAGCAATTACCATTTTTAACCTCTGACATGGAATACAAAAGACAAGCAGAAAAGCACCACACAGTTCAGTCCATTTCACAATGATGTGTATTATTTGAAGTGATCCCGCAGCTTTTAATGACTAGACCTTTTTGATCCCTGCTCCTTCATCCTCTTTTACAGCTGTATAATCAATGTCTGATTATTCTAAAACATGTTGATTAAAAACAATGCTACAAATCTTACAAAAACCCACCCAAACCAGAAGGATTTAAAAAGCTGCATTTTTCATCTGGAAAACTGACTTTAGTACATACAATTCCATCTCTGATACTCATGGTTTATGGACAGTGCAGTAGTACATCAATGTCCTAAGAGGAAACTTGGGACTACTTCAACATCCCTCTCACATAACAGATGAGAATAAGCCATAATGCCATATGGTGAATGAGCATCATGAGCCAAGATAAATACTTTTGCTTGTCATTAATGTAGTTGAGGCACAGCTGTATTATACTAAAGCTAATAAGAAATGGGGTCAAAAGCACATTCTATTGGCTTATTAGGTCCTTTGGCATGAACAAGCACTCAGAGAAATCACTGCTCATGGAGGAGACTACATACTTTTGCTTGGATGAGTCAGAAAAGTCATTGTGCAATAATGCCTGATCTCCCACAATGCAATAGATGGAGGCAAGGATGATGGAGCAAAATGTTGTCTGTACATTAAACAGACCTGTTATCAAGAGGTCTTGAAACGACACAGAGATCTGACTTAGAGCTTGTCTTTGCTGCAGTTTTGGCTTGCGGTACAACTTGAGTGTCACCTTTAACCCCACAGAATAATAAGCAGCATTAGTTAAGCAGTGCTTTAAACTTGAGTGAGCTGCCTAACAGAGGGCATGGGCTGAAGCCGAACTTCTGCTGATAGGATTACAAGTACTGCAGTTGGGTTGCAGCTACAGGCTACAAATTCAGCTCAGATTACCACAGTTCATTAGTTGCTGTTCCAATCATTCATGGGATTTCCTCCCACAAAAGCTCATCCGAGAAATAAATTTGCCAGCCTTTAAAGTGCCACAAGACTCCTTGCTTGTTTCAAACAATCCAGTTGCTCTGTGCTGGCTGAGTGCTGTTTTGCAGTGTGGCTGCTCTCACTTGAGTTAAGTTAACTCAGATGTAGTAACCTGAGTTAACTATTTCAGTGAAGACAACCCTTTATGAAGACAGTTACAGCAAATACACTTTGCTTCTTTTCCTCTTTGAACTAGTCTCTCATTCTAAAGAAGGTCTGTTCACACCTAACCTTGGGGAGGCAAACATAAATAGAAAGTTAAACAAAGCCTTGCAGCAGATACATCCAAACAGATATTCAAATATGTGTCAGTGCAAAAGCTTCAATGGGAGACACAGAGTGACCCATCCAAGAACAACTCAGAGCCTAGTAGGTAAGGCACGAACATGGGAGATGAAAAACCTGGGTTAAACCCCTGCTCCACATCAGGCAGAGAATTTGAGGATTTAAAGTGGAGGTATCACACATTCTGGGTGAGTGCTCTAACCCCCAATATCAAGGTTACATTTAACATTTTGTCCTACTTATTATTCATGAGAAAGGGGTTTGTCACCTAACTCTAGGAAAAGGTTCATAGTGGTGCTTCTTGCCTCCGACCCATATTAAGGTGCCAGATTCCTTTTGGCAGTTGAGGCTTAGGCTACCTCAACACTCCTCAGTATCTGCTACTGACTAGATTAGGAAGCTCTCCACCCAGCTTACTAGCCTTTCTGGATTCCCTTCTCAGGCACCTAGCTCTCCTCATACATTGTACAAGGAGCCTAGCCACCTGTCCCAGGGCTCGGGATTCCACTAGGCAGCAAAGTGCTTAAATGATTATGCATTGCACCAAGAGACGATATCTCCTTTCTGGATCTAGCCCTGTTTACTTAAGAAAGGAAGTTGTTATATAGTTTCTCCGTAAAAGTTTGCTGCTACTAATAATGGAAAATTTACAAAGTTTCCTCTTATTACCATAGCAAAAGTGAGTAGTGGTTACCTTCTTTTGACCCGTCAAGCAGAACAACAGCATTCCAATAAAGCATTTTAGCATACTTTTGCCATATATAGATCTACTTATAGATGTGTACACCAATATATGTATTTCTGCTTCTTAGCATATAGTTCTGTACCATGGAATTTGTAACATAACTTCCTTTATCCACCCCTTAATTTCTCTCAGAAAAACAATATCCTGGTTCTAAAACAGCTGAAAATAATGGTTTTCTGTTTTGAAATTTCGTTATCTCATTATTAATACATATATAGCCCTGATCCCATACCACCTTCTTCTCAAGTCCTATTAGCTGCAAAGGGTAACATACTGGTACTTGTGGAAACATCAAGTCAACAGAAAACGTGAAGGATGTTTGCAGTGAGTTTTATAAAATTCTGGAGTGTCACTTAAGGTTGAACCTAACCTCCTGTTACAGGAAGTCAATGCTTAAAAGATTAATTTTAAGGGGATTGGGGCCATACACTGCTGGTGTAAATCTGTAGCTCTGTTAACATCAGTGACACTATGTTGGTTTATACTAGCTTAGGACTTGATCCAGAGTGTGTGATTACATCAGGTCGTGATATAACTAGAAAACAAAGGCTTGCACAAGCCCTTGCCCCAAAACAGTCATTCTGTTTGACTATGCTATCCGTGATGGATAAACTCCAGAGGGAACCATCTCTCTATCTTAGCTGCATAGACATCCCGTTGTCATTAGGAAGAGGAGCATTATCCAAGTAAATCTATCCAAAATGTTGCAGACTTTCTTTTTTCAACAGCTGCCTTCACAGTTGTACGTGTAAAGAAGAATGCTGGAGTCATCTATTAATCTCACAAAAAGAATTTGATTGATGTCATCTAGTCAATGTTGGTAATTATACTATGAATTAGAAATTGTTCCCCATGATAAAAATGGTTATAAGCAATCTTAAATCCATAGAGTTTGAGGGATGATCTGTTGTGACTCTGGTAATCTCTTAAATTATGCATGCTTAGCTTAGACATATTGGGCCAAATCCAAATGTGGTGCAATTCAAATGAAGTCAATTTATACCTGGTAGTAATTTGATCCATTATTTTCACATTTAAAAGAAAAAGGAAAAGGAAGCTATCAGCTCACTGAAGTGCACTCCTATGTTATACAGTTATTCATAAAAGCGTACAGAGGTTGTGAGATGCACTGAACACAATATTTTCTTTTGTTTGATTAAAAACCAGACATAGTACAAGCCACTGGAACATTGGCCCAATAAATGCAAAACTTGCCTTTGTCAAGATGAATCTCCAAAAAAAGATGAAATCTTGATTAAAACAAAAAACTAGTACTACCTCAGAGGGTATTCACTCTTCCAGTGGATTAGTGGTCTTGCAGAAAACAGTCTGTATGAGACAGAACATCTGTATGCTTTCAACATCTGCTCCAGCACAGACCCTTGTGATAATTTACCATGCAGTACTTTCTGGGAAAATAAAGTTCCAGCATGACAACACAAGGCTATTTTTCTAAGGGTGTTTTCATTATTATAATCCATCTTTACAAACCATCAGATGTTTATTATTTTACTTCAATTTTTCTGTAATAAAAATAATGGAATGATACATACAAGGTATTTTCTGTTACAGAATGATAGTTGTATAAACAAACTGATATTTATATTATTGTCCTGGGATAGTGAAATGTCATGCTGTATATTAAAACAGACTTTTGAAGACAGCATGTCAACCTTCACTAAATCAATTTGATTAAATGCTGCATATCCACAGTACATAATTGCCTTTAAAGATTCCAATACTCTGATAACAGACACATACTACTACCCTGTTGAATTTGTGCGATAGGACTGCCATCCGATGGTCACTATTATAAGCAGTAAACATCTGTCACATACCAGGTGTGTCCATGCAAACCATAGGTCTGTATTGGGCCTACTATATTTGTTCAGAATTATGAAAATACTTGTTTTAAAGTTGTTCCTATGGTACTGTCTGAAAGGGTATAAAAATTATTTTTTCCATATATGCACACTGGTTACATGGTTTTAATTTACATGAATGATGCCTTCAGATAAATGAACCTGGATATTTTATATGGGTATGTAGTTAGAAACCAATGCCGAAGCTAAGTAATGGGAAATAGGATGAACATCTCAACATGGTACTGCATGTGCAACACCAATCACCAGAAAATAAATTACTACACACACACACACACCTACCTACCTGATTCCCCAAGATATCCTAGTCAATTTTGAACTACTTGCTCTGCCAGGGCACCTCACACCCAACTCACACTCAATGTACATTTAGGAAAGCCTTGCTTTCTCTCAAACTCTGCTGTCACGGACATAAAATGCAACTTTATGCTGATTTTGTTCTTTAACCAGGAACAACTTTGGGGCAATATTATCCTCATTTTCAGGGAGAAAGTAAAAGAAGGATGGCAAGGAAGAGTGTGCGAGAAGAAGAGGAAACAAGGCAACAGAAAAGAAAAGAGCCAGGCAATCATTAGCTGTAGAAACAGTCATCCCTGTTCTCCTCATGAGAAAAAAAATCTCAAGTGAAACTTCAACAAGATGAGTTTTCAATAGCTCTCATCTGAGGCATCCCAGAGCATTCTTCTCCTTTGGGCAGCCTACCAAATTGGAAACTGACTGTAAAAAATAAGATCTTGGATGAGGACTCTGGGCTGTAGAAGTCAGACTGTGCTGAAATGTCAAACATTCATTATTAACTATTATCATTATCATGAGCTTTCCAAATTCCTAGCCTACTTTCTAGCATCATGACCCACATGAGAACTGATCGTCTTCCTATTTTCTCATTATGATAACTTGAGCCATGACAATAAATGGTAAGTTAATGCATCAGTCCACTTTTTATAATAAATGGAATTGTTTGGAGACATCCCAATAATCAAACTAACTGACATTGATGATGCACCTGCACAAATCTAACAAGGAGGGAAAATGACCCAAATGTATTATAACTGGGTTCACAAAATAACTGACCACAGCAACTGTCAACTGCAACCGCAACCAAAGGCGGGAAATAATATCTATTTCCAAATTCAACAGAACATTAACTCATCCCGCAGGCAACTCATCTCACTGAGCTATTGTTTTGTCCCAACATGGACATTATTCCAGAAAACTGACTGTTGATCTGGAGCTTGTTGCCTGAGAAACTTCCACCTGTGCTGGTGCACATCAGAATCGAAGAAACTATTGATACTGCGCTTTTTCCCAAGAAAGCATTCCATTAAAGTTTACAATCACTTACTTCAGCCGCTCAACTTTGATTATTATATTTGCTTGAATAAGCAATTATTAGGTGTTTATATCTGTAATCAGGTATCAGAAAGGTATTCTAAAGATTCAAAATAAAAAAATACAGGGTTTTCCTGATGTTGCACAGGCAACTCATATGCATCATATGAACTTTCTGATTTCATATAGCTCTCCAGGTGGTCACTTAGAGCCCTTTATGGCTTCTCAGTGAAACCAGAAGGGAATCCAAACACGAAGTCTTCTGTAGAATGCAAACAACTTTTTATAGAGCCATGTCTACTGAAAGTTTTAAAAGCAACTGGAAAAGAACAGTGTGTACAACAGTGTCTCTCACCCCTTTCTCCCCACACCAACTATGGTGCAAGCAAAGCCTCCTATACACAAACTTGAAGAGGAAGATGCAGAAAACCTCTGCTTCAAAGGCACCATTTCCAAAGCCAACATCCTTGTTCCTCCTTACAGTCTTTAAAGGTCATACATTTAATGACAATACCTTTAAAGTCACATGGTCCAAGCAGCCCAATGTGCATCTGAATTTGCACATACAACCACCCTACTGAATGAAAGGAAAGGAAATTATCTGAGAAAACCAGACAGCTGGGAAGTTACAAGCCTATAGTAAGATGCAATGTGTGTCTGATAAATATTATGTTATCAGTTGATATAAATTCCCCAGCAATGCAGTGACAATTTTGTGCTTCAAGAAAAAAGTAACATCACATGACCTGACATGCCAATTTTGGCTAGTAGGCAATAGATCACCACAACAAGGATAGAATTCATAACAGAAATACACAAGAAGCTGGTAGAGTGCCCAAAGAGTAGCAATAATCTCAACTCACCAGTTCTTTACTCTTTCCCTGTTACTTTAGCCAAGCTTTTAAGTGCAAAAATCTACCACATGCTCCATGCATAATAGGAAACGTTTACTTTTATGACTGATTATAAACAGAAGGCTCTTGCAACAGCTCCGCCTCCAATAGGACCCTTTAAATATTTACATTCCGCTGGCTGGCACATAGCAATGAATGTTTATTGTCAGGGCTGCTTCAAGCATATGAGATGTAGTGCCTGCACACGGTGTTGCTTTATTTCAATCTGTCATACTAGAGGTTGAACTTGGACAAAGGCTGAGATGGTCAGTTTTCCTCCTAGGGCACCCTTGATAGACCTACCTTTTTCTTCTAGAATCCATATGGCAGCAAATGTGACCAAACAATGGAAATGCAAATTAGAATATCACAATATTATTGCACATTTTAACTTCAGCAGAAAAAAAAAAATAAACTCTTCTCCCAATTGACAACTGGGCTGGAAACTATAAGTTTCTGTATTGCAGTTAATCTGGAATTGACAGGATACTTTGCTTCAGAAGACAAAGCCTGAGTTTACCTGTACAGGAGCTGAAACTATCTTGTCATAAGAATCATGATGATTTTTTCTTTTACAAAACATAATTAGGATCTTGATAAATAATAGATTTTGATAGGAAATGAAGGGAAAATAATGAAATATGAACTGGAATAAGTTGCCTAGGGAGACGGTGGAATCTCCATCATCGAAAGTTTTTAAGAGCAGGTGAGATAAGCATCTGTCAAGGATGATTTAAGAGGGTGCTTGGTCCTGCCATGAGTGCTGGGGAATGGACTTGATGACCTCTCATGGTCCCTTCCAGTTTCTATGATTTTAAACCATCCACTGCTCCTTTATCACCACTAAAGATTTTATTAATTGTGTAAGTTTAACCAACCATGTCATGAACTCTTCTCTCAACTTGTAGAGAGTAGCAATTTAAAAAAAGAAAAAAGGAAATCTTCAAACTTCACAATGGCTGATGCCTGCTTTTAAGGCAGCACTCATTGCCAATTTTTTCTTGATTGTTATTTAATGACTAATGTTATCCTGCTCTTTCTCCATTCCTAACTTCAGACACTGAAACTTTCAGTACTTGAGGAGACACTTGCAGGCTAGAGGGAAAGACAGACAGAAAGATAACTGCAGGAAAAAGACTGATCAGAAAGATCATTTCTGTCGCTGGGATTAGCTGGTCTGGAGCAATACATGAAGAAACCATCTTTACTCAAAGATGACAGGAAAGTCAGTCTCTCATACACATGCTGAAAAGATGGAATAACAGTTCTGAAGTCAGTAGAGTTACTTCAAATTTACACCTATGAAACTTGAAGCAGAATTAGGCCTTCTCTGCTGCCTGCCAACTGGAAAATCCAGCTATTTGTCAAGGAAAAGGTATCTTTCTTTGTGAGTTAAAGCCAAAAACTACAAAGTGGAGAAACTTAAAATCAGATATTTATTACGGCATAAGGGCCCCTCAGTTATTAATTAGTTTCATGTGTAATAACTTGTTACACCAAATAGGTAACTGTCATGAGCCCTTTCCTATTTCAAATTAAGAGTTATTTGATTTAGTCTGCTTAAATGTGAGCCCTACTGTAACGGCTATACAAAGCTGACAGTAAGTCTACCTTCTCAAGTTCACATTCTCGAAAAAACATAGCAACCACAAATATTGTACTCAGAGCTGTTTCATACCACAGTGATTAGCTGTCTTCTGCCCTCAGAATCATAGTAACATATGTACCTGTTTTGTGATTTGCCATTTTCGCAAAAACACATTATTCTCTATGGAAACAACAGAACCCATGACAAGCCAAGCACCTTGACATAATAGAATTAAGTGAGGATGTTTTGAACAGTGCACTGAATGAGGAATAGCAGATGTACTGTATGTAGAGGAATAAAAACCACATGATTTCACAAATAGGCAACCAAAGATTCTGCTGGATTGCTAGAACAGTAATGTCCAGGAATTTAAAAAGAATGTATTACAAAAATGTGTGTTAGGACATTTCCAAAACCAATACACTCAGCTAGTGTGAATGGTTCTGCATACGAGTCATAAGAATCCTTTCAGTCAATAAAGCATACAATATTTAAACAGTGATGGAAATCTTCTTATTCTGGTTTCCTGTGTTCTTCTTTGCTGTGTGGTATGGAGAGTAATAAAAAGCCTACCTAGACAGGACAGAGGATCGATAAAGAAAACATAAATGTAGCTTCATGAAGAACCCCCAAGTAAGTGTAAAGGTAACTTCATGGAAGAACACCTAACTAAATATTTGTGGTAACTTTATACAAGAGAAGCTCAGCAAAAAATGAGGAAGAAAGTATGGGTTGTTCTCTCCAGGCTACAGAAGTAAATCTGAAGCGTCTTCATGCTCCACGTAGAGAAACAAATGCTGCTTTTGATCTCTGTGATTTCTCGGGGGGCGGGGGGCAGAGTTACACAGGAACTGGAACGTATTTTGCCTTATAATCAGTTTGTTTGTAAGGCCAATGCACCACCCATTACATGGGTTTGCAGAACTCATGTAAAGAGAACCATGAAATTCACAAATAAATTTCCTCTTTTTGAGCCTTTTACCAGTGTGGAAGGGAGTTGAGTTGGGGCAGAGGAAAACAGAACACAAAGATCATTCTTATCTGCTTTCTGCTCAGAATGAGAGTTTGACTCCAACTCAGATTCCTGCTAAGATTAAGACAATCTTCAGCAGGAGAGATTTAAGTTAGGATATTTGAACAATGCACTGAATGAGTATTAAGAGATATACTCTGTTCACATGCATATAAACTATCTGATTTCACAGTGAGGCAGCCAAAGATTTCTCTGGATTTTCCAGTACTATAATAGGAACACTACAACACAAAGTGAGCACCAGTTACAGAATATTACCATTATATTCTACTACTTGAGGAAATTAGATTTTTTTTAAATGGGACTAGGTTTGTCTTCAGTTAGCCATTTTTCTGTTAGCACCTAGCATTCACTACCTAGAGTTAACTGCATAAGAAAAAATGGGGGGAAAAAAGGATTAAACATAGCCCTGATTTCTCCAAATCTCAACCAATCCTGGGTTTTGGTTTTGTTTTGACTTGGTTTGGTTTTCTGGGGTGGAGGGTATTTTTGATTTTTTTAGCCATTACATGCAACCAACTAACAGGCTATATTCGTTTGACTCTGTTCTTATCAGGCAAGGTTTCCTCAGGTGGTAATTGAAGGATTTCCCATAAAAGTAGGAAATCAGTTCATCAGAATGCCACACCAATCTTCCAAATGCCCTTCAAACAGAATTGGATTCAAACTGGCAAAATAAGATAACTGGTTCCATTTTGCAAAAAGGAAGAAAATCCAAAGAAATATTAGATTGTTTTTAAACTCACGAAAATGAGGTGCTACTAGTAACTCCATTTGGTATATATAGAACTTGTCTTGTTTATAAAGCATTTGGTTCTGCATTCTGATATTATCACTTTTCAGCTGTTACAAGAGGAGAGTCACATAATTAAGCAAGTCTTTGATTATCAATGCTTATTTGATATAGTAGTTTCTAAGTTAAGAACACATTTTCCAGACCCTGGACTTCAGAAAAACAGACTTTTAGTCCCTGGGGGAACTGATGGGCAGGATCCCCTGGAGGGCTAGTCTGAAAGGGAAAGGAGTCTAAGAGAACTGGCTGTATTTTAAAGAAACCCTACCAAAGACACAGGAAGACACCATTCCAATGTGCAGAAAGAACAGCAAATAGGGAAGGCACCCAGCATGGCTTAGCAGGGAACTATACGGTGAGCTGAAACACAAAAGGGAAGCTTACAAGAAGTGGAAGCTTGGACATACGACTATGAAGGTGTATAAAAGATATTGCTTGAGCCTGAAGAGATAAAATCAGGAAAGCCAAAGGGCAACTGGAGTTACAGCTAGCAAGGAGTGTGAGGGATAAAAGAAAGGGGTTCTACAAGTATGTCAGTAAGAAGAGGATCAGAGATGGTGTAGGTCCCTTACTGAATGGGGCAGGGAACCTAGTAGGGGATGACAAGGAAAAGGTTGACGTACTCAATGCTTTTTTTACCTCAGTCTTCACAGGCAGGGTCAGGTCCCAGGCTATTGCACTGGGCAACACAGAAAGGGGAGAAGGAGAGCAGCCCTTGGTGATGAAAGGTCAGGTTAGGGACTACTTGAATTGGATGTGCACAAGTCTACGGGGCTGGATGAACTGCATCTGAGGGTGCTGAGGGAGCTGACCATTATCTTTTAAAATTCGTGGCAATTGGGGGAGGTCCTGGATGACTGGAAAAAGGCAAATATAGCACCCATCTTCAAGAAAGGGAAAAATTTAATCACCCAGGAACATCTTTTGAAAGAAATGTGCAAGTTTCGTTTAAGGATGAGGACTTCCAAAACCTCAGAGCTTTATATATATTGCCAGGAATCATCTTATACAAGTGTGTAGCAGGGTTGTTTCCCTGCTCCAGCCCATAACAGATAAAAAGGGCCAGAGAGCAGCAGCCAATCAGGGGGTTGGGTTGCTGGGCCAATCAGCGGCCAAGAACCCTGTATACAAGAGAACTGCTGCAACACCTCAGTCAGTTGATCCCAGACCTCAGAGAAGGCGGTTCTCTCCCTAGCTGGCTGAGGGAGCCAGCACCAAGGACAGCTCACTGGGTGTCACTGGGAGCTGTTCAGAGCCAATTGGTGTTGAAGGTGTAGGTGGTAACTGAAGCCTGAACCAGTGGTACAGACGTGAGGGCTCCTGGAGCAGATGGCAGTGGATACTCTAGAGAAAGAGGCTAGGATCAGACTACAGAGGTGTGGCCCTGAGGTGAGGGTGTACATGCAACTGAGGCTGCAAGGAAAGCAGCCCAAGAAACTGTGGCTTTGAGACTGCCAGGGGCAGGCAGTGGTGATAGTGCAGAGGTCACTTCAGAGGGTCCCTGGGCCAGGACTGGAAAAAGTAGGTGGACCTGGGTTCTTCCTCGTTCTCCCAGAGTGCCAGAAATGGTGCTGCACTCAAGGGCTATTGACTGGGGAAACAGTTGTGGGGAGCAGTGAGTGGGACTGTACCTTGGAAGGGGTGGATTTATAAAGGACTTAGCTGGAAGGCTGAAGTGTGAGGGGTTGTGCACAGTCAGAGGGCTGAGTAGCTGGGCTGTGGAGAGATGGAACACTGACCACCTCATGTAGACCACTTGAGTTAATCCCCAGTAAAGCCACCAGGAGGCACCCGTCAGTTGGGTCATGTGCTGCAAAACCATTGAGACGTGATAGCAAGGATGCATCTGATGCTTTAGAGAAGACGTGGTGAACAGGCAGAACAGAGAACGTTTAATGTAACAAAATAAAAATGTGAGTTGTCTCATTTATAACTCTGAGAAACTGTATTTGAATCCTTAATGAAGAAGAGCTCAGCTCACAGCTATCAGAGTGACTTTGAAATTTCCTGTAATCAAACATGACTTGGGGATTCTATTATCATTATGAAATAATAAGTGAATGTGCATGGTGTTTGGAACTTGGTACAGGGCTGTTCCAACATCAGGATGCAGACCTCAAAACTAGTTCTCTTTTATGTTGGACTGCATTTTCTATAGACAGTTATTGACGTTTGTTTCTTTTTCATAAGCCCCGTTCTGTGGTGAAGACTCACTTCCAGAGATAGCTTTTTGCTGCTGTTTTTTCCTGGTTCTGTGTGGAATATATGCAAAAGCCATTCTGTGTCTTACCCAGCTAGTATATCCATTCAGCAAATAACAGCAATTTTCCCACAAATTGTAAGACCAACAGGGATCCCCACTCTTACATCAAGAAACCATTAAGTCATGCCTTGTCTTTGAGACATCACAACATGAAGTACTTCTGTCAAGTTCCTACTGTGCATCCCAGTACACAAAAATACATGTGTGTTATGACTCCCTGCAGTTCCAGCTGATATCAACAGATACCGAATGCAGGGAACAAAGATTTAAAATAATAATACTTAATTTGAACAGACCTATTCAACCACAGATCTCAAACTGCTTTGTCATGGAGATAAGTTTTAAAAGGGATAGCTGTGTTAGTCTAGTCCAGTGAAAAAACAACAAGGAGTTGTGTGGCACTTTAAGACTAACAGATTTATTTTTTGCATGAGCTTTCGTGGGAGAAGATCCCACTTCCTCAGATGCTTCGAAGATGGGTGAACTTACAGAAAGGAATGAAAGTAAATGCAAGGGGGTGTAAAACACCACCACCAGAACCACGGCCAGGGATGTTCTATCCACTACCCAAAATCCATAAAAAAGGAACCCCTGGACGCCCCATCATCTCAGACATTGGCACTCTTACCGCCGGCCTATCTGGCTATGTGGACTCCCTCCTCAGACCCTATGTTATCAACATCCCCAGCTATCTTCAAGACATCACAGACTTCCTGAGGAAAATACAGTCCATTGGAGAACTTCCTGAAAACACCATTCTGGCCACTATGGATGTAGAAGCTCTTTACGCCAACATCCCACATAAGGATGGATTACAAGCTATTAGAAGAACCATCCCAGATGATGACACAGCGCAGCTCGTGACTGAACTTTGCAACTTTGTACTCACCCACAACCACTTCAGATTTGAGGATCATTTATATCTCCAAATCAGTGGCACTGCTATGGGCACCCGCATGGCCCCACAATATGCCAACATCTTCATGGGCGACTTAAAACAACGTTTCCTCAAGTCTCATCCCAAAACACCTCTTCTTTACCTGCGCTACATTGATGACATCTTTATCATCTGGACACATGGCTGGGATGCTTTTGAAGATTTTCACAGAGATTTCAATAATTTCCACGACACCATCAAATTGAGCCTGGAACACTCCACACAGGAGATCCACTTTCTTGACACTACAGTACAAATCAGGGATAGACGCATCACCACCACCCTATACCGAAAACCTACTGATCGGTATAGTTACCTACATCCTTCGAGCTTCCATCTTAAACACACCACACGATCCATTGTCTACAGCCAAGCCCTAAGATATAACCGCATCTGCTCGGATCCCTCAGACAGAGACAGACATCTTGAGGATCTCTATCAAGCATTCTTGAAACTACAGTACCCACCTGGGGAAGTAAGAAAACAAATTGACAGAGCTAGACGGGTTCCCTGAAGTCATTTAATACAGGAGAGACCCAAGAAAGAAAGCAACAGAACACCACTAGTCACCACATACAACCCCCAAGTCAGACCTCTGCAAAAGATCATTAAGGACCTACAGCCTATTCTAAAAGATGATCCCTCTCTCTCTCAAGCATTAGGAGACAGACCACTCCTTGCTTATAGGCAGCCCCCTAATCTTAAACAGATACTCACCAGCAACTACAGATCTAACAACAAGAACATTGAAGCAGGCACACACCCCTGCAAAAAACCACGCTGCCAAGTCTGCCCACATATCTACACAACAGACACCATCATAGGTCCTAATCAAGCCTGCTGCTCCATCAAAGGCTCATTTACCTGCTCATCTACTAATGTGGTCTATGCCATCATGTGCAAGAAATGCCCCTACACCTTATATATTGGACAAACAGGACGATCGCTCCGTAAGAGACTGAATGAGCACAGAGCTGATATCAGAAATCAAAGAACAGAGAAACCAGTTGCTGAACACTTCCATCTTCCTAATCACTCGATGATGGATTTGTTAACGACCGTCGTTAGAGCTGTACATGGGACATCAAGACTTCAAAGAGAGACAGCTGAACTCGAATTAATATACAAGCTAAATTCTGTGAAGGCTGGTCTGAATCAAGACTGTGGATTCTTTTCCCATTACAAAGGGTAATTTGACTTCAGGCTTCCCATGGTTTGAACCTGTAAACTGCTCTGATTTGCTGTTACTTTATGACCTGATCCTATGTTTTACACCCCCTTGCATTTAGTTGCATTCCATTCTGTAAGTTCACCCATCTTTGAAGCATCTGAGGAAGTGGGATCTTCTCCCACGAAAGCTCATGCAAAAAATAAATCTGTTAGTCTTAAAGTGCCACACAACTCCTTGTTGTTTTTTTCAATGGAGATAAGTATCATTCCCATTTCACACATGTGAAAACAGACAAAGACAGGTTAAAGGTGTTGCTTAGAATCACAGAATAGCTTCCTAACAGAACCTACCGCCCCAACTTCTAGTCCACTATACTGAGGATCAGACCACATTACTGCCACAGCCCAGGTTCATTGCTATGGCAGAAAGAGTTATACTTCCCTCTTAAAGAGATTTGATGGCTTTTTAATAAGAGCAATGGAGATAATAAACTTCAGTGATTTCAGCCTGAGCCTCTCATTTACACTGTGAGGAGAGCTAGAGAAGCTGTATCTGCTCGTTAAAAATTAATTACCTTGTTTATCACAATTACCCAACAGAGCAAAAAAAAATCTACAGAAGTGGGAGTTCAAGGTTTTCATTGTGTAAAATTAGTGTACAGATGTTTTATCACATTGTAAAGTGACTTCTGAGCCTTGGCTCTAAACACATTAAAAGCCCACTATTGCAGACATGAAAATCAGGACATGCTCCTCTCCTTCAGAAAACATAACAACATGAAGAACGTAAGCACACACAGAACATACCATTAATCTAAAGAACTCCAGACTCAGCTACAATAATTTGAAATTGGTTGAAGTTTTGTTTTTTCTAATAAAAACAAATGTGTTCTATTTTCAGCACTGCTAACATAATAAGAAATTCAAATTTGAAAGAAATCATGGGAACTATAGCATAGAGATTCTGGCCTAGATTCTGATTCAGTTACTCCATTAGAATTACTCCTAATTTACATCAGACTAGCACAGAAAAATTTGAACGCAGGTGTGATATCATCCTTTGAGGCTGTACAAAACTCCCCTAAAAGCTGCCTTCTCTATTTAACAAAAGTCATAAAAGACGCCACAAGAACCTTAAGCAAAAATATTCTTCTCTGTGCATATTATCTCATTTGACTGCATTTCACCAAAAATCAGGGTACAAAAATGCTAAAGTTCACCTTCCATAGCAGAGAATGAGTCAGGTGCTTGGAGCTGCTAACCATCTAAATATCTGATTAATTGGAAAACTGCAACTTTTCTCCCCCTAATTTAAATCAGGAAGCAAGGCAGGAGCAGAAAAGCAAAAATGATCACATCTTATCCTTTAAAGCCCTGGCCATTATGATATTTCTGTCTGCTCTTGAGTTCCAAGTGATTTCTGTAGGCTATGTTATCTGTTATAGCCTTTCTGAAAAATGAAATTGCACATTGAAGAAAGAAAATTTCTATTCTGGTAAAAGAATCATTTAGAACTGACAGCACTGCATAGTGTCAAATAGTTTTTGAAGGAACTCAAACAAACTATTATAATCCCCATTTTCCATGCTGATATTTTATAGGTTTCTCATTTTATAGGGTTTTAAAAGACATTTTTCTATACTAAAAAGTGACTGAAAATGAAATGCTTAAAGCCTACAGAGTTTTACGGTACTACAGAAGAGGAAAATCACATGGAAGTCAGACAAAAGTCTGACTTACCCCATGACCTATCCTGGAGCAAAATCCATAGGGAGGCGGGCTCAGCAGTTCATGGCACCAGCAACTGCTATCAGAAGCTCTGTTGAGAGGTCACACTGCCTCACAAGTGGACAGATGGTACTCACTAAGGAGGAGTAATCAGAGCATCTCCATGGGAGTGTCCATCCATTCAGTTACTGTGGAGGCAGACAATTTAAGGCTGCCTTCTTTCTGGGGCCACGTGGTGCTTGGGTGGTGGTGGTAACCAGGGATTAAGAACTTTACTTAACACAGACCTATTAACTGAAACCATAGTTTCCTTAACAAAAGGCTTTGATATGATTCTGCAGTTAGCACCAAATGCAAAAAGCCCCAGCCTTCTCTTCTGTGGTTACCTGTTTATCACAAAATGCATTGCTATATTATCAGAAGAAACAAATTCCTATCTTTTATAACCTTAGGTCAAGCACATATCATTCCTCAACCTTTGGCTCAGCACATAATACCGTCTCCTGCTTGGCCTCCTTCTAAGTCCTTAACAATGTTTAAAACCTGAAGCCAAGTCTCCATATTACATTTGTGTATCTTCAGTAACTTTCTTTATTAATTCTATCACCTTGCTTAGCAGATAGAGTATTGGGTAAAATATAATCTGTCAAATCAGAGTCCAAGGTAAATTTCCCCAGGACTGGAGCACTGTGGATTTGGCACTAAGACATTAAGTTCACACCCCTCTTCATAAATAGGGTGATCTGGACCCCAAAATTAAGACGACTCCCGTGATTTATTATAACCTCTTTGGTACCAAAATCTCAAAAATCAGATTTACAAAGATATTTCCAGTACTTCCTCATTTGCACCAATCTAAAAATATCACAAGGCCAACCTTTCCCAAGGTATTTTGGTGCCTCTGCTTCCTGTTTTGTCTGCAACAAGCAGGTGATGAGATGCTAAAGATAGGGTATAAATGCAATGACATGGTGCCTAAGTCAAATTTTACATGACTTAACAGTTGTTTTACTCAAACAAATTTGCAGTTAAGAAAAAATATGAACATACAGAACAGCATTTATTTCATGGGCAAAGATAGATAGCAAATACTGACTAATTTACACCAGTGTTAATGAAAGCAAAATTTGGTCCTGGAAGTTTAACTACAGAAGCACAAAGACAATTATGATACAGACCTATTGCGGCTCAAACACCACCAGCGTACACTAGCAAAACCTCCAGGCTGTCTGGCACTGAAAAGGGAAGCACAGATGCAGCATGCACACAGAACACCCAAAGATTACATTTCAAGCAGTATTACTGAACACCTCTTATTGTTCTGATCCTTGAAAACAAATTGGAAATGAAACTCCAATAAAAACATGAAGACACAAATAAGGTATCAGAACACCACACAGAACACTTTGTCAGATAAGAAAAATGCAAGCTACTTCAAACTATTGCAATAATTAAAGATGTTTTCACAGAAACGTTCTGCGTTAACAACATTCTCTGGGAATTTTTATTCAGTACTACAATTTGTGTTGGCCGCAACAGGCCTTAGGCACAGAAGCACAACATTCTCCTGGAGAAAGTATCATGCCATTCATTGTTTCCTATCATTAGTCAGCTCATTAGTTGCATAATCCTTCCCCTCTTTTTGCTTGCTCTCTCAAACATTGTTTATTTTTCTTCACATCACAGACTCTATACCTCTTGCACTGCAGATTCAAATTTAGATGAAACAATTTGCTTCTCTAAGCAAGGCCTCTTGACTTGCTGCTATAGCATCCTACATGTTATAGGGCTTTCTCCCCCCAACCCCCATCATCATCTTATTGCTTTCTGCTCCACTGCACACCGCTAAGGAGGATGCCTCTGACTCCTCCTCCTGCCAGAGCAAACAGCCCAGAGACAAGTTAGGGGTCCTGCTTGAAGACATACTGTACAAAGGAGGAAATCTGCTGATGTTCAGGGACTCTTAGGAATTCTTTCCACATCAGTATAGCAAAATTCAACAACAAAGAAAAATAAAGAGATCTTTACATGTTGTCAATACTGGGATAGATGTCTTGAAATGTGTTGCCTGATGGTAAGAAACATCTTGTGCCAAGGATTTTTGTCTCTTATTTACTCTGAAATGTTTGTCTCTTATTCTGATTGCTAATTATTCAATAGATATGTATAATACTGACTACAATATAGGATAAGCAAAACAATGCTCATCTTAATTAACAAGCACACAGGGAACTGAAACATTGAATTTTAAGTCTTTAAAAAAAATCTCCCTGTATTGAAGTTTTACACAGGGAGGTCTCTGCATACAGAAGCAGACTCTGCTTAAAATTCTCAGTCCCACTCTGTCAGAAGACAGGGCAGAAGGAAGAGCATAACTAGAAGTCACTTGGCCAGCAACTGAAACAGTCACATGCCTCCCAACAATCAACACTGATCATGATGCAAAGATGAGGTTTGCATTAGGGGGTTAATACTGCACTTTAGCTTCTGACATGAGAGGGTGAAGTGACAAATAAGACAGCACAGAATTAGGAGTGTGAAAACCATGCAATAGAATAGACTGACTACCCTTGACTCCTTACCTAAGAGGTGAAAATGCTACTGATGAGATGACTTCTCAGGGAAAGCCTATGTTGTTGTGTTTTGGAGCACTGCTCATTCCTGGTAAGAGTATCATTACTTCTGTCATCTGTATGGAATTATTGCCTCTAATTTTGAAGCTTTAATTTTACCTCAAGACTTTACAAGTCTTTCTATGTGGTATTCATTTCAACAGTGTTTTAAAATTGCACAACAGTCATATGATACAGTACATGTTTTATGAGACAGGCATGACAGGAAAATTAAAAGCAGGCTTCTCTTGACTTTATAAGAGTAACTATGGAGTGGGGAGGAGAAGAGAGATCAGGGATTAGGGAGGCAAAACAGAGGACAATTAAAAACAGGATCAGACATCCATAACTGCATCCTTCTCAGAGTAAAATCACATGCAGCAGTATAAAAGATTACTATTTTGCATATATTTTTGGCAGTATCACTATATTGTGCTGTTATATTCCCTTATAGATGTTGGGGATAAAGTCCAATGCCTCATCAAGGTGAGCTCAGAGCTTATGGATGTGAAGTGCTGCTCTACCAAAGCTGTGATCATCTCAGATCTTCGGGCTGATGATGTAAGGGGAGAGGAAAGTATGAAGTGAAGACCGTGCAGCAGCTCTGCAGACATCTTCGATTGGGATCTACACCAGGAAGGCCGCTGATGAGGTTTGCATTCTGGTAAAGTAAGCTGTTACAATCACTGGTGGAGGCACTTTTGCTTGTTCATAACAGAACTTGATGCAAGCAATTATCCACAAGAAACTCCCTGGGAGGAGACCAGCAGACATTTCGTGTTTTCTGCCACTGCAACAAAGAGCTACGCTGACCTTCAGAAGACTTTAGTCCTTTCAGATAGATGCGGTCTTTTGAAGGAGTTTCAGGTGGGCCTGAATATCATCCCCTAAACACCATATGCAAGGATTGTGAGGGTCATTAACTAGGAAGGGATTGTGGCAAATGGAACATGGTTTGAAGCCTAGGGACCAGCCCATGCAGGGATGTTTTATCTTTAACTATCTTTAACTTACAAAACTACATGTAAGAACTATGACTAACTACCAGTGAAAGAGCCACCAGGTACTTATGAACACAAGAAAGAAAATCATTCCAATAACTATCACAGGCGGAAAAAAAAGAAGTGAGGGGGCACTGTTCCATGCTTCTTAGTATGCATGTCATCCAACAATTGATTGGCTGCATTCGTAATCATCTTCAGTAACATGAGACAGATAAATTCATTCTTACAGAAGCTTGGTGGAAAAAAAAAAAAAAATCAAATAGCCCCCTAATTTTTCATAATACCAGCCATAAACTAGGCTGACTAATGACACTAAAACTGAAGTGTATCATCTTTCACATAATCTTCTTCCTAGAACGTCTATACAGCCACTTAATGTTCATCACTGAAGCATATTTCTGTTATAATTGTAAGGTTTTGTGTCCATGTGCCAGTGCCTGAAATGAAAAGCTAAATTGGGTGTACTAACTGAGGAATCCGCGGAGTACAGGACAATTGAGATTTGTGTGTGTACTCATGACATTAAAAAAAAACAAAACTGTTGGCTTCAATTATAGACACAGTATTTGTGAATAGAGCAACTTTCCTTATCTTCCACAAAAGAGGGCAAAACTTCAGTACTCTAGATACCAACACAGTATAATTCAGTCAAAACATACTTGGGCATAGTAGCCTAACCACAGTAATAGGTACTGAAGGAACTGTCTATAAAATATATAGACATGAAGAAGCAGGCTTTGGTGCATGCAACTGTGTAAAATATTTACTTGGGATCAGCAAGCAAAAGATAAAACAGATTCCACTTGCTGGAATATGAATAATTGCTCCCACATAAAAGAAAAATATACCATATTGTATTTATAAAACTCCTTACCTTAAGGGAACCTAAATAATGGGTCAGTTCTATTATTCTCTGTTATAGCAAACTAAGTTTAGAGTAATTTCACTAGCTTCCATGCAGTTATTTTGGATTTCTATTGCTGTAGCTGAATCCAAAATTTATTCCTCTTTGCATAAAGCTCCATTAATGCAGCACCTCTCTAACAGAGGGTTGCAGCCAAGAAAGTACACAGCATCCTACAGGCAGTGTGAAGAAAGAGAATTCCTGACCAAAGACACTAGGGAAAATATATATTTTAACCAAAATGCCACAGGCTTTTTAATAACCACACAAAACAGACAACACAATGCATTTATTTTTAAAAACATCAGCTGAAAGACAAAACAAATTTCATGATATTCTTCATACCTCTTTTGGAATCACTAATGGGGGGGGTTAGCCTTTTGAGATATGAACTACTATGCTAAACTAAACAAACCTCCTGGGTAAGCCACAGCCTCCCCAGCTCCCACCCACAAAGATAACCCTGCTTCTTGTGTATACATTCATCAACCAGTCAGCTAGAAATACATGTAAGGTATTCATATCTTAATACTACCGGCCAGTGCGACTGCAGGATATTTCATTTGTCCCACTCAAACAAGAGCATGAAATACCATTTAATTATGTATTATTTCACATTTAAATTAGAAAAATACAGAAGTTTTGTTTTTTAAACTTTGAAATGTTTACTCTGAATTTATGAAGTCAGGCAAACCTATACAGAAAGGCTATAAAGACCAGATGGGTCATCATAGATCATTGCAATATAAAGGATTGTTTAATGGTCCTATCACACCTGAGAAATCTTAAATGCAAGGGAGCTCATCCTGTGGCCTTGGAAGCTAAATGGAGCTTTAACTTGGATGCTCAATGAAACATAGAAGATGAAGTCACAGGAACAATTTTCATTTACATTTTTTGTAGTGTAGCTACCATGAGATAGCTAGACATGATGAGCACTGTACCCCAACTTGGGATTTACCTCACAGTAAGCCTAAAGTGCCTCATCTCCATCACATTTTTATAGTAGGATACAGAAAAAAAAAACCATACATTTACCCTAATGTTTAAAAAAAAAAAAACAAACTTGTCAGTGAAGACAAACCTTAGAAGCCACCAGGACACAGCCTTGAATTTAATTACAACAGATTGGTGACAATCCAGAATAGGACTGAGCTACATTGGGACAAGCTGCCTCCAAAATGATGCCCCATAGTATCAGGATAGATAGATACATAGTGCACAAATCACACCTGCCATTGGAACGATTGGAACACTGGATGCTTCCCTTTCCGTTCTCTCTTCTGGTCTGCCATTTCCAAAGTGCCATTTATATCCAGTTATAACAACTTAGTAACTCAGTATCCAGTCAGGTGTATTTTCCACATTTATCTTTTGTATCATTCCTCTTTCAAAGAGCACGAAGCACCATTAAAGTGATCTTTACAAAACGGACTGGCAAGGCTCCAGCTCCCTCCACCACGGGAGAACTAAGCCCCAGCTCAGGAAGAAGTCCTGGTTCAGAGAGAAACCCCAGTGCAGCCCTTTCTTGGATGAAAAGTCTCAGTGTGGGGTGCAGGACTCATGGGAAAAGCTCATGCTCCAGAGCAGAACTTGTGGGGCTGAGGGCAGCCCTTGTGGGATGCAGGACAGCTGTCCACCCCAAAAAGCACTGCAGCTGTGCACAGGATGGCCGTCCATCCCAGAGCAGCACTGCAGCCAGCTGGGTGAGGGGTTTGGGGTTGAAGCCCTCACCCTGGGTGTGAGTCATGTGGGAGAAGCCTCTGCGCTGGAGCAATGCCCACGGAGCTCAAAGGAGGCTCCAGAGAAGCCCCAGCATGGCAGGTGTGGGGCATCCCAGAGCAGCACCCAGCTGGGGTAGAGGATGCAGGAGAATCTCTGGCTCAGGCAGAGAGTCTCCCACCCTGGAGCAGAGTCCGCAGGGTTCAGGGCTGGATGCCCAGGCAGGGTGCCTGCTGGGGGAGATGCCTCAGCTTGGGGCTTTGGGCAGCTTCCTGTGCTCCAGAGCAGCACCAATAGGATGCAGACTGGCTGCCCCCTTACCTGAGGTAGCCTTGGATGGGTGCAGGGTTCAGGGTACAGGTGCCCTTTTAAGTCTTCGGCTGCTGCTGCAGGTGGGGGTGTATGTAGCAGAATCAGGAGATGCTGGCCACTGCTTGCTTAAGCCCTTTTAAGTCTCTAGCCACCGCAGTCTGCTTCCTTCCCCTACCATCCTGCTTGCAAACCAGCTCATCGCCAGACCACAGCAGCTGCAGGACACCCTCCTGCACCTCCAACCTCCACCAGTACAGGATGCTCTGCCCATGGCCCTGGAGCCTACCTGGGCAGAGCAGATGAGGCACCAGTTCTGCAGAAGAGGGGGAACTCCTAGGACCCTTCTCCACCCATCCTCCAAGCTCCCCGACCCCCTTCCTTGACCCACCAACCCCCCTGCCCCTCATACCTGTCCGGAGCTGCTCCCTGGTCACACCCTCCTGCCCTGAGCACACATCTGAGATTTGAAAACTTCCCTCCCCCGCTCTATCTTTTGGGACCCTGGAACACCAGCCCCTCAAATCTGTGGGCTGTTCTGGCTTTTAACCCCTGTGTGAAATCTCTGAGTTCGTGCCACACATACCTGTGTATTTGAATGATGGTTTCTTGGCCTTGTAAATCTACATGGAAAAGAGAGACTGAACCAAACACAGGCAGCCCGGTGTCAGTGTCAGTGCAAACTCCACAGAGGGCAATGCACTTTCATTTACTTATAACCAGGGCAGGAGTCCCATAGTCTGTTTGTTTTTCTTTTCTCGTGACACAAAGCATGGTATCCCAAAGTGATTTGTTTTAGTTCTCTTAGATAAAATCATTTTAGGGATTTTTTGCACCTGGAAGGAGGGGAAGGCTGCCTTTTACATATTTGTGCAGTCATTCCATTGGTGAATCCATTTCAATTATTTCTGCGGTTATCTAGGTACAACAGCAAGACACGTTAACGACAATCAATTCATCTCCAAATTTCTTAATCCTTTCTAGAAGCCTGATCTAAGCTTGTCTGTCCTGCACTTACATAGTTGTGTGTTATTTCATGAAGGATATTAAGACACTGCCAAATAGTTATTGTCACAAGTTTACAGAAAGGTTTTGGCTTGCTTAGGGGTTGACTGATTTATTTTTCAGAAATCTGATCTTGAGATAGTGTTGTCTGGTGGTTTGCGAAGGCACATAGGAGTCAAGAGTACTGGTTGTGTCTATCACTGACTGCCACTGACTCAGTGTGTGAATGTGGGAAGTCACTGAGGGATAGAATTACAAAGGGGATTTAGCCCTAGTCTACAATAAGGGCTTTTTCGGTGGCAGTTGACCGCCATTTATGTAAGGAACGTAAAATTCCTTGAGTAAACAGCTGCGACTTTCTAAGTTGCGATTACACAATAGGGGAAAGCTGACTGCAAATCACCTGCGGTTGGCTTTCCCCTTTGCCCCTGGATACCTGAAGATTTCCGGGGTCAGTTTCTGGGAGCAGCACAGTGAGTTCATACTCACCACAATCCACTCTTGGAAGCCTGAACTGATAGTTGCGAATTTGCTGTCATCAGTATAGACGTACCCTCAGACTTGACTTTGCAACACATAATTTTAGGCACCTTGCAGCCTAGCAGATCCTCAGTCATGAGTTTGGCATCCACATTTCCTTTACAAGGCACAGGGATTACAGCATTCTGGTGGGATTTAGGAGAACTAGGTTGATCTCAGCCACAGAGCAGGCATTTAAACCTGTGTCTCCTACGCCCCAAGTGAGTAACCTAACTACTGGGCTATCTGGCAAAGGGAAAAGAACCACCTCCTATGTTTTTGCAGGGCCTGATCCAGTAGGCGTGCTCTCAGGCAGCCAACAGGACTGGAGGGAGAACACCTAGTTTGAGAATCCCATTGAGGCAACAGAAGCGCCTGCTGGCAGATGTGTAGGTACCACAGGGCTTTGCAAGTAGAAATTTAGGTGCCTACAGGATTAGGTGGCAGAGGTTCTGAGGATCTAAATTTCAGACATAAATGCGTAAAGTGCCAGCTAGGTGCCTGAACACCTTTGTGATCTAACCCTTAAATTCTGATCTTTAATATGCCCACTTGTTAAATGGGTGTAGTATTTACCTCACAGGACTTAAGATTTACTTAACTGACTGTAAATAGCTTTAAGATATATTCTCCAAAAGTTCTTCCCTACAAAAGTGCGCATGCATTAAGTACTAATTGCTGCCACATGGCCATTCATTATCTCAGGGAGTCAGACCAGCAGCTTTTTCCCCAGACATTTTCTTCAGCAGCCTTAGAGGTCAACTTTTTGTGTCTGGGTGTAGGTTTTTGTTCTGAAGGGTGTGAGCCAATTGATTTTTCTAAACACAGCATTCAGTTTATGGATGCAGGGAAATGCTTCAAACACTTGAGGCCACCAGGACATCCAACAATGATACCATTAGAAAGAATAGATGACCCTTCTCTGCAACGTTCTGATCTAGATTTAGCTCCAAAGATGCTTCTCTTTTAACAGGTTGTCAGCAAGTTGAGTGAACTCCTGCTAGACATTCTAGAGGGACTGCATCCGAAGGTGGTCCTTATATAACCCTACCCTGAAGCTTGAGAGGGAGCCTCCCTGTGCAGTCCTGCAGCCAGTGCACCAACTACAATTTGTATACACATCCTGTCTACCAACACAGTGAAAAATCAGCAATTGTATTGTACATACACTGCAAACTACAACCTTTGCTGAAGCCCCCTCAGCAACAGAAACTGTGCATCATCCTATCCTTATAATAATCAGGGAGGCTCCAAAATGTTGCTCAAGACTTGGAATTGTTCCACCTGCTTGTGTTTGCTGTTAGGAACTGGAAGAGTTTCCCCTTCATCTGTTTAACAGATGCTCAGATTTTTCATCTCTCAAGGCAACATGTCATGCAAAAATGTCTTCAAAATAATTAGGAGGATTCCCAAGCACTTCTCCTGTGAAGTCTGCATATATGGAAATGCTCAGACAGATCTGAAGAACCTGCACCTCTGGACAATATCTGGAACTTTTACAGCATCCTTTAACATCTTCCTGCATGACATTTATTGTTATCTATGTAATGCAAAGGGAGTGGGGCTGGTACGTAGAAAGCCTCCACAACACTAAGAGCCGAAGCATTCTTAGAACCTGTCATTCTTATAACAAAGAAAATTTAACTGAAAATACAGAACAAAAATTAAATACATTTCCAAAGAGGAAAATCAAATTTATGTTTATAATCCAAAGCATCATAACTGTCTCCTTCCTCCCTACATTATTTACTTTCAAAACAGAAAATTGAATAAATACAACATTCTAGTACTGTAAAATGCTACCATGTAACAATTTACTGTATAACGCCAACCCTGCTTTGTAATATACAAGCTCAGAAGTAGATCATCATCATAAACCTGGTCCTTTTACTGCTCCCATACTCAACATGGTAAAAGTCAATCTGAGATTTTTTTAACTTCATAACAACATGACAAAATGATCACTTGTCCAGCGAGGGTGCATCCAATATATGACAGTGTGGCTAACCAGATGATTTTGCATCAGCATAATTTGATGCCAGGCAGGAGATGAGATTTGGGTACCATGCTTTATGTCTTTATAAGAGACCATGAAAACACAACTGAACTGTCCTACAATTTTTGTGTGTGTGTTAATAAGGCTCCTGTTACAAGGTCCAATGGCCAAAGTGTTGGGATTTCACTTCATTGATTTATCATGGGAATTCTGACATGAAATTACATGGAGGATAAACAATCTGTGTGCGATGGTCACATGAACACATTTAATTCCCATCATGTGATCTCATAAGGGCTAATACTAAGAATTAACATGGGTTTTTTAATTTCACTTTTAGGCTTGAAATAAAACAGCTGGCCTTTTCTGAGGGAGACTATGGGGTCAGTCCAAGAATATAAAGCAAAAACCGTTCCTCTCACTCACAACCCTACACAGAGGTCCATTGGGGGTGAGGGGAGGTGGGAGATAGTGGAGAGCGGTATTATTATTTGTATTACCATAACACCTGGGAGACCTAAACATGGACCAGATGCTCCACAAATGCTAGACCCATGGATGGTCTCTGCCCCAGACAGCTTACAATTTAAGTATAAGACAACAGGTGGATACAGATGGGGGAGTATACAGGCACCAGTGAGATTCTGCGACAAAAAGTTTCCCTTTTATTCCTAGATGTAACTATTAACTAGCAACAGTAAATGTGGGAGTGTATAGCCAGGATTTAGCTGGCATGTAGACAATGCAAGCATGGACTTAGATTTTCCCTGTGCAGGGGCCAATTTGCACTGGTCTAGCAGCACAGAACAGCCTTAAATTCAGCATAGCCAGCAATCGGTGGATCACAGAAATACAGCAAATTCCTCTGGAGGAGAAGAAACAATGACACCCCCATACCACCTTGTGATTGGATGCCCGCCCCATACAAGCCCTGAACAGGTTAATGAGGACCAGAAGGGGCCAGTTAACTTTCTGCACTGCACCTGGAGGGTAGCTAGGGCTTGCTAAGTACTACCTGCAGGTGAAGCCCAGCTGGAGGAGCAGCTGGGATAAGACTATAAAGGCACGGAAGTAAGAACAGCAAGAGGCTGCAGGGAGGAGGTCTGCAATGGCTCCCTAGAGGGAAAAGCTGTTGACCAGGGACTAGATGGAAATCCAAGGAGAGAGTAAGCCTTAGGACCAACCCTGGACTAGGGAGGTGAAGCAGCCACCGAGAGCAGAGGAAGGTGGTAGACCCAGAGGCAAGGAGATAGAAAGAGGTGGGGTAGGAAAGAGTCCAGGGAAAATAGCAAGAAGGTCTAAGAATGAGCAGCCTTGTTTGCTAGTCTTATCCATGTGCAGATATGCCCTGTACAACCTATTGCACAGCTGCAGCTGGCCAGATCAACTGACACTGGTTTGGACTGTGGGACTAAAAATCTCTTTGTAGGTGCTCAAGCTGGAGTCCATGCTCCAGGACCTTCCACACTCTGTCTCCCAGAGCTCAAGCTCATCCCTGACAGCAATTTCTCAGCCAGGGCCCAAACCCCATGAGCTTGAGCCAGCCAGGGGTTTCTTATCCCTGTATAGAGATACACATAGGATCGTTAGGCTGGAAGCCTGCATAGTAGGCCCAGATTTTCCTAACAAATGCTGGCAAAACAGCCGAGGACCTAGCATGGAAACAGAAGATGCCTGAGGCAGCATGCAGAGCGTTTGTCTGGTGGGAATTTCTTACCCTGGAAAGGGTGGAGGGATGTTAAAATAGAGTGACCTGTCCGGAGGGCTGAGTCACAAAGCAGAAGCAACCCAGGTCAAAGGGACAGGGGAGAGACAGGAAATAAGAGCAGTGACATCAGAGGGGGTAAAAGCTAATTTCCCAGGTCCACCATAAGGAAGTGTACCTTCAAGGAGTGAACTCCTTCCCAGAACACCTTTCTTGCAGCTAACATAATAAATATGGCCAGGGGAAAGTGTGTGAAATTAGGGCTTCCCAAAGTGCTTGCTGCCCTGATTTATGTCCCAGGACTAGAGCTGTGGATAACAGCCCTCCGTTTAGGGGAAAAGCATGGTTTAGGGTCACTGCCTTCCTCAGTTATGTTGGGCAAGCAGAGAGCCATGGCAGGGGATCAAGGATGATTTAAAACAACACAGTACTTTACATCAAAACAATTCAGGAATTAATTCAGCTCCAAAGGGCTACAGGTGGGGAGAGAGAGAGATCAAGTGGTTTGTGCAATGCCAAACAGCAAGAATCAAAATTTAACATTTCCTGGCTCCCTGCCCTGTGCTTAATCCACCTTCTGGCTCATTATCATGGATCAAGTAAAGCAGTAAATCTAAGTTTTGGTGCTTGTGGGAGGAGCACTGCAAACCAATGCAAATCAAAACTGACAAGCAGACTCACATACCCCCCCCCCTTCCCACAATCTCACACTACCAAGCTTCACCAGAGAACATTATATTTAACCCTGGTTCTATTCCTCTTCCCTTCATGGTGCGCAAAAGGAAAGGAGAGAAAGATGTGAGCAAGTCTAAATATAGGTTTCCTTGCACACTGAATTGTAAATACTGAATAATTGTTTAACAGTGTACAGATGGACACCTACAAAGTACCCTCAGTGTTGGCAGCACTTCCAAATACCCCCTGCAACATAATCAGTGTAGCAGCTAAATTAGTGACAGCCTGTAACTAACTGATTTTTGTAGACATTCGCCATTTTTGAGTGCTTATTAATAAGAAACTCTGATCTTTTCAACGGTTTCTCCCCTTTTCTCCCCCAATATCATCCTCTTTTTGATCTTACAACACTATACACATATGTAACAACACTAGTTACCAGCTCAGTGTCATTTACTGTGCAACTGGGTCTTTTTGTTCTGTTTTCACATGAAGCAGCACATCGGAATACAAATAAATAATATTTAAATAAGGTTAAAAGAAGAATTTCTGACAGGATTTGGGACATCTTACTTCAGGTTTTTCCCAAGTTCTAACTATTAGGAGTTGGATGATGGGAGGCAAATGGTCCCACACCCATCTTCCTCTGAATCAGCTGGTATTGGATGCTGAACTAGATGACCCAGGACGGCAATCTCTGTGGTATCATGCTAACAAATAATATAAGCTATCCAGTAATTCAAATACAATTTTTTTGTAATTACTTTAAAAGATCAAATAATACAAGTATTAGCTTCATAGATCAGAGAAAGAAAAAAACAACCCATTTTCCAGTTAGGATTCTTCAGTAGCAATTTTCCACTTCCTGTGCCTATTCAACATTAGGATTATGTTGTTACCAAATATAAATCCATTAACACACACCCTGATCACCTGGCTAAACCTTAACTCTTATTTCATCAGAAATAATCAAGGAAATGAAAACAACCCAATCTAAAGTAGAGGGTAAAATAAGACAAACCTGATTCCTTGTTTACTCATCTTTTTAAATTACCAGTCACTTTTGGTGACATGGACTCTGAAGAATGCTGGGATATTCTTGGTTACAGGGTTGTGATGTCTGTTCCTATTTATACAAAAAAGCAAGTGGTACCATACAAGGCCCTGGATATCGCTGGGACAAGCAACAAGAATTAAATTAAACATCATTTTAATACCTTTCTTCCCTGAAAGCCAGCAGAATGCAGTCCCCTACCACACACATAAACCCTTTCCCCTGCAGATTTAACCCCCCAAAATCAAATATTATGCTAATATTTTAGAGCTCTAACTATGTGCTGTAACTGCTGAGACCAAGTTAACTGCAGATGTATAACATATCCTGGAAAATAATAGAACTGTTTTATTGTTTGTTTCATAGTCCTCAACTCAAAGGGTTACTAATTTGGGAAATATGTCACATTTTATTGGACTCTCTTCAATAAAATGCTAGAAGCACACAATTTCTGGTGGCACCAAGTGTGTAGATATTCTTGTCTATTTCTATTTCAATTAACATGGTAGAACCCCTCAAAGTAATCTCCTCTCTGACAAAACAACTTCCTGAGACAGGACCTGCACCCAGAAAAACAACTGTTTTCAATGTGTGTGGCTCTTTGACATCTCTCACGCTGCTGCCCTGGCCACTGTCCCATTTGGGGTGGAAGTTTCATCTGCACAGCCACTGGGTATAGAGCAATGTTTCTGACCCAGTGCTATGCCAACATAGTGCAGATAATTCCATGACCCACCACAGTCCCTCCCCGTCAGGTATAAAGGAGCCCCCTATACTGCCACTTCCCCACAGCACTCACCACCCTGCACAGACCCACAGCAATGAATGTAATCTTTGATGCATACATTAACTGCAGTACATAAAAACTCCATAGAGTTAACACTGGCTACTCGACAATAAGCAAATTCTTTTAGAATAAAACCCTTAGAGTAGCTTGTCAAGACGTCAGTGTTAATTTAAGTCACTGTGTTAGCTCACTCCTGGGTATTTCCTAAGTAAGGCCCATGAATTGTGCCAAACCATATTAAAGTATATACATTGATGTCCACTCAGGACTGAATCAAAGTTTTTTGTTTTGTTTTTTTTTGTTTGTTTGTTTTTAAACTAAGCCCTAGCCTACACTGAGGCTTTTTTGGTGGTAGCTGACTGCCGTTTACGCAAGGAATGTAAAATTCCTTGCGTAAACAGCGGCAACTTTCTAAGCCACCATTACACATTAGGGGAAAGCCGACCACAAATCACTTGCAGTCAGCTTTCTCCTATGCCCCCAGATCCCCAGGACTTCCAGGAGCGGCAAGGCAAGTTCACACTCGCCATAATCCAGTCCCAGAAGCCCAAACTGATGCTGCCATCAGTATAAACATACCCTTAGAAAGTCAAGATTTAAAGCAACACTCCTAGGTGAAAACACTCTTCAATTCTGCCAAGGCTTTTTTTTTTAATGCAATAGACATTGCTGCAAGGATTATTTGATATTTATAACACTTTAGTTTAATAGCAAATGGCAAACACCACATTGGTTCATATCTGCTATGTTCTAGCACTTCGTTTGAATTAACAGCTTGCTCTCGATTATCAAAATTTCCACATGATTCTCAAGTGATATAAACAGACATTGCACTAGTAAAGTTAAAAAGGAAGACGACAGATTTGCATCAACTGAGGCTACAGCCTGGGAGATGTTATACATTTAACAATGATTTCACAAAAAACATTTGCAAGATGGCTTCAGATAATTGGAAGAAGTATGTGTACAGTAAGCTCTATGAAAGCGTTTCAGATGATGTTAGCAAGGACAAGTTATTCTTAGTGCTTTGACAATCAACAGTTTCCATAAAGCAAATACAAACCAGTCTGAACAGGACAGCAGTCTAAACTCCAGACAGGTACTTGCAGTCAACTGCAAACACACTCAAAATAATCATGGCTCACATGTGTTATCTAACTTCATTTTGATTTGCCTTTCCCGTCTCCTTTCCAATCCCCTCCCCTAAAACCAGGTACTCCACTCTACCTCTTTTTACACTTCCTTCTTCAGTCTTTCATATTTTGTTTTAAAAGTATTACATTATATTATTTTCTGGCTATACTCTGGTTGGCTTTCTCCCCTATTTTGCACTTAGAAGCACTTCATGCAAAAGGCAAACTATGACATTACACTTGCTGATCTGAAAAAAATGTATAATTGATCATCCGCAATTCTGTAGCAGCAGACAGTTCAAAGAATCTGTCAGAAGCAGCAACACCTCATTTGTAACTGGCACACCATCTAGAATTTTGTAAAGTAGCAGCCATTTACAATGCATTGATTTTTCTTCCTACCTTCTCTCTGCCTTCACACTGCTTAACAGCTTCTTTTTCCTTGCCTCGATTCTATATTGGCAGCCCACTAAATGCAAGACTATAGACATCCTGAGTTTTATTAATTATCAGGTGCAGAACTGATGACATGCCCTTTAAATCTTGAAAGCTTTGCTACTAGGGTACTGTGTAATCACCAGGAAAAATAACTTCATATGAAAACAGTGTAGATGGGGAAGCAATTGAAGAAAATGAATTAAGCCTGTCTTCATGGTGACTAACTCTTCATCAGTTTCCTCTGAACAGCGGTCCAGATCCTTCAAACCTTATTAAGAATAAGCCCAGATCCTCAGATGTGTACAATAGCAAAGCTCTATCAAATGTACCAGTGCTCTTGCAATTTCCATCAGCTAAAGATCTAGTCAACGTTTGGTACAGTGGTGGACAAAACTGGCTAACAACGAGGCACCAACAATTTTACTTCTGGTCACCAGAGAGCACTCCTCCATTACATTTCTGCAGTGGAGCTAGGTGACAGGCTACTAAAACTGGTCACCATGGTTACCACAAGCATTGATTTATCAAGGCCTGATTTAGTGTCACGATCAGAGTCACTGAGGGTTTGTCTAGATGGTAGGATAAATGATGCTGTGATTTCTGAAGCACACTTATGTGTTGTACACTAATTGGTTCATATGGACCCTGCTGGTGTGCACCAATGGCTCCATAGCGTGCTTTAACTTTGTATAGATTAAAGGCTAATACCACATATTCTCAGACTTACTAGAGAAAGAACTGGCAACTAACAGAAAATTTATTGACTTAGGTAAGTTAGTAAAATCTCAAGCAAGGAAATTCATCAAGTTTAAAATCAGAACAATTTTCATGATTCTGCTGCAAGTGCTATTCCTCAAAGAGCTCAAAAGCTCTAAAAGAGGAGCAAACTCAATGAATCGTGACCCAGCAGGAAAACATTTTCTATAGAACACTAACAATTCAAAGCATATATAGCTTCTCAACAACAGAACACATGAAAAGCACCATTCCACAGACTTAAAATTGCATAGAAGAGCCCTGAGGCTGTTGTCTGTCCCTGTACAATACATTTTATTAAATAACCACCAAATGTAGAGTTTTTCTCTTTGTTAGACAAAACACTATAGCATCATTAGTCTAAAATATGGACATTAACCTCTCATGAATGGGAAATATTTTCCTGCACCCAATCTGAACATATCTACAAATTATATGACATAGCAGATTACAATGGAATGATGTGGGAAAAGAACAGGTAATATCTAATAGCTAATAAAAGAAGGAGGTGATGTGCGCTAGATACATTTTTTTCTTTGCCTAAATGAACAGACTTGTTATAAAAGTAGCATATATGAAGGAATAAAATTATATATTCCATTGACCCGAATGTGTTCTGGATCAGACCCACAGTTTCTCCTTACAGATAAGTTGATTTGCAGTCCAATTCCAACATTCTTGTACTTCAGAAGCCTCACTGTCTCCAAGAGGAGCTTTGAGTATGCAGGACTAACCAGAAAAAAAAATTACATTGACTAGAATATAGCAATTATAAATTATTATGAATAGCTGAGAAGGCTCATTTTAACTCGAAAAGCACAGGCATTCCACACTGAGTATCAAACTCTACTGTAATGCAATATACCTTGCAATTTTGGGGTATTCTGTCTGTTCATACACATGGGTGCACACTAGAATCTAATGAAGTGCTGTTCAAGTAAATCAAACCTCATACTAGCAGTTTCAAAAGAGTAACAACATTAAATACCTAAATGGATTACTAAAGTTGCATTCATTGATTTATTTCACAAAGAAGCATAGTCTAAAAAGATCTACCTAACATGTGTCGCATCTGATTTTCTGCTGCTGCACAGAAGCACATTCTCTAATGGTATTTGGCAGATAGGAGGAATAATACCCACAGAACCAAATGTTCCTGGACTTGGATTAAAGAATGGCTTTACATGTTACAAATAAAGGATGTTTCATTCTAAAAAGAAACAATACAAGGCAAAGATTCAGTGTCTACACTAATTATCATGAACAGTTATCCTGCTACCCATCATGCTTCAGTAACCATGGAAACCTAACCAGGACATCACTCACACAAATTAGATTGGAGATGTTTTAGTGGCTCCATTCTGAAACTGATACAGTCATACAAAGATGGAAACATTTCTTAAAGACACTCCATAACAAATGGCAGCATCTGCTCAGAGTGACAACAAAAATAAATGTCAATTTTGTTTTAATGTCTAGTGTTAAAATCTATTAAGCACAAAATATCTGAACCATGAGTAGAGAACCAATTAACTCATCTGACCAATAGGTCTTGCATGCATGATCATGGCCCTTTTCTATAGCATCAAAAATCCCAAAACAAACACTGTAATAGATCTGTGGGTATCAAGGGCTTCACAGTTGTCACTTTATTACACTCCAGCATCCTGCTGTCAGGGCTGTACAACATTTAATTCTAACTTCTTGTGTATAGGTATTATGACACAATCTTTAGTACATGATCATGCAGTACTTCTTAAATAGTCATACAAAATCATTTTTCTTCTTTTTTAAACATATCACATCTTCTAATTTTTTCCTCACCACTGAATACTTATATCAGTTCCATTGCCAGTAAGAATCCAAATCTTTAAATGGCTAAGTGTCAGCCACTCTCATTCAAGTTGGGGGTTGAAGGCACTTGCTTGGATATGGACACACTTGTTTTTTTAATATAATATGTTCACTTCCCCCAAAAGTACTTCAATAGCTTTCTCAGTACCCATGCCCATACATTCAGGGGAACATTTCATTCTTTTGCAGACATATACACCACTGGATAGTCATTAGTGTCAGTACTTCAAGTCATTCCCCTCACATACAATGTTGTATTAAGCATCTGATTTTTTATGATTTGTTTGAGTATAGCTCTTCCCACAATGCTACATAATTCTGTATTTTTATTAAATCTTCAAAATTCACTAACTGTTTGAGTAAGAATGGTGTACAGAATTTACTCTTGTATGTTACCAAGCTGAACGGTATCAGCATATTTCTAATTATTCAACCAAGCACATTGAAAATTCAAGTTTTTGACAGGCTGATCTAAAATATATTTGTTTGCAGATGCAACATTTTTAATTGTATTAAGAACTAATATCATTGTGTTTCACTAATAACAGCAATATATGTTAAAGAAACCCTACCGAGAAGAACAAACAAGGAGTCTTGTGGCATTTTTAAAGACTAAAATTTATTTATCATGAGCTTTCATCCATTAACACACAATATAGGTATAACACATTTTTATCAAAGTATTATTAGAATAATAATTATTAGAATAGTATTAGAATATAATAATATGTGTAATATACATATTACATGTTTCTTCTCCGGAGAAGACATTGCCGATCTCCGTGTCCAAAAACCAATTCTCTATACTAGAACAGGAATTTGGAAAGAAGGTTAATTTAAATGTCACATTTTTTAATAAAAAGTACAAATATTAAAACAGATATCAACAGTTTCAGTGGGGTTTGCAGAACATGTCACTATAACATTCATATATTTAAACCAGTTCAAATTTATTCAGAGCAGCACAGTTGAATTGTTCCTTTCTGTTGAATTATACTTTATGAATCAGCTTTCTGATTGCATAGGTTTGCTATGGCCAATTCTGCTCTCACTTGTACCAGTGTAAATCTGGAAATATTCCACTGATTTAAGTGCTGAAATTCAGCTTTTGGGAAAAAAATGGATGTGTGGGATGACTGACGATACAAGATAGTCTTTTACCAGTATATCACCGGCTTATATTTAGCTCAAGTAACAAAGTGATTGAAAATAGTTACCATATGACACTTGGCAAAAATCTGTATGAAATTAACTCAGTCCAGTTTCCACAGGACAGGTGACTGCATCTCAAACACCAACATCACAAATGGCAGTGATCTAGACTTCAGAGAGATGTCACAGATGGAATAGGAAAAGAGTACCCCATATCATCTCTCCAGCAGTTTCCATCAAATCCTGTAAGTACTGAAGCACAGTAAATGCGTACAGCAAGGTAGATTTCACTGGCCATTCTCCTTCTACACCTGGTGGACAGATAAAGGGCCAAAGCTTCCAATGCTTTGAATTTTGTATTTTCCATAAACATCTCACTTGCTTCAGATAGAGAAAACATGTAATGATTTCACTTACAAACCACTCAAAAACAAAGGCCACATAGGATTTTGAAACATTTTATTTTCTATTTCTGTATTTAAAAAAAAAAAAAAAAAGTACCAAACCAAAACACTTCAGTGAAAAAAGAATAAACTGAGACATCACTATTAGTTTTGGAAAGAAAAGAAAATTCATTCTACACCATTTTACTGGTCTAAGTTCTGCCCTCAGTTGTCAGTGGTATAATATCAAGTGGAACTCAAAAGGTAATGCCTGACCTACTGGAATAAACATTTAAATTTATTCAAATAGATGCATTAGAAATTCACTGCTATACAAATATACATACATTGTACAGTACACCATGCAATTTGTGTGCACAGTACCTACAATTAAAATGAAATTCCTTAATAGATATCCTTGGTTCCCTAAAACTGAAAGGAATTATTTCATTTTTTTAAACCCATAATAATGTTTCCCAGTCTTGATACTTTTTAATACAATCAAATGCATTTTTAATACAAAAGCATACAGAATTTTTTAAAAAATCTAAATGGCAATTCATTTTAAAAGAGAAATTTCCATTTTTGATCCTGAGCCTCCGATTTCATAGATTTAAAGCGAAAAGGGATCATTATGTTCTGATCTCCTGCATGAACACAGGTCAAGAAAAACCTCACCCATTATCTCACCAGTTTCTCCTGTCTTTTGATAGTATTACGGGTTTGATAGTTTCAGTCACAGCACATAAGGGCTGTGCTCTTGCCAGATGTCTCATACTAAAGAGCGATAGTTTTAAATTATTTAGGATACAGTCTCACAAACAGCACTACGAAGGTAAACCTCTGTACCCACAAAAGCCCCACCAACATCAATGAAGCTCTGTCCAGGCTGTTTCTATAGCACAGTTGGGACCTCAGGCAAAAACACAATTGGTGCAAATGCAAAAATAAAACAAGGAGTCATGCGGCACTTAAAGACTAACAGATTTATTTTTCACATGAGCTTTCGTGACAGAAAATCCCACTTCGTCAGATGCTTCCAAGATGCATGAACTTACAGAATGGAATGAAAATAAATGCAAGGTGGTGTAAAGCATAGGATCAGATCATAAAGTAACAGCAAATCAGAGCGCAGTCAAATTACCTTTTGTAATGGGAAAAGAACCCATAGTCTTGCTTCAGTCCTGCTTTCACAAAATTTAATTTGCCTATTAATTCAAGTTCAGCTGTTTCTCTTTGAAGTCTTGATGTCCCAGTCACATCTCTGACGACAGTCATTCACAAATCATTTTCTCAAGTGATTAAAAAGATGGAAGTGCTCGGCAACTGGTTTTTTTGCCTTGTGATTTCTGATATCAGCTCTATGTTCATTTATTCTTTTGTGCAGGCATCGTCCTGCTTCTCCAATGTATAAGGTGTTGGGGCATTTCTGGCACATGATGGCATAGATCACATTAGTAGATGAGCAGGTAAATGAGCCTTTGATGGAGTAGCAGGCTTGATTAGGACCTATGATGGTATCTATTGTGCAGATATGTGGGCAGACTTGGCAGCCTGTTTTGCTGCAGTGGTGTATGCCTACTCAGTGAATCCAACATAAGCTACTGAGGACCTTTCGGACCCAGCCAATTATAGTTCCTTAGACTTTATGTGCTTCACAAGGTTCCCAAAGTTCTAAAGCATGTCAGTCATTTATTTATTTATTTAGGCAAGTTGACGGCACAGCATATGTGCTAACTGGTCTGCCAAATTTGCAAAACAATATGAAACGTGCACATCATAACAAACCTATCTTTCTAAGCTTGCTATTAGGACACAAATTGATAGCATCACAAGTACACGCCTCATGGTCTAGGTGAAGGGGAAATAATTTCTCAGATACATGGAGCATATATCCCATGGGCACAGTAAAGATTACAGTGTGTTATATGTAGCCTACGATGGTTGTGCTAGCAATGAGGGTGAGTGTCTCTGCAGCAGCACAGGTTGTGTGTTGATTGACGTAATATTTTCATTTCCTTGGTTCTGAGGTTTTGTTGTAGGATCACAGAAAACATTCCCAACTTTAACTGATACACAACATAATGGTTCCTGAATGACCACCTCTTTCCCTAATGTGTTCTTGTAAACACTGAAGGTCAGCTAGAGTTCTTTTGGCTCTGGAACATGCTCTCACATCTGGTTGATGGGATCCCAAAACTTTTAATATCAGTGCATGTTGTGTAGCACACCTCCCCCCTTCATATGGGGCTAGTGAGTGTCATTTAGGCATAGCACATAAGAAAGGGTAGGAGAGACCACTTCACCCCAGCCTAACAGGACAGTAAGAAACAAACATTCTCCTAGAAGTCTCAGGCTCATCAAGAATACCATGTTATATTCTTTTGATGTGCATTTCATGTCCCATCTTTCTCCACAACATGATCACCAAGTTCTGCCAATGAGCAGAAGGCTCGATGAGACAGAGCATACTTGGTCCTTGTGCAAGTCATACAAGGTGTGCGGAGAAGCTCCTAATATCTTTCCCATGCTCACTATATGCCTGCATTAGAGCCAGGTAGACTCTGGTTGTTAGACCCTTGTCTGAGAGGGCAGCTAATGAAGCATTTCACATTATTTACAGTAAACCCAGGGATCGTGTTATGGGTGAGATTCTAAGTTCAACTCTCCAAAATAAATAAATAAATGTGGTACAGCTCACCTTTAATTAATTTATTTTCTGAATTAGACCCCAGAATTCTATACCTAAGCAAGAGGTATTCAGATAAATGTGTGTAGTCAGCCCTTACTGATAAATGTGATGCACAATAAGGTTTTCTTATAGGGAATATAATGTAAACTTTCAAAGACCTAGATGCCCTCTGTGTGAGCCGCACTTGGAAAATATCACCAGTGCAAATGCTAACAGAAAGCAGGAACATTAACTTATCTGACAAGACATGGCAACTTTTACTGCACCAAAATATATATTTACTATTAAGCAGACAAAAGACTGCTACAATACATCCCATCACAGTGAAATGTTGAACATTGCAAAGGTCTCTTTCAAGCAGGTTGAACTAAATCACTTTAATTAAATTTAAATTTTCTGATTAAAAGGGTACTTTCTAAAGGGTAGAGATCTTACAAAAAATCCCCTGACCTAACAAAACTCTCCACTTGCACACACACGTCCTGTTTCCATTAGCTAGTCTGTCCTCAGCCAAAGCATGAAACTTCCACTGAGATCAGTGGCATTTTCATGCATAAAGTCAATCAATGCCATGCAACAGAGATCTGCTCTGAAGTTACCAATGCCAGACAATTGCGCAGTATGTTGTGTGTGAGGGTTGTCTGCTTGGCTAATGGCCATCACACCAGAGGCAGCTACATCTTTTTTTGATGATGCATTCAACCCTGTTCCCATTGAAATCAATGGCAAAACTCTCCCAGACTTCAATGGTGCAGAATCACACTGTATATGTGAGACAAACTCAGAGATGGTAAGCACACAAAACTCCCACTGATTTCAGTGACAGCTGCTAAGTGCTCAGCACAGAACAGGATTTGGCTCATAGTTATTAAAGTGCCTTGGGATTCTATCGAATGAAAGTTTCCAAAGGGATAGCCGTGTGAAAGACACTATGGCTTTGCTTACACTTGGAGCTGGGGGGGGGGGGAGTCCCAGTTCACCCCACCATATTTCCACTAACTCTTGTCAAGACAGTGTGCTAAAATTAGCAGAGCCACAATAGCCCTGGCAGTGGCGAGTGATGACACTGTACATGCTGAGCAGATTTGTACTCAGTGGGCCTCTCTCGCACTGCTGCTCACCACTGCCTGTGGTGCTGCAGCCACGTGATAATTTTTAACCCTCCAGCCTGAGGAAAGCTAGATCCCAGGATAAGCTGAGAATCACACCAGCTCTCAGTATGGCCACTGCCCATGTAAAAACAAAGTAAAATTCTTTAAATTTTGCAATAATGTTATTTTGATCATAAGACAATGAAACAAAACATTCTTTGATTCAAATAATTCTGGACCAAGAAAAGATAAACCAACTATCAGGGATGAAGGGCAGTGGCCAGCATAAGCTAATGTTCCAACAAGCATGTTTTCCTGGAGTAAGGCTTTTTTGTGCCCTCTAGCTTTCAGAATCATGCCTCTAAAAGCTTACTTCCATCTCACCACCTCTCCTACTGGTGAATATGATCTTCTAACACACTGAAGCAATTAAGATCTGGGCCATACAAAATTCTCATTCTTAACTTCACCTAATGCAGCTAGGAGGAGTTGGAGGGAGAACTCAACAATTTGAGTAACACTATCAATTTGCAGTATAAAGCGTGCATGCCTTACATGTAACAAAGAACCCTTAATAAACAAAGGAAAATGAGGCATTGTGGTTCCTATACACATATGTGATGGAATAATAATAAATCCTGCGTTGATGTTATAAGGGAGTTTATTATTATTTATGTGTTGTTTAATTTGCTTCTTTATTAAAAGATAATGGCCAACTTCAAGTTATGACCCAACAAAATGATAATAAAGATCATCAAAAAGCTAGCTAGCTGCTAGGCAGGTTATATTTATGGCTGAATACAGCTGTGCTCAAGGAAACTGCTCCTGACCTCACTACAGCCACACAGAGAACATTTTTACCAGGTGTAGGATAAAATGAAGTGAGTTTGAGAATATATGCAGCAGCTCCCCATCTGCGGTTTGAGTAGCCAAATAGGCAATAAATGTTTAAAGGTTAGGCAGGTATTTAAAGTGTCTGAAGGAATTTTAAATAAAACAGTAGATTTCTAAGCACCAGAGATGTCAAAAACCAAATGCATGTTCTGTTATGTATTAATACAGAACTGTCTGCTCATCTGAATGAATAATATGTCATATGCTCACAGTTCAGAGAGTAGGTCTGTGAAGCACCTGCGAAGCTAGATGATGAACTGAAGATACAATTCCTTATATCTGAGCACAAAGAACCATGTACTTTGACTCTAAACAAGTTCCTAGGCTCTTTGCTGCCCCAGTGCTCTTCTCTAAAGCTGGAGCAGCTGGGCATAATTTCAGCCCTGCGGCTGTTCTAAATTATACTGCCCCTGGGGCCATTACATCAGCTTGTAAGAGAGCTCCAGGAGCCAGTAGGCCAGCCAAGAAATTGCCAGCTGACAAACCCCCTTAAACCAGATCTTCCCCATACCAGAAGATTCTTTAACTGACCACTTGGAATATTTTCAGTCCCTCTGCTCTCAGATCAGGATAGCGTAAAGAGGCCAGAGCAGGGACCAGGAGCTGACCCATCACTATTCAAGTGAGAGGAAAACGGTTTGCACCACTTTTTACTTATTCTCTATCTAGACTGTCTAGATTTCAATAGCATAACATATGGACAGGAAATACTAAATGTGCCATACACAGAGCAGTTTGCCACTTTTCTTTTAAGTTACTGACGTGAGAATTTGGGATTTGTCAAATAATGGGGAATAAGAAGATGGTTCTGACCACAACAACTTTGTTTAGGTTATTCTGTCATATCTAGCTAAAAGGAATTTAACACTGTTACACGTAAGGAATCTGACATTATTTGTATCAATGCTAGCAGCAAGAAGCCTCCCAATCAGAATCAGGAGCCTGTTGTCCTAGAAATTTTAGACAAACAGACAGTAAGAGAGAGTCTCTGCCCCAAAGAGTCTGCAATCTAAATATAGACAAGTGGAAATAAACAAAAAGTAATACCTGAGCAAAAGATGAAATGTAACAGGGATGTTTATCTGTTATAATAAACAACACTATTATTATTTAATTCAGTCTATTTCAGCAGCCAAGAATTGTATATTACTCCAGGATTCAAAATTTTTTGTCTGTTTCTACCCACCCTGTTAGTTTTCCCAGCTTTCAAACTGGTACGACTCCACTGACTTCACAGACATTACTTCTCTAATCTAAAGAGAGATCAGAAATCAGGTTCAGGAGGGCAACTTTAATACACTATTTGATTTAACTTATTTTACAAGTATCCCCATGAGAACATTTTTATTTGCATGGGACATAATCAGAGCATTATTTTTCAGGTATGAGACAATATTACTTACTATTAACTCTAGAAATGAATTATGGATTTTTGGATTGTTTTGGTTGAATTCTGCTTTATATCATGCCAGTACGAATCTGGAGCATCTCTGACAAAGTTAATGAATAACACAGTTATAATGCAGAGACAGTTTGGCCTAGGGTCTTCAATATTCCATAAAGCCACACCATACACAACTAGAGAAGACTATCAGTACAATTTATTGCAGCAAACAAGGGTCAGTAACCCAAAAGGTAAGAGCCATTTTTAAAAATTCCTTCAATAACCAAGTGTGTTCAGAGCCACAATGGGTGTAGCCTCCTCATGGGGGGAACTGGGCCAGGACACCTGTCGCAGGATCCCCTAGCAGGGAGGAAGCCCAGCACTGGAAGCAGGCCCACTGTAGGGTTCTCCCCATGGCAGGGGGCCTGGGGCCAGGAGCCAGGAGCAGACTGACCACAGTTTCCCCCAATGGCAGGGGGTGGGGAGCCCAGGGCCTCAATAGGGAAGCCAAAGAGCTGCATGTGGGTCCGGAGCCACAGGTCGCAGACCCCTTCAGTAGAATAGTCATGGGCCAGGACTCTGGCTTGCACAGAATACAAAACACTAGCCATTACTACTGGTAAGCCCAAGTACAGGATTTGATTTTTTCTTCTCCTCCTAGTGAAGATATGTTTTCACCAGCTCCAAAATAACATAGATAGTTTACTTGCATTAACTTTTAATTTTTATCTTTATCAGTAGAAGTGAGATTTAGTTTTAAAAAATCACTATCTCACCAATAAAAGTTATGTGCCATCTCACTTAAAAAAAACTCTAAAAGCATTAACCTCATGTAAATCATTAAAAAATGTTAATATTAACTTCTAACAGAAATAAGCAGAGAGTTTGAATTTAATAATCTTCCCAATTAAATAAAAAGAAAAATACAGGCTGTGCCTCATACCTGCAAATACAGCACTGTGGAAATGAGTGTTGCCATTTAACAAGAGCTTAATGCAGGGGTCGGGGGGGGAAGTTGTACCAGAAGTATGGTAAATCAGTTTTCATTAAAAATACTTCTTGTTAAGCTCATACTGGTCTAATCTAGGCTCCCAAGATCAATATAGGAATAATGGAATATGTCATCCAAACTAATCGAAACAGGAAGAATAAAAGTTTGTCCTCAGAGGTGGATTACTACATTTGAATGAAACTATTACAGACTCTCATCACTGCTCCTTCAGCACAGACTTCACTGTGAAGAGCTCTATAACTAAATAACCATGACACTACTTCACAAGTTTCAGACAATATTTTTAACTTCTGTTCTTTTGAATTCCAGTAACAATGCCTGGAAAACAAACGTCCAAATATACAAGATCCCTTGTAATTCTTGTAGTTTTATGAGATAGAAAACACGAAACCTTAAAATCTACACAAACTAATATAATATTTGATTTTTCATTCAAGGATAAGGATAAAACTTAAAAAGATCTATTAAAACAGGACAGTTGAAGCAGCTATTTTTGAGATGCTATCATTCTGAGCAAACTACTTGCTGGAAGAGTTCCAGGTTTCCATTCTTTACCTGATGTTACAGTACCTAATGCTGTGCTGAACTGAGAGAAAGTTTCCACATGAAAACACAGGAGTTCATCTGAATTTATAATCAAAGAGCTATAAATCAAATAGCCATAATCAAATCTAAATCCTTAGCATATGAACAAGATGGAGCCAAATTCTCCATATGCAGGGATGTAAATTGCATGCATTTGCACATACAAAAGATGAACATTTAGTTTTTGGTAGGAGTAATTTAGGAACCCATGATTAAAAACATGGCCCAACAAGTGAAAGGAGAAAAATAAAAAACATTGACTCTTAAACTTCTTCCCTTCCCAGCTGTACAAGGGTTTAAATCAACCAGTGACTTTCAAGCCCTAGGGGGTTGGACTCGATGATCTCACGAGGTCCCTTCCAATCCTATGATTTGATTCTATTCTATTCTAATTACAGGTCCATGATTAACCAAAGTTGTTTTGTTTCCCTCTTGAGAACAGCTACTTTTGTTACAATCAAAACACTGAATGCTTTTATTTTACCACAGCCTACAAACATTAACTACATTAAACCTCACAGTACTGGTGAAATACAGCAGCACTCAATGTTATTGACTTTATTGGGAGATAAAGGGTCTCAGTACTGTGCCAGATCCAGACCTAAGTGTACTGGCCAAGACTGAAAAGCAGGACACAGCATCAGCAGTAGAAGTAGATCCCTTATGTCCACTCTTGGCTCAGATCTCACCTCTCACATAAATCAGTCATTGCTCAGCTCAAGAAATACATTGGAATCTTGACAGCTCACACTACTACCCAGGAAATTTTGGCTGCACTAGCCTGCATTATGAACTTTATGAAAGCATACAGAGAGAGCACAATAGCATCATGTTTCTCAGTCCCAAAGTTGTAGCTGATACTACTCGTGTATTAGGAATTTCAAAGAAAATTGGTAGAGACAAAAAAGGGTGAGAGGCAAGAAGGAGCTGAAACTAGTGTCATGGAGGAAGCTGATATCACATGGAAAGAAAGACTCTGACCATTTGAAGTTTTAAAGTTGAATAACTGCAATTCTGTGCTGCAAAAATAAAATGTAAATTATATCTGTTTGTTTGGTGGAATCATATTGCTGAGCCTAGAATGACAGGATAAGATCAGGAAAAGGCAAACTCACATATACAGATTAAAAGGAGTGCAGAAATGGGAAGTCTCGTGAAGTAGCAAAGACCTATAACTGTTGCATGGGTCTTATTTGGCCTATATTCTACAGCAGGGGTACTCAAACTTTTTGCGAGCTGGTCCACATTCAGCCTTCCACCATTCATCGGGGTCCACAGGCAACTAGGGTAGGCCTACTGCTGGGAGCGGGGGGGGGGGTGATGCCATGAGCAGGGGGTGTGTGGTTTGGGAGCCTGGGGGCTAGCAGGAGCGGGGGGGTGATGCTGCAAGTGGGGGCGTGTGCTGTGGGAGTGGGGGAGCTACTGGGAGCAGGGGGGGTGATGCTGCGAGCGGAGGGGGCTAGCGGGAGTGGGGGGTAATGCTGGGAGCGGGGGGGGCTAGCGGGGCGGTGAGTGGGAGCAGGGGGGCAGCGCAGGGGGCTCTGCGGGGGGGGGCAGTGCAGCGAGCAACTGGAGTTGCTCAGCTGCCGTCTCCCCTTAGAGCAGGGATACTCAAATGGCGGCCCGCGGTCCACAACCCGGACCGCAAAGACATTTCTGGTGGACCACCCCCCGTGCAGGGCCGGCAGCCACAGGCCCTGCTCACAGCTCCTCTGGGGCAGGGAGTTGTTAAAACTCCCGCCCAGAGAAGCTCTAATGGAGCATGCCCAGAATATCTGAGCATGCTCCGTTAGTGCTTCTCTGCCCCAGGAGCTGTGAGTGCCATGCAGGATCTGGCCAGCGGGGGGGGGGCAGGATCGGGCCCCAGGGCCCACGCAGTGAGCAACAGGAGTTGCTCAGCTGCCAGTGAGTCTTAGAGGGAACATTGGCAACAGCAATGTTGCCTCTACAGTATCAATACAGTGAGGCAATAGCACTTGATACTGAACACGAGCTCTACTCAGCTGCACTCACAGCAAAGAGCAACAAGAATGTCAAATCCTAGAACAAAGGGTTGCTCATAAAATGCTGGTGACAGACATGTCAGGGAAAAACAAACACACACTATAAAGCACTTAATTTGAAGATGTACCCATAACTCATTTCTATACCTACTGAGAATGCTGTGAAACCACCAACCACCCAACCTCTCCCTGTCACTACCAAGTCTCCTAATGGCTAATTTATTACCAGAAAACAAAACAATGTGCACAAAAGGTGTTGTAACTTTTACTTGTAGCTTAAAATTTCTATTTCACCTATGACTGTGACATCACAACAGAAGGTTCTGGAGGTTTTAGGGAGGTTTTTTGTTTATTTAGTTGGTTGGTTGGTTTTGGTTTTGTTGCTTTTTTATAAAAAAGCTGGCACTTTCACAGCAAGTTAGGCCCAATACTAAATGAACCATTGCTTCGCTATCTTCAGTTGGAAGTCATTGGGCTCAAGTATGCATCTGGCCCAGCAACTGGAACATAGTTAACAATCCTTCTGATAATGTACAAGCCAAAAGAGAATCTGGCTCAATCTCCCACAGCATCCGTGACTCTACTGCACCACCCTCGTTTTGTAGCTAAATTTAACAGAAATACCTAGACAGACCAGCAAATCTGTTCACTACTGATAAAGAGTCACAGAAAAGATGGTATTTAAAGCATGTAAACAGTTTAGAGAACAAACAAGCAATTTTTTGGGAGCTGTGGTTTCCTAAAATTGGACAAATTCATCTTGTTAACTGATAAAAGGTCTACTTATTTATTTGTAAATATGATCTCAAGCCTGATCCTGCAAACCCATTTCAAAAGGGGTCATCTGCATGTTAGTAAGGATTACTAACGATGTTGCTCAGGACTCAGCCCCAATCTTTCATCTCAGAGTTAATACCAAAAATCATGCTTAAATTAACAAAGATAAAATGATACCATTGCTAAAACACATATTGAGTATAATAAGCAATTTTGGAAGGCCAGGATCCAAGCGCAATTGACTGCCAGGATTGCAAAACTGCTCAGTGATTTCATTTTCTATGAATGAGAATCTCATTTATTAAGGAACAGAATGTTAATTTTAAAAGCCCAGAGATTCTTTTGATTTATAAACTTCATAATATTTGCATTACTTAATGATGTTTCCAAGATGACAAAATGAATTTTTTTCCCCTGCTCCTCTTATACACGTGGAAAGATTCCACAGTTCTCTTGCACCTGGAATTTTTGATTCTTCAAATACCTTGCATCCAGTGTGAGTCCGGGTCTTCATTAATGGAGTTGTGGTGCACAGCTCAATGGCTTCTGGCTCATGGAAGATCACTGTAGGAAGAGGCTCCTTCCGAAGGGTTAGGACATTCAACTTAGTCTTCAACATGGTTTGAAAATGCTAAAATATGAAAACAAACAAGCAATTCACTTAAATTCAAGCAAATGAAGACTGAAAATTAACACTTCTCTCTCTTGAGTGTCTTTAACTCTCCATTCAGTGCCTTGGAAGCCTCATGTGCTGTTCAGAGAATGTTTTATATATTCAAAAACGTATCATCACTAGAAATGGGTAGTACACAACTAAAGAAGATACATACAAAGAGCAGCCCAGTAGCTTCAACCTCTTTTAGGACAGAGGTCTAAAGTTCCAAATTTGAATGCCAAGCTTTAGGTTCCTAAGTCCATGTTCATGCACCAAAATGAAAGAGACCCAGTTTTCAGTAGTACTAGGCACCCACAGGTTCCACTAAAACCATTCAAGATCCCAGTCACACACTGAATCTGTCTACACACTGCTCTTCCTAGTAAAGACAGACCACAGCCAGCAAACCCTCTACTCAAGATAAAATGGGAAAATCAAAACATTTTGAAGAAAAGGAGGAAAAACAGAACGTCTTCTCTGGGGCCCCATAATTCAGCAACATTTCAAAACATTTTTTTAAAGCATTTTTTCATTCCCCTGCCCCCCTCCATCCAGGCTCAGTTTTCCATCCACGGACTTTACGGGAACCTTCTCCATTTGTCTCGATTCTTTGGCTTGTTAATTGTGGACCCCCTGCCATTATTGGTGGTGAATGGCCACAGAATGGCTATGAACATAATATTCTGTACTCTAATGTAAATCTTATTAATAGCACAAGAGTAGGTGGCACTCACTCCCCCCCCCTTTAAACTGTATTCCCTAAGCTTAGAATGGAAAATTATACAAATGTAAAAGATTGAATAGAAATAATGTTGAATAGCAAGCTCTTAAAACAAGCACCTATTTAAAACAATAAAAGATTTTAAAAGTTTTTAAATAAAGATCCTGGAGAGATTTCCAAGCCAAATTTTTTAGAGTCAAGTTTGAACCAATTCGGAACTCAGAAATATATAGTGTTTGCTTATCACTATTTATTAGGGAAAAAAATTGGTTATGAACATCTTCAATTTAATGCTCACTACAAATAATATACAGAACAAAATTTCTAAAGGTAGCTTTATTACAGCAGCAGTAGTAAGTTCTTTTTCTCAAGGTCCAAATTTCTTGGTCAGGGTATAATAAAGGTCCAGACACCAGAGAAAATAAGTAAATAAGATTTTAGGATCCATTCAAATGTTTCTGGTAGACCAGACTTGATCTACAGTCCACCAATGACTACTCCTGCATTAAAGCCTCTACATTAGACCCCATTAATTTCACACACCTTTACTAACCCTTGCCATGCTCCTGCTTGTTTTTATTGAAACTAAAACAATATCCAATTTAGGAAAGAAAAGTTTTAATAAAACTACACTTTGCATCTTCACTCAGAAGATTTCAGCAGCCTTTGCAAACATCATTTAGCTTAGCCCTCCTTCACCTCTCCAGGAAGAAGATTAGCATTATCATCTCTGTTTTATAAAACTGGAAAGCTCCTGACTTGCCCATGGTCACACAGAAAGTCTGTATCAGAACTGGGACTAGAATCCATGTCTTTTGACTTTCAGCTCTGTGCTTTAAAGTTCAAGATCCTACTAAATACTTTACTTAATCAGATTTGTCATCCCAACTGTATTGTCTATATATGTTCTGTATGAAGTTTTTATACGGTATCTTTACAATGATGGATTTTTCCATTCAAAATGCATGATAACTCCTTAGTTATACTTTATGTGTAATCTATATAAACAAATCACTGGGGAGCTGACCTAAGGATTGTGAAAACAATGCACTATTCCAAAACACTTCAATCCATCAATGTTTAGTACTAACAACTGTTATGATGATAAATAGTTAATCTACAACATCCTAAACTTTCCCATAAGCATACTCAAAAGGCATACACACTGATGGCCTGCAAAAGTAATATTTGCCTTCCTACTCTACCCATGAAGTTATGGTCTGTCATCATACTACAGTGCCTCTCTAAATGTTTTCATGTTTTGTGCAGCCATCCAGATTTCCACTGTACTAACGGATCAATGCAAAATAATTATTCTCCCCGCTTTGTCTCATATCATCCATTCATTCATTTTCCAATCAGCAACATTATCTTAGGCAAAAGAGCAATCTGTTTATGATAAACATACATTAAAGAATACACTTTGGCATGCATTTATTGAGAAGAGCACTCAAACACACTGGGAACATTCTTTTACATACACTTATTTTTTTTCAGTCCTGAATAAGATTATCAATTTAAATGTCATACATTTATTTATTAAGGCTAACCAGTGGATAAGTGCCAAAAATACCTACAACCACAATTGGTAGAAGACTGCAAACTAGTTGCTAGTCTCCTTAGTAACGGCATGCATTAAATGAGGATAAACACAGAAGCACCCATCATACCTAAAGGATGTCCTTGCTTTAGACTGAGGAAAATTTATAGTGTGGAGAGGAAAATTTGCAAAGCTATTGTAACGCCCTGGCATTAATACACACAGATATACCAGTGGAACGTATTGAGAGTTAAACAGGTGTTTAAATACTCAACTGGACTCATTGAAGCGTATTTTGGTAGTCAGCACCTCATGTAAACTGCTGTATTACTGCCTTAAGACCAGATCCACATGCACCTAAATTGGCAATCATGGTGCCAAAATGTAGGTGCCTCTAAGTAGAGCCCTGCACAGATACAAACGTGGATCCGTATCCAACCTGCATCCACAAGAAATGGCCCACGTATATCCGTGTTGCATCCATGGATGCAGATATAATGTGGATATCTGCGGATTTGCAGGGCTCTACCTGTAAGGTCTTCAAAACCCTTGCTTGACTGTCACCTAAGCATGGCAGTGCCTAAGTTTCTGCTAGTGAGCATGTGAAAAGCCACCACAATCGAAGCACCCAGGAACCTAAACCTAGCAGGATTCTCTAATGAGGCATTCCTCTACCCATCCTGCCTTCACAGACGAATCTCCTAGGTAGTCTCAGATCATACAACCTCACACAAAACACCCAGAGTGGAAGAGGTTGCAAGAATAACCTACCTTTAGTCTCAGTCATGACACTCACTGGGAATGTGGGAGACCCAAGTTCAGTCTCCCCTCCCCACATACCTGATATGGAGCAGGCATTCTTACCTTGGGTTTCCCATCCCCAGGTGAGTGCCTTAACCACTGGGAAATGGGATTTTATGGTTGGATCTCTGCTACTGAAGCTGTTCCACTAACTATAAATAATTAAATATGCACTGAGAGAACAAGAGATTGACTCCATAGATCAGCAACTAAAGACACTTACCTGAGAAGTGGGAACCTTAATTCAGATCCCAGCTCCACATTAGGCAAAGGATGAGGGGCGGGGGGTAGAGAAAATTGTACCAAGGTCTACCACATCCCAGGTGAGTGCCACTAACCTAAATGTCATGATAGAGGCTGCATCCTCCTCATACCTACTCCAGTATTTCTTCCAAATACAGCTTAAGCAGTTAACTACAGGAAAGGGTTCACAGTTGAGATTCCCCAGCAGAGGCAGACACCTCCGTGTGGCCTAGATTTAGGTATGTAAGGATCAGTGCTTGGGCCACACCCTTCAGAGTTGGGTAGCTTAGGTGATAGTGTGTTGGTTTTTGTGGATCTTGTTCTTAGGCACCGAACACTCCCCATTCATTGTACTGGAAACCTAGGCAGATAGCCTAGGATTCTGAATTCCACCAAAAGGCAAGACTCCTTTAAAAGTTAGAAATTACAACCATGAAGGCCCTTGGTAGATCTAAGTCTTACCCTTTTGGAACAGGAACTACAGTCAGTGGAAACTGTTGGCAAATTCGGACTGTTAAGGACCAGTGCCCTTTTTTTTTCTTCTTTTAAACAGAGGCATTATCGTTCCAGTTCTGTCAGTCCACAACCTTTAATGAACATAAAGCTCACTCAGTTCTTAGGCAGTATGATTTATATCAATTTAACAAGTAAACAGTTCACAGTATTTTATTACCACTGACATTTTATGTGCCAGAACTAGTCAGTTTCACTTGGTAATTCTTATATTAAAAATCCTCAAGGAAGAAGACCTAACCTACTAAGACAGTATAGCCACAACCGTAAATAAATTTATACTCTGTCAATTTAGACTGTGCTACTGATTTAGGCTGCATGTTTACAAGAAACAAAACGAGCCACTAAGCAATATAATTCCTAGAGCATCTCGGCAACCTTAGAAATCCTTCAGCAGGTAAAATAATTCCCCCAAAACGATAGACAGGATATAGCTCATAGTAGAAGCAGCTGCTAGCAGAAGATGACGGCAACCACTGGTGATGCACCCATCATGTCAAGAAAGATGTCTTCTTCCCCATCTTTCCCTGAGTACTGTGGGAGGTGAACTTGCTCAGTTGCACCTTCACCCTCATCACTGACCAAGGATAACTACTGTTGATGGGAAAGGAGAAAGGGCAAGGCAAAGGAACCTGCCCAATGTACTATACGGTGAGTTTTTCTCATGGTATTTACGTTTATGAATCACTGATTGCACTCCTTCCCAAACTAACGAGTTACTTCCTTCCTTTTATTAAAAGTTCTTTTTGCACTCCAACTCTATGCTTGAGAGAGAGCAGTATCACCCAGGGGGTGACTGGACGAGGGGCTCAAGTCAGTTCTGTTGTACCATTGAAAAGAAACCCCTAGATATTGAAACTTTCCCTGACTGCTGCCTACTCCACCTGGAATAACTGTTATGTTGACATTATTTGTTTACCCAAAATCTCAGCCTTTTGCATTTTCCCTGGTATGTGTAATAATGTTAACCCTGTACTTTTTAAACTTGGAAATTTATCTATGTTCTCAGGATTCATCAAATACTTTACAAAATATCACTAGTAAATACATATGCATTTGTATTTTGTTGTAGGATTATTTGAATTTTGCCAGAGGTTGATCATTTACCATGGAAGAGCAAATGATGCAACATGCAAAATGGTAAGGTATTACCCCATGTCAAAGAACTGTTTTAAATTAGAAGCAGTTGAAAGATAGAGTCATCGCTACAGTCTGGTCATACAGCAGAGCAGTGCAACTCAACACTATAGGGCCACCCAAAACTGTAACAGATTTCCCAGGTGAAGCTCATATTACCAAAATGCCAACTCAATCTGTAGCTCTTTTCATTCCAAAAGATCACAAAACATAATTTTATTCACAAATACACAGAAATCACGGTTTCCACATCTTGTTCAAAATACAAACACCTTCATAAGTTCAGTTGCAACCCAAAAAGTTTACAACAATTTTGTCAGATATAACTCTAATGACATCAGTGGAGCTATTCAAGATTTATACCAGTTAAATGAGATTAGAATCAAACACAAAGTGTTTAAGCATCCATTTCCTCCTCTTAGCCATCACCTACAAATAGAAAAATTCTGGTGCTGTATATTTGAAAAATTAACTTCTTCTAGGCTTATCATCTCATTTAAAGCAAATGCCACTGGGTACACACACACAACATTTAATCCAGTGTTTTGTTCATGCAAATATTGCGGATACACTTTAAATACTTTTTTCTGTTCATTAAGTTTTACAGTACAATATCAATGTACCGAACAATACAAAAAAATTTTCTGTCAATTCCCACAGCAATATGCTCTGTCATGCAAACCCTATTAGCATACATGCATATGTATAGACTCCATGATTCTTTATATTGAAGTAATCTGGTTTAAGTAACTTTTTTTTTAAACTGATCCAATTCTAGAAAACAGTTTACAGTATTAAGAATGTTTTCTCTCATTAAGATATAAGCACATATATTCCGCTAATATATCAAACCAAATTCATTAACTCTCTTTCAGATGAAAGCAGATATTTCAGTGAAAAACTTGTTAATTATTCCTGTTTAAAAACCCTACCAAAATTATAATGGCAATCAGGGAAACTCAAGATAGACTCATAACTAAAAGTGCAAATTCAGTGAGAAACAGCCTAGCTCTCCTAAGAAACTAGCAGATTTCTTACAAACAACATGGTAGGTATGTTCCAGGTTTAAGATGCACCCATATGGCGGAAGATGTGAAGATGTTTATATGAAAAACTGAGACAAAGAGGAATAAAGCTAGCATTTCTGCAGGAGACAGAGAAGTGATGGAATGGAGAATGTTGTGGGAGGTTGGGGAAGGAATTTTGGTTTTGGCTACATAGTAAACTTCAGCTGATGGAAATACATCCAGCAGATGTCAGAGGAGAAAAAAAAATGCAGAACTGGATAGAAGGAAACAGGGCCAGATCAAGGCCTGGGGGAGGGCTTGGGCTGCCCACCCTTGTGGGCCCCCTCATTGCTCAGCTGGGGGGGTGTCAGGAGCTTCAAGGCTGGGGGCCATAGCCAATGCTGCCACAGACCAGCAGTGCCACGGGGTGGCCACAGGCTGTGCTGATGTTGAGAGAGGTGGAGAGGGGGCCAGAGGCCATGGTATTCCTGCTCTGACCCCAGACTGGCTGGTAAATAAACCAGCCAGCCTGGGGCCTGGGCAGGCAGGCTGAAGGCAAGCAACAGCACCTCATCTCTTAGGCCGACCAAGCTGGTTTGGGGGGGGGGGTCTGCAGGACCCTCTTTAGGCCAAGGCCAGTGGCTGCAGCCCCTAAAGCCCCTGCCTTAATCCAGCCCTGGAAAAAAAAGATGTCAAGAGTGGAAAAGTGAGTCACTGGCATACAGAAGGTAGCTGGTATCACGTGAACAGATCAGATCATGGAATCAGACAGAAAGTAAGAGGGGGAAGATGAAAATGGCAGACAGGAGATGGAGCTGACATTGGAGAGGCAGAAGGGGATCCATCACAACTGGGCTTTTTAAAGATGGGGAAACTAGAGCAAATAAGTATTTTGAAGAGAACTGGCATGAAAAGGAAAAGAATCCAATTCAATTTCAAAAACATTTTTAGAGGGAATTTCATCTCTTATCAATACCAATTGGTTGGCAGTCATCTTGTTCCTTGTTGCAGTGTGTTATATGCTGTCTTCAGGAACTCCAATTATCAGGGTTCTACAAATACAAGTCACAATCTCTGTCAATGGCCACAGTTACACTCGGTCTGCATTGTTTCCTCACAGGTTCAAAGAATTTTCATTTCATGACCATTTAATTCATTTAAAAGATTTTGTTCTCAGACTGTGTAGTATTTGTTTGCTCTGGCTTCGATTACTTGGTACTGCTACCAAGTTCATGCAATTCCAAACAGCAGGATTCCTCCCCAAACAGAAATGCAAGCCCAGATGCAAACACTTTCCTCACTCTGGGGAAATACGAATCCAGATAAGAGCTGCATGATCACATCTTATCTCTACAGCAGTCCAACCCAAAGCCCCTGATCTGAACATCTCAATCTTATTTGGAAGCCAAGTTTACAGCTTGGATTTAAATGCTGGATAATTAGAGTCCCATTATCAAGATCATCATCAAGATGGGAGGAATCAATATTTAGTTGACTGTAACTCATCGTTTTATGCAAAAAAAAAAAAAAAAGGTTCTCGACATGTCAGCATTAGGCATGCAAATTATTTTTTTAATTATCATCTAATTATTATATAATATTAATTTAAAATTTTATTGCTGACTGTTTTGTACATCTTGAAATTGATTGCTAGATACTTCAGGTGTTTGTGTCCACAGTGTATAATTTTTATTATAAAGGTTTTTTGCACTGTTAAGAACAAAATACAGCAACATTCACTCAATCTTTTTTTTTCTATCATAGTTGTACATCCTATCTGAATCCATAGAACAATGTCTGATGTGAAGTTAAAAATTTTGTCAACTATTTTGACTCCACTAACCATAGTATGATGTTACAGCATCTTCTTAATTAATTCCTTTCCATCTCTAATAATATTTAAAACAAACAAACAAGGAATGCTGTGGCGCTTAAAGACTAACAAATATATTTATTGCACAAGCTTTCATGGAATAAAATCCCACTTCGTCTTCAAAGTGCTTGATGAAGTGGGATCTTTCTCCCACATATGCTCATGCAATAAATGTATCTGTTAGTCTTTAAGTGCCTCAGGACTCCTTGTTTCTTTGTTTTACTGAGCTAGACTAACACAGTTGCCCCTTTAGATCTTAATATTTAAACTCTCTCCAGCAGTGAGAAAAAGAAAACACTAAATGAAACTTGGCTCAGAAGCACATCAACAAAGGAGACTCCATTCACATCATGTAACATAGATGTTATCCTCTTTATCACCAGTACACCAGCATTTATAATCCAGCAACTCGTGTGCATGTGCGCGCGCGGTCACATGGACGTGTCTGTGCATCAGCATTCTTAAATTGGATTAAAAAATTCAGACAGGATCAGTGTACCAGAATTTCTCCTGTGCAAATTGGTGTATTTATGTACACAAACCTGGTCAAATGCAAACCAGAAAGAAGAAATGACAGAACAGGAACAGGTAAGAAAGGAAGTGAAGAAAATGAAGAAATAAAAGTTGTCAAGAAAGAGAAAGAACAAAACAGAACACAGAGGCACAGATATGTCATGTCCATTCATTTTTATTTTGAGCTGACCTCTCAGATGCCCTCCAAAGATTTTTTTCGTAACGTGACTTTCCAGTGGAAATATTGTGGAGTACAGACGGCCCAGTATTAAAACAATGGAGCTGTGCAGTAAGAACAAGACTGTTTCTTTTTCAATTTACTCTTGGAGTCTTTCCAATATTTTCTGTGTCAGAGAATGCCTTAGAAAGGCCTTGCACCATTCTTTGTGAGAGGCAGATTAAATCTAGCTAGCACAACACCTACCAAAGAAAGACAGTCTCTAACACAACCTTTTCAGAAAGCTTTTAGTCATATTCCTGCTCTTCTTCCTTCTCTGTGAAAAAAAATCAATAACTCATTAAACAGTTATATAGTGGAGTGCTTCCTCACCACCTCTGTAAGGCTCTTCTTGTGTGCCAAAGATTTGGGTTGGGTTAGTGAGGTGCCTGCTCCAAATAGGAAATTTATATTGACCTTTAAAAGAATGAAGTATGTATTATTTGTTAAGGGCTAATGTTGAGCACAGCAATATACAGGATAGAAAGGAAGCGAGTTTTTTGCCAAAGCAAGCTTATATGAGCTTAAACACAATGAGTCTACTGAACTCCGATTCACAGCTACATGGGGAGTGTCTAACATGATAATTGATTTCTTCTACATAAAACAGTAAATTGTTTCATTGGAATTTATTGCAAATTGACAGCATTGTCTTTTATTGATCTGAATCTGCATATTTAGGTCTCACAATCTCAAGATCATTGACAAGGAAACACCACAGTCCCAGGGGAAGTAGAAAAGAATGGTATGGTTTTGAATGGAAGCAGGCTGTCCAGGAAGACACCCTCCCTATCCAAGGGATACAGACACAGAGTTGCTTGACATGTCCCTACCCCAGCACAGTCACCCATCATCACTAGACGAAGGATTCACCCTAACAAAGAACTAGTAGTATAACCATCTCTGCTCTCCTTGTGGGTCTCCAGTGGGCCAGAGCTCCATAAGGAAGGGGCTAAATTATGGCCCACACTACAAAATCCTGACCAGGAGTCTTTTTGTCAGCACTTCCATCTTCTCAGGCTCTTTTGGTCCCTAATAGCCTCCTCCCCCCACATAAATGAAATTGTAGCTGCTTCGCAGCATGGCTTAGCAATCAGAATAGACCCCAGGCTCACCTGGCCAACATTTCCATACCTGTCCCTTCTATAGTGATCTCATTTAACATAGAACTTCGCTAATGAACTTACTTCAGCATCAATTCTAGTGCACACAGCTGTAAATCTACATGAGCACGAAAAACAACCTATTCCTTTAATTATAAAGATTGCTGAAAACTTCCTTTTCTAAGCCACCAACCTAAATAAATAAGTAATTTAACACAAACAAAATAAATGCAATAGTTTCCCCATCCAAAAATGTTTACTCAGCAGTTTAACTTTGTGTTCACTAATAATTTTTATACTGTCTCTCTCCAGTTTTGCAGTTTCTTGCTCCTTGTGTTCTGACTGCTCAGCCAAGAGGAAACACATCACTTAATAGTTCTTTTCAACTGTTTTAATACTGAATTATACATTATAGCTTTACTGATAGTCTCCAGTTGAACAAACACACAGTTTAAGCTGGTGCTATACTCTGTGAATTAAATTCTGCCTATTGCTGCCTATATTATGAAGATGCAAATTAAAACAGTGGGTAAATGGCAGCATAAACTGGTCATTAAATGTCTGATTCTCAAACTCATTCAGATGGCAGTGGAGATCCAGGAACTACATACAATGACTGGTCAACACACATGGCAGAGATGGATTAGATGAGCTTCTTCATAAGGGGTCATCCCCACACCCCAATGAAAAAAATGCAGAGAAAACTGCAAGAAGAACCTGTTTCTACAGATACTATTATGGAAAAGGATGATTGACTACAGATTTGTAATGTTGTTTCTAATTTCTGATGGTAGAAAAGGGGTAAACAAAAAAAATCAACATACAGATAAATGTGAAAAATTTGACTATACATTATAAAAACAACACACACTACTGGAGCACATGTCCCTTAAATGATCAGAGCTGTAGAGCTTTTATGTTATGAGATGCACCATGAATAGTTGTACATGAGGCCCATTCGCTGTTCAACTTCGCTAAATTTTTAACCGCAACACCTAAGACCACCAGGCACAGGCACTTACATAGCACAGTCTTCTTCAGCTACATGGTTTCCAAAGAAATTCAGTGCAAAGTGTACCACAGTTGTTCTGACTGGCTGGTAATAGAAAAAGACCTCTGCACATTCAGCAAGGCCTGCTCCCTATAAGATGCAATCCAATTGTCACTGAAGTCAGTGGTCATGCTCCAGGCTTTGTTTTTTTCTTTTCTACAACTGCTGGTACAATATCATGCTCATCAAGATACAATGGACATTGCACTGGAGACTATGGAGTGAACAGAAGTTTGAGAGCTTAAACATTCTCCAGCATAGCAGGAAACCCACCCATAAACTGCAGTGTTCCAGTTGTACAAGAAAAAAGTGTAATGGTTATACAGAGAAGTGAAACTTTCATCCTTCAAAGCAATTAAAACACAAAAAGTAAAACAAACAGCAAAAGTAGGGTAAAATTAATGTGTGTCAATGTTTGGTTTAATAACCCACGGATTCTTGGTAACAAAGTTCAAGAAATATTTTAAAATAATGATTTTTCTGTCCGGACATTGTCCTTTGAATGGCACCACTCCAATATGATTAACAGGGACAAGGCTTCCCTGGCACATTGTATTAGATTACAGGGAAGAGGGATTGTAACCTGAGTGTCTGTAGCTAACTGAATAGCTACATTACTTGCCCTGTGACATGGATACTTTTCTTGTACATTTTACTAATGCTATATTTAGAAATTAACAGAATGGTTTTAGTATCACTGATATCCTTCATGTGACACAGAAATTGATTCAAGAAACTGATTTGAGATTTCCTTTTATGTTTAGAAAGATGACAGAGCATGTACGTGCACCATTAAGCTGCACCAAATATCTGGAGAGGTGATGCAATCACAGAGCTCTGCAAGGTAAAAGATTCGATAGCTCCTCTTGTTTAATCTAACTATGACATGAGCAGAAGGCACGGTCCAACAGCCATGGAAACTAGCTCGGCAGAATATACTACGTGTATTAATTTGGTGCCAGAATCTTTCCTGTTTGGTATAGAAAGAAAAGGTATTTCAGAGTGAAATCCAGTCTTTTCCATAAGATTGCCTTAGCATCTTACATGTTCACTCCCATGTCCAGCCAAGCTTTTGAGAAAATGATCCTAGGTAGCATGCCAAAACTACACCTATTTGAATACTATTTGCCACTGGAATATATTCTAGCTGTCAATGCCACAATGAATGTGGAAACAGAGGTTTCTGTGGAAAACAGCACCACAGAAAGACTCCATTTATTTAATAATTTCAAGTGACTTTCAAAAAAGTCCTCCAGGCACAGTGCTATCCTTCACATAAATTGTGATCTCAGTTGTAACCATTCATTTACACAGAAATGAGCTGTATTGCAAAAGGTCAATTTCAAGAAATGCCATACTTTGTCAACAGGCAGGGAGCTTACTAACAGAGCTCCTACTGCAACAGGATTTCATTATGTCAATTGCATAAGAGGTTTCCTGAATACATTGCTGAAATTCCTGGTTTGCTGGAAGGAGATACACACTGCACAGTGATTCACGTTGTCAGGCTTCTGGATATAGCAACAAACAGATACTTCTGGAGGCTAGAGCTTTTCGGTGGCTTTAATACCACCTGGAGTTCACAAATTTTTAAACATAAAACTGTCATGAAAGATGGCCTGCAGAGTCATTCTTACATTTTACCTTCATGGCTAAGCAGAAAACAAACCAAAAAAGGAGTTACTTGGTCTGTCAGGTGTTTCAGACATTTTTTGATTACGTCTGTGACAGTGCTTAGAAAAATCCCAGGCTGGTGCTTTAGATGGCTACTTCAATGCCAGAACAAACACTACAAAACAGAAGCAGAGCAGCTATAATATACTCCCACCCATCCCCCCAGAAAACTATGCTAAAAGGAACATTATTAAGGACACACAGCGAAAAATTAAAAAACTAGGAACTGCCCAAATTAAGTGTACCCACTTAACCTTAACTGTGACCACCTTGTGCACATGCACTAGTACAGTGGTTCTCATGTACTGCATCAGGACACATTACTGTGTCGCTACACAGCAGTAAGTGTGTCACAGAGAGCCAGGGAGCTGGTTGGATTTGGTTTAGGAGGGGTGGACTGGTGTGTCCTGTCGGATCATGATATGCTGCCAAGCATGCTGTGACCCATAAAAGATTGTGAACCACTGTATTGGGATACAGTCTTTAACTGCATCACCACATACCATGCCCCCCCGCCCCTGGACCAATGCTTCACACAGTACCCCTGTAGCACAGTGCTCAAGGAATGAGGCAGCTATTCAATAGCTCTTTCTATCCTCTTTATCCAACGTATGACCCAATATCTGATTTACTGAAACCACACATACTATGAACTAAATAAAACACATTTTCCTGACTTTTCTATAGCACTCATCACTGCTACAGTGGCCACAGCTCCTCCAACTCACCCCTTCATGCTGGGATTTTCAGTCACTAGACATGTGGTTGTGGACTGAGCAATCTTTTTCTGAGCAGCACTTTTTACTTGGTAATGGAAAGAATTTTGAAATAATCTGTCAAGAAGTCACTAAAAAATTGAAAAAAGCCTCTTACGTTTTTCCAAACACTGGTTAGAAAGTAGCATGCTTCATGACTACACTTACAACTAACCTAAAATTTCAGCAGGAAGGCTGAGTGGGTGGTTCAACAAACAAAATGTTACATCAAAGCAATGAATTCAAACTGCAAGAACACATTCATTATCTATGCTGCTTCTTCAAACTTCATTACCACATTATTTAAGGCACATAATTTGTTTTGGGAAGGAAATTAAAAAAAAAAAAAAAAAAAGATCTTGAACCAAATAGGAGAGATTAACAGCCCTTTAAAAAACAGCACATTTAGCCACCTATCTTGCTTCATCAGTTGGCAGTCAATGCTTATATAGGATAAGAACTGCAGAACATAGCAGTCCGCTGAGTAAATGCTGCTGTTTAAAATCCACAAGCTAGCTCACGAGCCTGAGACACAAACATCTACAGCTTATTCAATTCAAGAACTTTCTGCTTTTGAAATGTCCATTCAGCAATTCTGCAACATATTGTTTCACAATGCTACAGGCTCACTTATTCATAAACAAATCATTAACATTCTTGACATAAAATCACAGTGTACAATGAAGCCCAGCTATGATGATGTTTTACTACTTTTGCACAGCCCATCATGAATGGGGGTTTTGTTTCACAAAAACTATTATCAACAAATAGAAGACAAATTATGTTCCGTGAGAAAACCGCCAGCATGAAATGCTTCTGCAAAAATTACAGGCTCATTATCAAGTCCATACAGTAGTAGCCCCTGTGTTCAGTTAGTGCAACAAGTAGTCTATAGTCTATGCATGACTCTTCCTGCTAGGACTGCAAAATACAATTATAAAGCATTAAGGTACTTTCTCAGATACTAGAGGAAAATATTTTGCATACTAAAATGGGAATGATTCCTTCCCCCATTTCCCCAAAATAGAATGTTACTGTAAAAGCCACCTGAAAAGGTAAATAAAGAAGATACTGCAATAATTTTAACACATTTATTAGGAGTTCAGAGTCAAGTGTTGCTATGATCATGGACAATTTTTATACAGATGTGTCAAGGCTTAAACTAGACTAATTAATAACAAGAACTGGACACGTACACATGATTCACTGACTATACCATGTATAAATAACAGAGCACAGTAAAACTTCTTTATAGTTCAAATTCTCTATGTCCTACCCAACCCTGTTTTCAACAAAAACATCCATAATGTTCATATTTAAAAGGATAAGAAACAGATGGAAAATAGTTAGACTCACTAATGATCTGCAGTATGCTCTTGGCAGCTTGAAAAGGTATTCTATAAGAAATGGATGGCTCAGTAGATTGAAACTAGAACAATGTGCTTTTTCTACTCTGGCTGCCAGTTCAAATCTAGTCCAATAAATGCAACATTTCAACTTTGAGGAAGACATGTGTGTGCTGAAATGATGACATTTAGCTAAAAATAAAGGTAAGTAACTTTGGACTTGGTCCTGAAGAGAGTTGAGTAGTGCTATACTGACTTCAATAACTGCTCACAGTACATAAAGGTTAGCACTTATCTAAGTTTGCAAAATTGAGAACTTCTGTTATTTATAATTAAATTGCAACATTAATTTGGGGGTATTCCCACTCTTTTTAAAAAAATTTTGAGTGCTATCGCCTCTCTTTTACAACTTGTTTTATTTACATTTTTAAAGAATTTAACCACAGTACATATGCTACAGATCTGCATAAACAATCTGCTTGATACAGCAATTATTGGGATCAATTCTACAGCTTGTATTGGGTAGATCAGACTTACTGGATTTACCTAAGTTATCAAAGCTTAAAATTTTTTTTTTAATTAAATGTGCATGTTTGTCTAAGAGTAATAGATTTTGAGGCAAGAAGAAACCATTATAGCCAAGCATCTAGTCTGTCGACCAGTACAACACAGCCAATAATTTATGCATGAGCTACTAAAGCATAACTGTTAGAAAGGCTGGCCTTCATGTGATAGAGAAACTATTGAGTTATTTCAACAGTTAATAACTTTAACTATTTGAAATTTCAATCTTATTTCTTGCCTGAATTTATCCGAAGGCAGATTCCAATCACCGAAGCTCATTAAGCCTTTTGTCTGCTCAAAACACATTCTCCTGTCTGAAGTCTCTTCTTGTAACAAGACATATAGATTGTGATCAAGTCATCTCTTAACCATCTGTTGGATCAGGAGTCAGCATCACAAAAAATAAGAGCAGCCATTTTTAAAAATCCCTTCAATAACCAAGTACTTCAAGAGCTACAATGGGTGTACCCTCCTGGTGGTGGGTGGGGGAAGCTGGACCAGGTTGCCTGCTGCAGGGTCCCCCATAGTCGGGGGGAGCTCAGAGCCTGGTGTGGGCCATCCACAGGGTCCCCCATGGCACAGGGAGGCCCAGATCCAGAAACCGCAAGGGGGCAGCCAAAGAGCAACATGCAGCTCTGGAGCTGCAGGTTGCAGATCCCTGTCTTGGATGAACTTGGATTGAGATTCGTAAGTCTCTTGCTAGAAGACACGTTTTCCAAATCTCAACTCATTTTTGTTGCACAACTAAATAAATTCTATGCTAGACATTTACTTGAAGAAACTGGGGAAAGTACTAAAATCCAATGATTTGAAAAGACTAAAGCCTCAGGCTATGTCTACATTACTCAGCATTTTCAAAAAAACTCTCTCAGGGTAAGCATTTTGAAATAATTATCTCAAAAAAACTTTTTCTCAAAAAAATGCATTTCAGGACAACAGTCTGGGGATGGCTCATTGTCCCAAAATACCATGGTTTGGGTTTTTTTCCCCTCCAAAAAGGAAAGTCTACACCAGACTTTCTTTTTTGAAAAAAGCAAGTCAATGGATGAGATAAGGAGGATTTTTCAGAAAAAAAAAAAAGCCTTTTCTGCATCCCATGATGGCTTTTTTCGAAAAAGCTAGCTCAAAAAAAGGCTTTTTTTCAATATTAAATGAGGTTTAATGATCCGAAAAAAGCCCTCTGGTATTTTGAGATACTAGAGCACTTTTCGAACAAGCTAAACCCGCCAGCTTTTTTGAAATAAAAAGCCTTTTTCAAGCTAACTTTTTCTAAAAAAGCCATTACGGGACACGGAAAAGTTTTTTTTTTTTGTTTTTTGTTTTTTTTTTTTTTCAAAAAACCCTCCCTATCTCATCCATTGACTTGCTTTTCTTCCCAAAAAGAAAGCCCAGTGTAGACTTTCCTTTTCGAAATTAAAAAAGCCGCAGTATTTTGGGACAACTGACTGTTGTCCCGAAATAGCATTTTTTAAAAAGAAGTTTTTCCGAGATAATTAATTTGAAATACTTATCCTGAAAAAGGTTTTTTTCGAAATTGCTGGGCAAAGTAGACGTGCCCTCGGTCCTGAAAGTATTTGCATACATATCTTTAAGCAGAGGCATAGTCCTACTGAATCCAATGAGATAATGCAAAGGCCTATAGTTAAGCATGCACTGTATTTACAAGATTAGCACCTACTTTTCAATTTTAATCAGACTTGAAGGCCTGAGAAATAAGATAAAAACAGAGAAAGGGTGGTTCCAAATGATGGAAATAGTCTAGATCAATGGAATGGAATTTGAGACACTGCAGGAAAAGTCCTGAGAGTTGTAAAAACAAAGAAAGAAAACTTGTACAAAATGGTGTGTGTGTGGGGTATCTGACACGCAGAGGCAAAGACAAATTCCTTCTCGTGCAGATGTAGACATCCCTGGGAAAAGGAGGTATTACAGGAATCTCTGCTAACTCCAGCCTTATTTAACATCTTCCTTAACAAAAGAAATATCGGGGGAAGCCTCCTGACAATGAGAACAAGAGAAATAAACAGAGATCCAAAGTTGGAAGGAGCTGCAAACACCAGAGATTCCTTTGTATTTATCCATTCTCACTGAAGACCAAAAACATGAGCAAAATTTGTTTTCTGGTTTTGTTTTGGTTTTTTTTTGTTTGTTTGTTTGTTTTGTTTTTCCTTTGGGAGGTGGGTAATTTATCTTATTTATTTAGGAATCTAGACCCTCATCTTCCTGCAGTTGGATCTACGTGGTCAGAAAAACACTGATTTCAGTGGTTCCAAAGAGGTAGCCATGTTAGTCTAGTTGAGCAACACAAACAAGGAGCCCTGTGGCACTTTTAAAGACTAACAAAAGCTCCTGCAATAAATATATTTGTTAGTCTTTGAAAGTGCCATTGGACTCCTTGTTTGTTTTGCTGAATTCAGCGGGACTCTGGCAGAGTACAGGGACCTGCCCGTGTGTTTCCAGCCGCAGGTTTGAGACATTACATGAATGCTAGCTACTGAAGCATCAATGTAAAAAAAATGTAATCAAAAAACAAGATATTCGTTGAGGATTCCCTATTATAAAAATGAGGCAAAAGGCCTTGCGTAACTCAGACTCTGATGGGACTACTAAAGAAAGGTTCCAGAAATATAGGGCTGCCTCTGAGAAGGTTTTATTGCATGAGGAAGAAAGTTTCTATTTGAACAAAACACCAGGAGTGTAGTACTACCAGCCCCAAGAGTGAAAAATGATGATGCTAGTCCCCAAAAAAACCAATTTTTAAAAATAATTGTACACTTTTTATTTGCTTGCTGGTTTTTTAGTTTCTAGGGTCCACATTTTAAATCTCTTCTCTACAACCATAAGACAAGAAACTTACTTTCTCTTCCACAATAAAAGCTGAGATCCAAAGATGTAGCCGTGTTAGTCTAGTTCAGTAAAACAAACAAACAAGGAGTCCTATGGCACTTAAAGACTAAATAAATTTGTTAGTCTAAGTGCCACAGGAATCCTTGTTTGTTGTTTTAATAAAAAGTGAGATTCTCATGTAATCACATGGCTTCAGAAGTCAATACTATAAGAAAAATGCAAAGTATTATGACACTAAATAAGATGACAGTCAACTTGAAGAAAGAAAGAAAGCTCTGACATCTGATATCAATCAGGTGTTGAATTCAGGGTGTTCAAAACCAGTTCTACACTAGACAAAATTTTGCAGGTGTCAATGGGAGCAGCTTGCATAAAACTCCCATTGACTTCTTAACTCCCCTTCAGCACAGCATCTTCACTGTGCTGGAAATGTATTGCTGTTGATGTAGCACTGTGTCATTTGAGGGGTTGGTTTTATTAAGATGATTTCCAGATCAACTTAGCAGGTCTCACCTGACTGCAAAGTCAATCTGGAAAGATCAATTTGCCAGCAGCAAATCTGAAAGAACTTCAGATTTCCACAATAAAAAAATCAGAGGACTGGAGACTGATTTGTCAGGAAAGATCATGGAGTTCAATAATCTGCAAACTGTAGTTTCTAAAAGGAAAAACTGAGATAGTAAAGAAGATAAAGTAACAGCCAACACATGAAGAGTTTAAACATAAGTAAGGAAGAGATTTTATTTACCTTAATGAAAGGGATGTGTCTAGAATTAATGCAATGAAGTTAAGGAATAGCGAAATTTAGGCTGCATATCAGTGGAAGCCTCCTGACAATTTCACCTGCCTCCGTAGCATGAGACCTAACTCAACTGCTGGTGAATTCTCTGTACATTAAAGTATTTAAATCACGATCTGAGGACTTTAATAACTCAATCATAGAGATTTAATGGAGGAGTGGGTGGGTGAGGTTCTGTGGCCTGCATTGTGCAGGAAGTCAGACTAAATAACCATATCGATCCCTTCTGACCTTAGAGTCTATAACGAAAAGAGTTAGTGAAATAATCTAAGTGTTGAAGGCTCATTACTGGGCACACTTAAAATCAGACTGGACAAAAACAATAGTAATAGTACAATAGCAGATGGCATGAGAATACCAGGAGTGAATAACTGATTATTGCATTGTCTGACTTTTGGACTGTAATAAATACAGTGCTGCAAACCCAGGCTTTCCCTTGCCACCCAAAGTTGTAATACCACACATATGCTCCCCTCCACTAAGCTATTAAATGGAAAGAACTACTGTAAATAATGGAAGATTGGAAATTGATGAAAAATTGACATTTAGTCCAAAGAACAAGTCATCTTATGAAAACTGAGCAGTATCTCCTGGGCCAGTTACATGCTAGGGCTGCCTGCCATGCATCTTGAAATACACAGGGCAGTTGGCCCTGCATCCAAAAGAGCAGTTAAAGAGAACCAAATTCATGTCAGGCCTTGTGGCACTGTGTTAGTATAATATTAAATACCAAGATGATGATACAAGATTAGCATGCAAGTGATGAGGCATAAGCAGCTATGTGATTATCAGAGCTCTTAAAGAACATGTGGTAGCATAGTTTACAAAATAGAATAAAAATATTTTTGGTTTCACAAAGCAACCAAGTTAAAAAAAAAAAAAAAATTCCGTAAATGAAGTCTTCCTAGCAGGGATATATCATTCTCAACTATTTTCAAGGTATAGAGATCGCAAAGGCAGGCAACAGACTCAGTTTGGATTCTAAAACTCACCAGTGAAAAGAAAAATTAGATGGATGGCTCAGCAAACAGTCTACACAACCTTTTTAACCTGAGATTGCTGGTTCAAGCCCAGCACATCCAAAATCACTGTGCTACATAAAGTTAGATCAGGAGTGCCAAACATGCGGCCTGAGAACCTACTCCATCTGGCCTGCAACGGGGCTCCACACTCTGTCAAATTATTTTTTTTTCTTTCCTCCAACTAGTAAATGACAGCAGAGATTGCTGCTCAATGGAAATAGAAAACCTTGATAAAAAAAAAAAGGTCAACAATTATTATTAAGGCAGTTAATTCCAGACCACAAAGACCAGAAAAGGAGTGTGAGAATTAGTGAAGATGTCCTCTTAGCACCTTCCTGCTATTTCCATGCAAAGATGTTCTGGAATAAAAAGCTACTATGTGTAAGGAAAGTGAGATGTTGTTAATATGTGAAAATGAAGTCATAAACCTGAAGCTATTATCCTGTGAGCCTAGGGGCTATAGTTTATCATTAGCATCTAACAGTGAATGATGGCTTTTAAAGTCAGTTCCATATCTGCCCAGAGACTGAACTGGCTAAATCATTTATTAATGCCAAGGGCTGACATTTTTCAATTAACATAATGAGATTTTGGAGGTTTAGGCCATATGAATCCTCTATTTGTGCACGTTCTTTTGCCAATTAAAAGGAAGTGTAGCATTCTCTAATGTTTATGTCTTTACTTTAACTGATCATTATGGAAGTTCCTGAATTAATCACACAAACAGCATCTATTCCCAAACATACCATGAATAAACCACTGCATCACAGAAGAAGAAACCATGCTCATTGAAGATGATTCATAACATACAGGCTTGGAAACCATAAACAGTAGATTATCCAGCGTGGATCACATGTTCTCAGTTCCTCAGACTTGAACTAGCTGTTCTCAGTGGATGCATTTACAGAAGAGTTCTTTACTAAGATCTAAGCTATGGAGAGTCTACTTAGGTCCTGTATATGAGGTAGATAGATGCCCACAGTTGTTTGAGGTCTGGCTTATTTGTGAAAGGAGGAAGGGGGCAAAAACAACGGAACCCACACTGACATAGAGTGTGATAGGTTTGCAGCAGTGTAGATCTCCCTTGCTTCTGGAAACCCTCTTTTGATTTTTCAAGTTGAGAGAGCAAAGGTTGTGAATCCTCTGCCACCTTCATGTAGAAGGGGACAAATCCCCTCTATCAACATAACATTTGTGAGGAAATTCTGTGAAGGGAAACTTCTTTTCCAGACACACAAGAACGTCAGGTATGCACCTATTAACATCTCATGTGGTGCCAATATTATAGGAAAGCTGGTACTGACGCCCTGTATTTAGGGTGCCTCATAATTACAGTATAAAGGACCCTTGTGATATTTTCTTTCAGAAGATCTTGCACATCCATTATTTGAATCAGACCTTTAATATTTAGCAGGGGATAGACCTCTGAGCTAGGGAAATGCCTCTGGTTTGTCCCATGAAATTCAATTCAGCTTTTGTTGAGACCAATTGTCAAATATTGCCACTTCCCTTCTGTCACTTGTGTTCTTCGGGAAAATATTATCAGCACATCAGAACAACAGAACACAAACAAAACATTCTCAGGCTGGGCTCATGCTGACATAAAAGCAGCAACATTAGAAGCAGAAATGGTAACAGGAATGCCTGGGAGCTGACAGATTAAACCTAGCTCTGTAGACAAGCAGTGAGGGAAGTGAAAACAGTTGGGGAACTCATCCTAGGATCCAGTTTTGCCCCAATCCCACTCAGATACCAATCAACCCTTTCCTGCTGCCAGCTAATATAATTATTACAGAATTCAAGAGGCTACAGTAGTCAGTGACAGTTCAGGGTTCAAACCCTAGTGATGAGGGGGATGTTGTAGCTGCCCATAATCGAATGTGGGGTTTTTTCATCTTTGTTTCTTTTTTAAAGGAAAACACCCTAGAAAAATCACCCAGTTTTTTTCCTATGTTAAAAGAACATTATTTAGGTTACAAAGTCAAACTCCAGATTTAGGAAATACCAAATGTACAATTGCCCATGCAACCTTAATTCACACCCTTTGTGTATCTCTACACTAGCAAATTAGTCCAGATTAAGGAAACTTAATCTGGACTAATTTGAGCCCTGCCTACACTAGGGCTTTGCCTAGTTCAAACTAAAAAAAAAAAATCTTTAATTCGGCTGGTTAGTCTGAACTAACTGCGTAGTTCAAACTTATTTCAAAATTTGGTTCAAACTAGCACAATGTAGTCATGCTAGTTCGAACTAGCAGTTAGTTTGAACTAACCGCATTTTTGTAGTTCGAACTAACTTTTAGTTTGAACTAGCTGTGCTTTTTTAGTTTGAACTAAAAAGTCTGTTCAAACTCAAGCACAGCTAGTTCAAACTAAAAAGTTAGTTCAAAATAACTCCGAAGTACTTAGTGTGGACTAAGCAAGCCCGAACTAAACTTTCAGGTGTAGTCATAGCCTTTGTGTTTATGCATTTTGATATAGTCATTAATCACATAATCAAATGCTATTTTCCCCCCATGACCTCTACCTTATTCTGTGCCTACAGTGAACATTCAAAGGGGTAGAATTAGGGTTGGGTGGGCAACCATAAAGCTGGCACTTCCTAACGTTTGAATGTCTGACATTGCAACTTAAATAACTGTCCTCTAATACAGGTTATGAGGTTGTATGTAATATAACACGGAGTGTAGCTCAGCGTCTGTTAGGATGACCTCTGAGAAGCAGATATAGGGACATCTGTCTCCCTGAGTGTTTGAAATAACATAAGGAAGACATTTCACACAGCAGTGTCTGTCACTCAGTCTTCAACTTTCCAACTCTGCAAAAGCATTTGAGATTATTGACAAATGCTTAGAATGGGTCATATTTGAATATTAACAACTTCATTTGGTGTGGAGAGCACTCAGCAGCATGGGCCCTATGCAAATACAGATAAGACAAAATTACCCTGAAGAGTCAGAAATACAATATTCTTCTCATTTGGTAGCTATAAAATGTATCTGACTACTTCATATAAAGGCAAGAGGTTCCCTACTAAATCACAGGCCAAGGAATCTGCTAGTACAGGCATTATTTTCTCTCTAACATTGGCACATACAACACAACTCAGTAAGTAGCATTCTCACTTTTGGGAACATATCAGGACTTGGGTTTACAGCTAATTGTGGTAATGTTATAGATTATAATTAGGAACACACACTATGTAAAGGTATTGTCCTGAATGAGACATGAAATCAAAAACCCTCTTGACTACTTCTCAGCTGCTGCTCACCGAGAAGGAAAAACACGGAACAGCTCTTTTATTTAGAAAGATCATCTCATCAGATTACTAGTGAAATATTCCCTCACGTAAGAAAAGTGTTAAAAGCCATTTCTGAGGTATTATTGAGGATGTAATGACTGTGCTTTATGCTTATGCAGCCACCGCACTGCATAAAATCTCAGATATTTAGAGTGGTTTACAAGGCAAAACAAGAAGTCTGTAAATTGAAGTTCTATAGCATATCACTGTCTCATCTTTAACGTAGCATTTACTTAAGGGAGACACACTGAGAATACCTCAGTGACAATATTAGTAATAAAATATTTCATTTATATAGGTGACTTTTTACCTCAGGGTCTCAAAGCAAGCATTTCTTCCCACAGAACAGCTTCACCATGCACCAAATACTGGAACCTGCAACCAACAGGCTGGTAAAGTTGCATACTGCATACAGGTTGTAGTGGCGCTTTCCCAATCCAGAAAGGAGTATGGCCAATACAACTGCATAGCTGTCTATACACCATCATCACCTCTGCACCTCCTGGTTCCAAGTCCTACCCAGTCTGAGAAGCAACAAAGACACTGCACTTTCAGAGAGGTAGCCCTGTTAGTCAGTGTACAGCAAAAGCAGCAAGAGTCCTGTGGCACCTTATAGACAAAAAGATTTCTTCAGGCATAAGCCTTCATCGGCTCCAACCCACTTCACCAGATGTGCATCTGACGAAGTGGGTTGCATCTGACGAAGTGGTGTGGAGCCCACATAAGCTTATTCACAAAGAAATCAGTCTATAAGGTGGCAAAGGACTCTCGCTGCTTTTACTCCACTTTCTATATGCAGCAGAGCCAAGAAAAGCCTGGAGGTCTGCCTGTAAAAGTCACTTGCCTTTAACCTACATTTCTTTAGTTATTTTAATATTTGGAATGTGAAATCCACTTCATGCAAATCAAGCTTGTGCAATAAGGTTCTGTCAGGGACAACCGCAGGGGAGATGGAGTGGTGAAATTCATCTCCCATTCTAGTTTCAGGACATGCACTGTCAATCAAGCCACATCTTACAGCCACTGCCTCCAATATATGGGCTGAAATACCAGTTGATGCACTTCTCTGCAATGGTGAGAGTCACTGAAACTATATAAAAGTAAACCCCTCAGCCTTGCTCCCAACCCAGCCCGATTCATTTTCACTCTGTATGATAGCCCATGAACTTCCCTTATAAAGCCACAAGCTTTGATGGACTTTGAAACAACTAGAACACTTCCAGCTTTGAACATAAATAACAATGATCCACCTTAATATAGGCAAAAAGCTACAAATGCCCAAAGCTAGCTGGGATTTTATTAGTCTTAATAGCCTAAATCAGTCATATAATTTTAATAGACCTATAAAAAGTAGAAACAAGGTATACCAAGTAAAATGTTAAAAAAATAAATAAATCCATGACACTCCAGTGAAAACATTAGGTAAATATAATAGTATCCAATTAATGGGTTGGGATATTAGCCAGATGTGATTTTACCCTGTTTTTTTTTTTTTTTTTGTTTACTTTACCTCATTTGCCTTTAGGTAATAAAAATCATTAGCTGGTGAATCATTTTCTCTTTTAATTTCCAAGTGTACAGAGCATAAATCATGCATGAACACTTCCAGAAATAGACCTAGCATTAATACAGTTTCACAGTACACAATACTGTATCACTTGGCTTTGGAATAGTTAAAACTAACTTGAAATCACATTGCATTATTTACAGAGCAAAGTCAAACTATTGCAACATTTTTATTTTTCAGCTAAAACCACATAAATACAGGCAATGATCAGAAGCAGAAGACAGCAAGGAAGCCTGAAGATCTCCCTTTAGATTGAATTTCTCATCCAAACCCTCTTCCAAAAACCTATTATATGCCTGACCCAGTATGAAAATTACCTATCAACTGTAAAAGTCAAAGAAGAGATCTTGAGCCTGATTCCCCACTGCCGGCACTTTATAGAGCCATGACAGGAAGGTTGGGTCCAGTGATCAGGGCACCAACTGGGAACCTGAGACATCTGACTTCAATTCTCTGCTCTACCACAGACTTCCTGTGTGATCTTAGTCTCTCTATACCTCAGAGCTGCCCTACCTCACAGGAGCACTGTGAGGATAAATAGATTAAATATTGCAGGTGCTCATGAACTATGATAATTAGGGCCATATACTGTGCAAAGTGTGGGAGAGTACTTCCATTTATAAACTTTTGCACACACTCTTCACAAGGATACAACTAAATAAAGGACAAGCCAGTTGAGAATCAAGCCCATAGTGTCATCCTGGTATTACTGACTCTGCCTAAATTGTTAAGAGAAAAAACATACGTTACGCAATGATTATAAGAATCAAAGGGGTAGCGATGTTAGTTTAGTTCAGCAAAACAAACAAGGAGCCGTGGCACTTAAAGACTAACAAATTTATTTATTGCATGAGCTTTCATGGGAGAAAATATATTGTAAGAACAGGGCCAGCCCAAGAGTTTTGGCACCCTAGGCAAACTATGACCTTGGCGCCCTCCACTCCATGTTATGAGAGATAGCATATTAATATTTTTTTAAATAGAGGAAAAAAATCATTTCCATTTAACTTTGCACCCCTTAAAGGCAGGCACCCGACGCGACTGCCTGGTTCAACTGTACAGTTGGGCCTGCCCTATAGAAGAATGACAATCTATCCCAAAGCAGTTCCTCTACGCACATTTAATACACTGGCTATATATATATGCTGTACTCCTGTGGGCAAAACATACCCACACACACACCCAGTCACCCCTCCTTCCTATACTCTATTTTCTTCCATTTTTGAGTTTCTGACGAAGTGGGATCTCTCCCATTAAAGCTCCTGTAATAAACATATTTGTTAGTCTTTAAAAGTGCCACAAGACTCTTTGTTTGTTCTCCTCACCCCTACCCCCAGGTACTTGTGCACCTAATCTGGCTTGTCCTGATAAAGTAAGCAATGGAAATGTAGCCCTGTCGCTTCTTTATCTGGAAGGGCCCTAACGAAAATACCTGTATACCACTGCCTCTCTACATCACAGAGTAGGAATTTGAAGGTGACTGCGGTTACTGCAGAAAAGATTTTATATAGCATTACTAACTGTGAAATGTTAACTGCTCTACACCACCACCTTTAATTAACAGATTTGTCTGAAATTTTGAATTCAAAAGATTATTTTGCTATACAGCTCATAAGAGCATCATGTTATGTTAATACTGGAAAGACATGGTCTTAACTTTTAAAAACAAACATGTATATTATCTATTTTTTTCCACTCAAGTGCTCCACTAAGTTTTATTTCACTCCACTGCTTACACATATGGTATATGTTGTGACTTTCATAAAGGAAATGGAGCATGCTGGGAGAAAACTCTACCAAACTTTCATGCTGAGGAATAATTGTCCCAGAGCACAGATGCAATAGACATTGAAAGGAAATTTTCATTTCTAGATTGTGTGGTCCTATACAAATACATCATACTAAATACATAGTCCAGGCATGACCAAACTGCGGCTTGGGAGCCACATGTGGCTCTTGAATGAAAAAGATTGTGGCTTGTGGAAGAACGTCAGCAAATCAATTTAGTAGGTAAAAGTATATGGCTATGTGCCTCAGTGTGGCTTTTGAAGGTTTAATAATCAACTTGTGTGGCTCCTGAGTATGATCTGTACATGATTTAATAAATTAAACAAGGTAGCAGCTTGTGATGTGTCCTTGGATATCAGAGAGTTTAAGTTTAAGATCAGTCTGTTAAAGGTATTAATAACTGTAATAGCACTGAAGAGGCAGTCTCCATATCTCAGTTGAGAATACTCTAAGAAGGATAATGAACCAATAGGGTAATGAACCCCAGAAGTTCAGTGGCTCCATGTCAATGAAGAACAGGCAGAGTGTTTCTGAATGTGCAGCTTTTCAGTAAGATTACATTATAAGCTAAATGGCTGATTTCATGTTTTGCAATCTGAACTCTCCTTGGCCCTTGCAACATGTACAAAGCTTAAATATGATTTAGTGCCAAAAGTTTGTTTACCTCTTTCCTGACTGAAAGTTCTTCAGGATCCTGTGTTTCCCATTCGCTTGAAACTCTTCCATGTATGTTATTTCACCTATTTAGTTTCATTGCTCAACCAGTTTTTACTTCTGCTGGCTTCTATAGCTAAGATAAAAAATGGTAGTTTTATGCATCTCCATAATATCTATTCACTAACACTTCCTGAATAATTCATGACAAAGAAAAAACTAAATTAAAGAAAATGCCAATATAATTTTCAAATTATCATAGCAATCCCCAAAGGAAGTAGATTCTGCACATTTGTCCCTCCTGAGTCAGCACTATAACTTTTTAACAGAGAATAAAAGTGTAAGAAACCCTTAAAAAGGCCAGTTATCTACTGTTATTGTTGAAGGGAGTAAAACACATCCACATTCATACTCTACTACCAGCTAGACCCCCCCCCCCAACACACACACAGAGCTTAATGGACGATTCAAGACCTGTGGTTCCCAAACCACACACTTGCCACATGTGCTAAAGAAGAGTCACCTCAGGTGTAAAGAGCCATAGAGCCACCACTGACAACATGAACCAGGGGGGCTCATGACTTTTAACAGATGAGAACAAACCACAAAACAGATATTTCTCCTCTCACCCACTGTATAATTTAATGGCTATACAGAGCCCAGCAGCAGGAGCTGCAACCACCGCTGCTGCTACCTGGACAGGAGCAGGGCACAGAGTATGGCTCAGTGGAGCTTCTTTGCACAGCTGGACTGGTGCAGGGGCCCAAGGCTCAGTGGAGCCTCCTTACATACCTGCTCTGGGCCCAACGCTAGGAAAGTAAGGTGGGGAGGTGCAGGTCCCATCCCCACCCCATGAAAACCCCCTGTAGCTCAGTTGCAACTGCTACAATCCTGCTGCGACTTCACCGTACAGTGGTTACCACAGCAATGAGCTGATAAAGTGGTAAACTGCCATGGTAACAAGCAGCTTTCTAAAGCACTATTAGCTATACTAAGATTTGAGTCTCTCACAGTGCTGCATTCAGTGTTTGTTTGTTACTGGACAGAGATTTCTGACACTTAAATCAAATCACAATTCATCAATTAAGTAAAAGAATATGCAAAATGAATTTTCTAGCTTTTGGGAACTCTTGATTAGGCTGTGCCTCACTTGCCTGGGCTGATAAGCTGCCGCATATTCTATCCATTAGAAAATATGGATACACATATACCATAGTTCCCCAACCCCTTTGGCCTGTGGGGCTTTTTCAAGTTGCCTGTGCTCTCCTGCAGCTTACTGGGAGATAGACTGCAGCCAACGGACACCCACCTCCTGCCTGGTCCCGGCACATACCTGGCAGCCAGGCTGCAGCCATCTGCCTCCTCTCTGGTCCCAGTGCACAGCTGGAAGCTAGGCTGCAGCGGCCTGCCTCCCCTGAGGTCGCAGCAAGCAACTGGGAGTCAGGCTGCAGCCACCTGCCTCCCTCCCAGGCTTGTGGCCTGTTCATGGGCACAAACCAGGATTTAGCGTTGTGGCAGTTTGAGGACTTACCATTAGAAATGAATCCAACATGGATTCAGAAAGGTATTGGAAATGCTCTTGCAGCCCCAGAAATGCAACTTGAAAACAAGCAAGCCCCAGCTCAGGCCTGGAACAGGAAGAAGCAGTGAGGAAGGACTAAGGAGTAATAACTTAAGAACAAGCAAGGAATCTGGTGGCATTTTTAAAGACTAACAAATTTATTTATCGCATGAGCTTTTGTTGGAGAAAATCCAACTCTGTCACATGCTGGAAGATGGAGAACTACATGAAAGCTCATTCAATAAATAAATGTATTATTCTTTAAAAGTGCCACCACCAGACTCCTTGTTTGTTTTGCTGAGCTAGACTGACACAGCTACCCTTTTGGAACTTGTCATCCTAAGAATGGGTTCTCCAGTCTTTAAGCATCTAGATGATGCTCAAAAAGACCATGGTTCAGCTCTGGGAGTCTCTGTGAATGTCTGAAGCTTACTTCCTTGGGAGAGAATGCACTCAGCCAAAATCCATAACTCTCTGACACGCGTAGGAGGGTGAGGATTTTAAAGTAACAGTATCTACAGGCAAGTTAGCCCCTAAAAGCTTTAAAAAAATTGCTTGAGTCAATTAGATGAAATCTGGGCTATAAACTCAAAAATTTAATACTACTTTTTCTCTGATATGCCTGGCAAAAGTTCCTTTATTTTATGACCACCGCTTGTGACATCAGTTTTAAATCCCATCAGATGTTATACTGCAGTATGTCTCTAACAGCTGGAGCACCAGCAAAGCTTTATCGCATGGTTGGCACTGTCTCAGATGCTACCAAGTTTCCACACCCCACTGCTCCAGACAAAAAGGGATGTGTTATCCTACGTTCTTCTGCTGCTCCTTTGCCAGCTCTTCACTCTCATGCTAATCTTCTGCTTATATTGTCCACATGGCACAGGGGTGGGGGCCTAAAGTTTGAAGAAATGTAACTTTACACCAGCTTCAAAAACCTCTAGCCACACAACATACTTCCACAGCTGTGATCAGTGATTGATTTCATCTGGATTCTCCTTCATTATAAGAGATCTGCTGGCAGAGTATTCTCCGCGAAGGTCTCAACTCTGAAATTTGCTCCTCATCTCAGCCTGAAAAAGCATAAATATAATGACCTTCCAGGCGCATTGCAAAAAACATTTGTCTAATTGCTTTTTGGGTGGTGGAGGATTAGAGTATGTTTCTATTTATAATCAGGGCGGGGAGAGTTTTTGGAGGTTTTTCATTTTTAGTGTCTGATGACTGAGATAAACTGTTGCCTCCTTTCAGTCATTAAAGGCTGCCGATTAAAGCTGTTTGGGAACTACTCTTTGTTCCTTTGAAAATGTCAACAAAAACAAATTATTTGCTATATCATTCCTTCAAAAGTGATCTAAAAGCAGAAAACCAAACAATGTTCTGTTTTGAGCAAGTGAAAAATTTGACTTAAATTTTGTCTGTGGCCAAAATTTTCCCCTTCCGTTGCCAAAAATAAGGGGGGGGGGCTCACAACAATTTTGTCAATTTTTTGATGAAACCCTTAAAATTAAAATTAAAAAAGGACATTTTCAACTGAAGATTCTATTTAAACTGAAAAAACATTTCTTAGTTAAAAAAAAACACACCCACACAAACCATGTTTTGAATAAAAAGTTTTGACCAGCTCTGCTACTAGACTGGCAGAATTTATTTCCTCCCATTACCACTACTTATCTTGCGGGATGGTGGTTGCAAATGTATTTATCATCAAGATGCTGAGAGACTTGTTTGGGTATTCTTCTGATATTTATATCTGAACTAAAAAAAAACCAAAAAAAAAAACCAAAAACAGACCTAGCTATCTGGTGACCCATATTCTTCACTGCCATGAAGTCACTGGACGTTCAAGGTCTCTATGTCAGTACTCTACTGCAGGCCCTGTTTTTTCCTGACAACTGTGCTGTAGAGATGGAGATGTTCAAGAACACCCAACTAGTCCCTTTCCTTGCTTATATACGTCTGCTTGTCACTCTGACAGAGAAGACTTCATGTGGCAACAGGGCTTATCAGCATTCTTATAAATATTTCTTAAGTGATTACCTCCTCTGAAGCGAAGGGGCTCCTAGTTACTGAAGTCTCATACATCACCTTGTCACAAACCTATGAACCACGCCTCCCCCTCCCCCTGAGAGAATGTTTACTTAAGGCTGCTTTAAATATTTCTTGCTTTAAAAATCAGGGAAATGACCAGTTAAACTTGCGCAAACATTTACTTTTAATCCTTCCACATAACAATTGCAGATAAATTTTATACGCAAAATACTACAGTACAGAGAAAATATTTCAGAGATGAAATGGTTCCATACAATAATCCAACAGGGCACCTCACCAGTGCCCCGTTCCCACAAAGGGGCCTACACTGATCCCCAGACCTAGATTAGCATTGAGCCCCACACATAGACTGAGCCCCACACGTAGATCCCCTCACAAGATTCAGTTCACAGATGAAATCCCACATGAACTAACACATATGCAACTCCAATTACTTTTTGTAGGATTGAGGTAACGGTTCCTTCCTCAAATACAAGTATGCAGTTCCAGGGACAAAGTTTTCCCTCTCGACTAGATCTGCATAAATCTAGAGTAACTCTGTTGACTTCAGTGGGGCAATCTGGACTTGCACCAATGTAACCTAGAACAGAATATGACCCAAAAGGAAACACACACATGTAGATAAGTGCAAAGTTTATCCTCAGGTGAACATCACCACATTCATAAGTCTATTAATAAAGTTTTAACCCAGACATTATTGCTTCTGAAACTCTCTGGCTTGACACAACATTAGCTATTTAAATGCCAAGCCACATTCATTTTAATTTATCTTGGAAAGCTTCACATACACATAAGGAGAAGAAAAAGCCTCAAACCATAACAGAAACAAAAGGTCAGTCTGGTATTCTGTTACCTTCAGAATAAGTACAGTAAACTTCAGAGCAAACAAGTTAGAGACATTTCCATGTAGAACATTGCCTATTGTGTAGTGGGTGTTTTTACAATGCAGTGCAATAAATGTCAGTTTCTTTTGATGTTAAGAAGAACTACTACCCTTGATAAGGCCTCCTGGTATGTTCCCTCTGAAGGACATTTAAAATATTTGTTTCTCATAACTAATTCCAAAATAAAAGCTGTTCCAAAGTAAAGTTTCTAAAAACAGCACATAGCTTATTAATTCTTTGAGCACAATTCAGCTAGCCCCAATACACTCACTGTACAATGAAAGCACATAATACATACTCTTCCTCATGAACCTCCTCCCAACTCCTGACTCATGCCTATCCCTGCAGAGAGGGCCTCACTCCAGCTTATATGCAGATTCTTCTCTAACTACCCCACAAAAATGACTGTTTTCCTGCTACTCTTTTTCAACATGGGCCCAAGTTGGCAGGACCAGGCAATTAGGGAGTGCTAATTGAGCATGAGAGAAAACCTTAAGACATAGTGGTGGAACTTCTCTCCAGAAAAACATCTTTCAACACTCAATGGACAAGTGCGATCTATGCAAACACTTCTCACACCATTAAAAGATCAGATTCCCTGTGTTAGCTACGTAAAAAGGCACCAGCGTTCCAGGCATTAGATGGACACGGTCAGGTGATTTAGGAAGTGAACACTCAAATATCAATTAATGAAAACTTTAATGAAGACTTCCACTGGCCTGAAATTTCAGGGTGTCATTGCCCTGAACTATGCCAGACAATTGCGCCATTCATTTAGGGCCCAATCCAAGGCCCACTAAACTCAACTGAAAGATTCCCATTTTACTTCCTTGAGACTTGTATCAGAACCATAATTCTCAATGGGATGCTTCCAGCAAAGAGGCCAGATTAGCACAGTATATTATTCCTATTAATTTCAACACAAAGAGTTTCTAAATACAGAATTACTTCCTTGATGCCAGCACATCAAGAGAAACAGTCCACGAGGTCCTTACAGACCTGGAAAACCAAAGCATTCACAGGAGTGGCATCCAACAGGGTGCCATGTTGCTCAGTTTTCACAAGAAGAATGACTACAGTTGGAGACTACAAGGACAGGAGGTCCTTCTGACCACAAAGCTTCAAGAAACAAATTAATTAAAAAAAAAACAAACCTGAAAACTGGGGTTTCCTGATTTCTGATACAACCTGCCAATATGAGCTATCTTAATGCAAGCAACCTTTTAAAATATACACTATTCACTTACTCCGTATTCTGGAAGTAAAAAATTGAAGCTTACCCTTTGGAAATACTATATGTTTTTGCACAAAGACTAAGCATCAGGGTTCCTTAATTATAAAACACCAAACATAAGATCAAAATGAGGTCAGTCAGTCACAGGAAATACTTCCTAGCCATTCTTTATAAATAAGTGAAGCTGAACACTGTCATGTCACAATGGGACAATACAAGTTAATAGGATTCAGAGATTATATCCGCATGCACAGAGATAAGACTAAACTCCTAAATGTGTGTGATCAGAGTAGTTCAATATACATTTATCAAAGAGAACTGTCCTCTTTTATAAAAAAAATAAAATCCATCTTGTGGAACTCTGCACCTGATGTTCCATCAATAAAACACTGAAAAAGAAATAGGAATCCCCCTCCTTCACAATCAAAACCATATTTTAAAGAAAAGCAATTTATCAAGGTTTTCAACAGCTTTATATCATGTGTTCCAATGGCCACAGCTACCCTGATTTACTGATGGCCGTCTTTCACCGTAAAGTATTTTCTACAAAAAGAAGTCAGATACTGATGTTTGGCAGAAACCCCTGGTCATGGCTGTTCAGGGCCTGCTTTCTATGAGTCTAGATCAGTGTTTTCCAAGCTGTGTTCTGTGCATATGTTCCCAAACTGGTGTTCTGCACAATATGCATTGGTGTTCCATGAAAAAAATCGAAGCTAGCAATATTTTTCCTTCTTAACTCTTTTAAATCAACTCTTGAGCAAAACACATTGCAATTTTTCACTATGAAAAAAAAACACCCCAGACCAGCATGGATGTGTTTCATCAATGTAGTCCAAGCCCAAAAGTGCTCTGTGGCCCAATTAGTTTGGGAAATACTGACTGAGAAATACTAGCACAAATTAAAAGTAGAATATAAAAAAATGTGCTGCCCATTAACATCATTTTCATCTGAGGAAGTACTGAAGATCTCCACGTTCCCCTTCACTATTCCACCTAGCCATCTTCTCATGCAATCGTACAAATAAAAGAGGTGAATTCCAAACCCTGAAATTAGAAAGTGCATAGGCATTACATACACTTTTTTTAATTATTTATTACTGCTGCTGCTGCTGCTACAACAACAACATTTTAGGACCTAATTCTGAAATTAATCTTGCTCAGGCACGGCCCAGGAACCAGCAGAAATCACAGCAGGATTGAAGCCTTGGTAACAAGGTTCTTATATCAATATAAAAAATGTGGCACTGCTAGCTTTGTTTTCTTATTCCTCTTGTTCCCAGCTGCCCTGCTCTGGTCACCATCCATTGAAGGATTCCTGAAGCCCGTACAGAAGTCTTTAAATCACTAGATTTAGAGAGAGCATTCTAAACACCCTCCCTGATAGCTGCTCTGTCCCTACAGAGCAGAGTTCCCTCCTGTGTTTCTAGCTTCTCTTACCTAACAAAATATGGTAGAAATTCATGCTTGTGACAACCATGGGGAAAGCAGGAAGCTCATGGTGGCTTTGAAGGGAGTGTGTTTATGCTCTATAAAGCCAAAGACCCATGAGAGAACCCTGGTGGGTGGGTAAAATGAAGGCAATTTCTGGTGGATGGTGGAGGGGCAAGAAAAAAGACTAGAAAAGACTAGAATCTTCTGACCCCACCTGACCTTCAAACAGCTCCACCAATGGTTTTGATGTGCCATCATTTTGGCTGTCAGGGTTTTAAGCAAATATCCAGCAGATCAACCAGACAACCTGAGACGGATCAAAGTCAAATCCTCCCCCCCACCACCCCCCCGGCAGCAAGGACTCAACAAGTCTTTTATCTCTGTAGGGTACTCTAACTTAAGAACAAGTGAAAAGGCAGTTCAAAAAATTTGTGTATCATTATGGGATCACTGCTGGGTAGCTTTTTGATTATCCACCAAAAAAAATTAAAATAAAATCAATTCTCCATCACTATCTAGCCACACTTCACACCACTCTGGCAGTCTATTTCAGCAGAATGCATTAAAGCTTATCTTTATTACCAACCATTTTCTCAAACAAATAGCATCAAGCTCGGTAGTCCCTTACAAATTATAGGTTGGACCTAAGTCATATTTTCAATCTCTAATTGCTTCTGATTCTAATCCAAATAACTGAGTACAGCTGTAAAAATTAAGCCTGTCAAGATTTGGATTATATAAATTCTCTTACAATCACTGAAAAATACTTATGCTCCTACATTGTTTTAATTAAATTTATTGACAACCATACCTACTGCGTTGAAAAATTCTCAGAAAGCAGCAGGTAGCATTAAGAAAAAAAGACATTAACATGGATTTAATATCATGCAGTGGTGCTGGTGTGGACAACATAGAAAGCAATAAGTAAATAAATTTCTTAATCTTTAAGTGCCATGGGACTCCTTGTTTGTTTTATAGAAAGCAACATGAACTTTGAAGTATATGGCTAGGGGTTCCACCTTCCAGCACTAAAGGTGCTGGAGCATGGCAGCACTCACTGGGCTTGAAGTAATGTCTATCATATGCAGGATTTCCAGTTTTGTTCAATGGCTTTCAGCAATGCCCACTATAAAAATGCTGCCAACATCACCTAGTATGGCACAAAACCAAAAAATGTTACCAATGAAACTCTTACTTTGCTTCCCTACCATACATACAGGCCTGATTCACCTCATCTGTACTCTAGCTGTATATGATGAAGTCACTGGAGTTCCATGGCATGATAATGGAATAATGTAGTGAAAAATTATTAAAAAAATATACACAATTTTTACACAGACACAGTCTAAGATTTGAAAACAAAGATTTTGTTTGCTTAGGTCACTGATGATAAACCAGAAAGTGCTAGAAATCTGGTAAGAATACCAGGATTGAATCTTGCAGTAAAATAAATAAAAAATAAAAAATTCCCCTCTCACCCCTATGGGTGGTATGTGTCTTCCTCAACCTCGGCTCCTCTACCAGAGGCCTGGGAGTTTGAGGGTTCTAGGCAGTATCTTAGCTGTTCCTAGCACTGCACTCTTCTGGACAGAGAGAGAGCTCTGATGTTGTTCCTGGGATCTGTTGGAGTCACAGCCCCAAGTGCTCCTACCACCACTGCGACCACTTTGGCCTTTATTTTCCACATCCGCTCTAGTTCCTCTTTCAGGCCCTGGTACTTCTCCAGCTTCTCATACTCCTTCTTCCTGATGTTGCTGTCACTTGGCACTGCTACATCTATCACCACCACTGTCTTCTGGTCCTTGTCTATTACCACGATGTCTGGTTGATTGGCCAGTACCTGCCTGTCTGTCTGGATCTGGAAGTCCACAGAATCTTAGCCCTGTTATTCTCCACGACCTTCTGTGGGATCTCCCAGCTGGTCTTGGGAGGGTCTAGCCCATACACTGTGCAGATGTTCCTGTACACAATGCCAGCTACTTGGTTGTGCCGTTCAGTGTATGCTGTTCCTGCCTGCAGCTTACATCCTGCCACTATGTGTTGGACTGTCTCTGAGGCCTCTCTGCACAGTCTGCACCTTGGGTCCTGCCTAGTGTGGTAGGCCCCTGCTTGAATGGATCTGGTGCTCAGTGCCGGTTCTTGTGCTGCTATGATCAGTGCCTCAGTGCTGTCTTTTAGTCCAGCCTTTTCCAGCCACTGGTAGGACTTCCCAATGTCAGCCACCTCAGCTATCTGTCGATGGTACATCCCATGCAGGGTCTTGTCTTGCCATGGCACATCTTCTGCTTGATCTTCCTCCCATGTCTGCTGCTGCCTCAGGCATTCTCTCAGCAGCTCATCTTTGGGTGCCATCTTACTGATGTACTCCTGGATGCTCTGGGTTTCATCCAGGACAGTGGCTTTGACACTCACCAAACCCCGCCCGCCTTCTTTCCAGCTGGTGTACAGCCTTTGGGTGTTGGATTTGGGGTGGAAACCTCCATACATTGTGAGGAGCTTCCGGGTCTTCACATCGGCAGCCTCCATGTCCTCCTTCGGCCAGCTCACTATACCGGCAGGGTATCTGATGACTGGCAGGGCGTACCTGTTCATGGTGTGGATCTTGTTCTTCCCATTGAGCTGGCTCTTCAGGACCTGTCTTATCCTTTGGTGGTACTTGGATGTTGCTGTCTTCCTTGCCTCCTCATCGTAGTTCCCATCTGACTGTGGGATGCCAAGGTACTTGTAGCTGGTCTGTATGTCTGCTATGTGGCCTGCTGGTAGTTCCACCCCATCAGTCTTGACTACCTTCCCTCTCTTTACTACCATCCGGCCACACTTCTCCAGTCTGAATGACATCCCAATATCCTCACTGTAAATCCATGTCAGGTGGATTAGCGAGTCGATGTCTCGTTCATTCCTAGCATACAGCTCGATGTCATCCATGTAGAGGAGGTGGCTAACGGTAGTTCCACTCTTGAACTTGTATCCATATCCAGTCCTTGTGATTATCTGGCTGAAGGGGTTCAAGCCAATGCAGAACAGCAGCGGGGACAGCACATCACCTTGGTATATGCCGCACTTGATGGCCACTTGTGCAAGCTGTCTTGAGTTGACTTCCAGTGTTGTCTTCCACAGTCCCACTGAGTTCTTGAGGAAGGTCCTGAGTGTCCTGTTGACTTTGTATAGTGCCAGACATTCACAGATCCATGTGTGCGGCATTGAGTCATAGGCTTTCCTGTAGTCAATCCAGGCTGTGCTCAGATTGGTCTGTCTAGACCTTGAGTCTTGGGCGACTGCTCTGTCTATGAGCAACTGGTGTTTTGAGCCTCTGGTGTTGTTTCCAATGCCCTTCTGAGCTGTGCTCATGTACTGGACCATATGGTCCTGTAGCTTGGTGGCTATGATGGCTGATAGGACTTTCCATGTTGTGGGGAGGCAGGTTATTGGCCGGTAGTTGGACGGTGCTGTTCCCTTGTGGGGGTCTTTCATGGTCAGCACTGTTCTTCCTTGTGTTAGCCAGACTGGGTGGGAGCCTGCTGCTGGCAGCTGGTTCATCTGTGCTGCTAGGCGTTCATGCACTGCTGTTAGTTTCTTTAGCCAGTAGGTGTGGAGCATGTCTGGTCCACGTGCTCTCCAGCTCTTCATGTTCTTGACCCGCTGTTGGATGTCTGCTACCATGATGGTGACTGGTTCCTGTTCTGGGAGATTGCTGTGGTCTGTTCTCAGGTCCTGCAGCCACTTTGCACTGGTGTTGTGAGTCTTCTCTTTCTCCCAGATGTTCTTCCAGTACTGTTCAGTTTCTGCTGTTGGTGGCTCTGCTGTTATTGTGTTGTTGCACTGCAGTTGGGAGTACACCTTGGATGGTTCTTTGGAGAACAGGGCATTTATCTCCTTAGCCTGGTAGCCAGTGCTGTGAGCCTTTGTTTAGCAGTCTCTAGGGCTTCAGATGGAGTCAGGCCCTTGTATTTTTTCAGCAGCCGAGTCTTATCCTTAATCTCTACACCCTTCTGTAGTTCCACCAGCTGACTAACTTCTCTCCGAGTTGCCCTGATCTTATCCTCCAACCTTATTTTCCGGGGGGGGGGGGGGGGATGTACTGCTATTCTTCTTGATTGTGTAGCCAAGCATCTCCAGGATTACAGAGGCTGTAGCGTATACCAGTTCATTGGTTTGAGTTATGGTGGTAGTAGGAATTGTCATTAGGGCTCTATTGGCATCTTCTAGCATACTATCTGATGGTACTTCTCCAACGAGCCTTGGTAATCAGTCTCAAGGGTTGACTGTAGCTAGTTTATCCATAATCTTATGCTTCATAGCAGCTGCTGTGCTCTGTAAGGGGGGGGGGGCGCAGTGAAGTTGCAGCTTCACGTGTTGGCTGCACATCTAGTTGTTCTTCTGGGTCTTCTTCTTGAGTCCAGGATGTAATGTGGAGTTAGTCTATCTCAAGTTGTGAGAGCAGCTGCCTCTTTACTAAGTTGAAGTGTTGGGTAACTAGCTGTTTCTCAGTTAGTGTGGATGTAGGTCTTTTGTCCATCCATAGTTCCCTCATATGTTTCATATATCCCCTCTCATTAGGTCTACTGTTGTAGTAGCATTCCATCAATTCCAGGTTCCCTTGTCTCATCCATGCATGGTTTGTTCCAGTAGCCCAGTTATCATCAGATTGTCCTGGTTCCCCAACATCTGGCGCGGACCTTGTTAATCCGGGCAACGCCCGAGCCAGCATGACTCTCCTAGTTCGTGTCACTCTCATATTCGAGGTAGGCAAGTGAGGTGTTAGGGGGTCTTTTGCCCAAGGACCCCTACTGGGAAGGCAGACAGGTACCAACCAGGATTTGAACCCCGGTCTCCTGTATCAAAGGGCGTCACCCTTAACCACTACGGCGCTCTTAACCACTACACTATCCAGTCAGCTATACATACATACATACATACATACACACACACATATATATATATATATATAAAAATAAAAAAAGACTTTCCTGAAATAATAGATCAGATATGTTGAGCAAACTATCTGCATGCAGTACGTAGGGCAATGTTTATATCTTCATTTATATTACATGCATATTACATTTATCTTTAAAGATATGGTATACAGTAGGCAGCAAAAATGGTGACATAACTAAGGTCATGACTGTAGAGAGAGGAGTGCAGATTCTAGTACCACAGAATTCTTACCTGAACCTGGACTTTAGGGACCATTCCTAAAAAGTGCTGTGGAGTCAATGGGTCATGGACATGCTCTTAAGCTCTCAAGATCAGAGCCTCAATTTCTCTGGGATTCAATTTCCACATCCATAAATAGGAATAATGCTTCACTGCCTGCCCTCACAAACACCTCTGTGAAGCAAGTTCTCTCATGTTCATAAATCACTCTGAAAACCCCGGCTGCAAGGTAATATATCACTGTAGTTTTATCATCATATTCATTCTTTATCTTGCCTCTTTGTTTAGTACTAGGTGTTTCTTATTTACATGAAGATACAACTGACAGTTTTTTGAAGAGATAAAAATGCTATGTCACCTCCAAGGCTTACAATAAATACAGTAGTGCATAGACATTCCCTACACTACAACTCAGGCACCAGCTTGGATAGCTACATGTGGCATTTTGCATAATTTCTGAGAGGTATCTTTCTGGCAGAAATAGAAAGCATAACCTATTCCAGATGGTAAGACTGAATGGTGGGCAAAGAGTTTTGTTACAGTAAAAACAGGCTCATGTCTACCATGAATCTTAGAAGTCTGAACTATTTTTTTTTCTAATTGCTTTCAGTTGCTGCTTGCCTCTGCATTTTCCTGTGCCAAGCTGGGACCAGAAGTACCAACATACCATGACAAGGCTGTTCTTAGGATACCTCTGCCCCACCAAAAGGAAATACTAGAAATCTCAGGAGAGGGCCTCCTAGTCTAACATTTTAAATGAAGTATAGTGTATGCATAAGACTTAGTTTAAAAAAGCATCCAGTGGAGACTTGGCTGCACTAAACTTTTTGACTTTTTCCCAGCAATTGCATGAATTTCAACCCCAGATCAGTATCAGTGTCATCGGTTTAAAACTCTCACTAATCCTGACAGTGGGAAAGCTCATTTCCATCTGCAGAAAATCCAGCGGAGATGTGGAAACTCCTCATGGAGATCCCCCTCTGCCAACTAGCCCAGAAAAGAAATGTCAACCCTCATGCACACACATCTCAACCAGGAGTATTGAGCTCCACAGTTTGTGCACCTTGAATATTCACTAAAGACACCATCACCTGCTCGGGACCCTGGGCCTCTGTGTTACAAGACAGCTCCATGCTGCTCTCCCCTCGATCCATATCAGCAGACAACCCTGGAAACCTTCTGAAGAGGTTCCACATCATGCAGGGACTTTTCTCCAAAACTATCACAGCCTCACACTTGCTTCCTTTTTGTGGACTCCCTAATGGACTGGAAGAGGGGATCGAAGTATGGACCTGATCCAAAGCCACTGAAAAAGCTTTCCACTGGCTTCAGTATGCTCTGAATCAGACGAGCATTTTTCAAAAGAGTTCAAAGCCTATAATTGGGGCCAGGTTCTGAAAACAGTGCATCATCCTTACTGACATCAAAATAAAGTGGCCAGGTTTCTAAAAGAACTGCAAATCTAGCTCCGAGCACTTCTGAAATCATCCATCCCCTTCAGATTCACAGACGTCCAACTCAGTAGAGAGGTCTGTTTGCGGTTTGAATTGGAGGTGTGCCGAAAGCTGCTACAAGCCTTAAATTTAGGACACTCGGCTTTTCTTTCACAGAAACAGCCTCCATTCTCAAAGTCCTTGGCAATTCTCATCAGATACCATTGCACAAACTGCTTTCACATGAAGCAGGATTTGAAACTGCTCTGAAACAATGCAGTCAACTTCAGCTGACTGTTCAAACACAAGGATGCTGCCAGTGTCAAACTTTCTAGGCAACTATGCCAAACTCACAGAAGCAACATTGCTACACTTTAAATGCAAGTAGTTAAGCCACCAAAACTTGCTTTACTAAGAGCTCAAAACCCTACTGAATTTCTTTTCCTGGGAACAAAATTTCAACAGCTTTACCATCAGTATGTTAAGATAACTTTTAAATTAACAAGTTTAATCATTCTAAGACTTCATGATATTTTACAAAAGTACTGTCATTAACATACAGAACTGGGAAATGCTACCAGATTGTCAATTATTTGTTTTTTAAGTCTATTAGATTTCTGTGCCTAGAGATTCCTGTTTATTGCTCAGCAGTTTCATCTTCATTAGAACTGAAAACATATTGATTTCACTGCAGCTTCTGCAAATGGGATGCTCTTCTGAAGTGATATAATTCCTTATATTCTGTTCCAAATACAAACAGCTTTATTGTCTTTCTAGCAACAAAAGCACAAAGTCTTGCAAAGCTAAGTCACATGAGGACCTGCTTCCTCCCTGATAGTAAGACAACCAGCACTTAGTGTATAATTTTAAAAATTCCATTATGCTTACTTTTTTTTATATAAAGTCCACAGCAGCAGCTCAAGAGAGTAACATTACCATTAGCTGTAGCCTTTCCAGCTACTGTTAAGTGCAAATTAGCTTAAGTATTACACAATATCAAATGGCTGTGAAAAAAACAAGTATAAATATTGCTCAAAGAACTTTTTAATTATCCATTTTTAACATCTATAGGCCAAATTCTCATCTCACTTATATGGACCCCACCCAATTAAGTCGCTGGGCTATACAAACATAATTAAGATGAGAATGTGAGCTTGGTCCACAGAATTTCGTGATGTATTACAGTTCAATTCCTGTCAGCCAGAAACAGTGAATCCTATTTCAAAAAGAAATCTACAGTGTTCTCAGCAAAAGTACCACTGATCCCAGCACTGTTTACCATTAGCTAGCAGAAGGAAAAAAAATATACAGATAAAATAGTAAAGCTATTTAAATTTCTGCATTCTTCAGTTCCTTCACTGCCTTCATTCAAGAAAACCATAGATTTTTATCATCACACAGACAGTCAGCTTCATAACCGGAAACTAGTAGTAACCAACAGATGAAACCTCCAGATAATGTTCCAAGAGGGCTTTCCACAAGGGAGCCACTGAGTCTGATCTTCTCTGGTCATACAGTACTTCCCAAAATTAGCACTTATCCAGAGCCATTCATTTTCTGCAGAGCATAAATAAAATGAACCACCCAAACTAAGTGGTGCCAGATGAACTTTTCTGAATTCAGAGTGCTTTGTATTAAAGATTTTTTGACTGGTATTGAATCAGAGTAGCAAAGCTTGTGTAGAAATTTTGATGCACTGTAAGACATCCATAAGCCAGATTATGCCAGAACTTGGGTGATACACCGTCCTGGGATGACTTTCAAGCACCTTTCATTGTCTCCTTGGAATTAACACTTACAAAGTTTAATAAACCAAAGTTCAAATCGTAATGTCAACGTATTTTTGTGCCTTGCAACTGTGACCCGGATCTCCTGGGATAACCACCTGAATATGCAAAGATCGGGGCAAGCTGCAAAAAAGGAGAACAGATTCTCCCAGCACTAGTGGGTTACCTGGAGAAACACTCCCCAACCAGTCACAAACAACGCTACTGATCCCCGACACTGGATATCAAGAAGCCACCATAAAACTTACTCAGCCCCCTTTACTGCATTCCAGTCAATGGTCCCCAGCACAGCCACTACGTCACTCAAAGAAATAGGTTCTTCTGACCCCAAAGGGTCAGCCACAGTACACAGAACAATTTAGGCTTGGATCTTACCCAAAATACCACGCTGCCAGCCAATCCGTTAGTAACTACAGCTGAAGGTTTAATATAAAAAGAGAGGAAACAAAATGAGAGATGTTAAAGGGTCAAAGTGAATCACATACATACAAATGATTTAGAGTCAACAGAAGATAAGTCCTTGTTCCACAGCTTCACTTGTTAGAAATCCAGTTTTAAGGAATAGAGACCAAACAGTCCAGGTGTAGAGTTGGTTCTAATTCTCTCATGAGAATTAGCAGGGCTGTTTCCATACCAGTGCTGGATGGGATCTCAATCCTGCAGCCCCAACTTTCCCTGAGAAGCTTAGACAGATGTGAGATAAAGGAATTATGTTCACGGCTTCCTTTTATATTTGTAACAAGGTGGGCATTTGCAGGTCATTTCTTCATGTGGGCTTTGATGACAGTTCCACGTACCTTCTTCAGCGGAGAATAGTAACGTATATTGTCCTCTGAAGTAAAACCCTCACCTCCTGGGCACCCCAGGTAATTAGCTGCATTAGCACCATTAACAGACAGTTTATGTTAGTACATCAAAGGTAAATTTAGATGTTAATGTTCCCTCTTGACCCCTTCCAATAGAACAATGGTAACAGATAGAGAAGCAGCCAATCTTTAACAGGATATATGTAATCACCATCATAGAGAGAGAGAGAGAGAGAAATAGATAATCATCATCAAGAAACCACTAATGATACACATCCATATTAAAGCCCTAGCCTACTCACTATGCTAGCATTTTCCTATAATATGTCTTTAAAGGTTAGATATGGGCCATGTATTTTACAAGATGGCTTGGTCTTCTCAGGCCTAGCATGACAGCAACTATGTGCATTCATGATGAAATACTGCATGAAACATTGCATCTTGTTTGTTTTGACCAGTGTAGTTTATCTTAAATTGTTTCATACTACTTCAGAATACATTAGAAAACATATTGTAGTATATTCTGTAAGATAAATAAATAAAATCTTGCAGTACAAGACCATCATCTGCCATTAAACTCTTGTTGGTCTTTTGGTAAGATTTGTCAGGATCCAGAGTAGCAGAGTGATCATAAATGTGCTATATGATAGTATTTGACCTTCTACATTTACTAATCACAACTCTTCACAGAATGACAGTGAGAACTATACGTAATAACACAGTACTAGTCTGGGTGTTCTGCGGGGGCCAGCAGGTGGAGGAGAATGTATTCTACTGTCCTGCAGTGATTTGAGCCATGCCTACAAGAAGAAAGATGCTAAACAGTGGTGATGAGCAATTGTGCATCATCAAAGTGGGATTTCCCAAGTTGTTCAATGATATCAGCGTATATGAAGTCTTTTTATGGACTCAGCCCAAAAGTATGATGTAAATGCAGAAACACTTTCCATAAAGTTATTATGTTTTTAGTTTGTTTTCAGCATCTATATTATTCTGGTTTATCTGCACGTCATTTGAATTCAGATTTAACTGTTAATGCAAACAAAAGTCAGAGATCTATAAAAGATCAAATGCTTCCCATAGGATACAAATTGTTTGCAAATAGTGCTAAATGAAAAACTAGCAGAATTACTAATCTCTCTTTTCCATCTCTAAGAGAAAATGTACCTGAATCCTGTAAAGTTCCAAAGGGGCAGCCGTGTTAGTCCAGTAAAGCAAAAAAAGCAAGGAGTTCTGTGGCACTTAAAGACTAACAAATTTACACACACACACACGGTTAAACTTGCGTCCAGGGATGAGCTGAGGGTCAGAAGCCAGACACTAGACCCGGGAACTAACCAGAGTTGAAGACTAAAAGAGAAGCTGAAAATCAGTACCAACAGGGGCAGACCCACAGGGTAATTCAGAGATCCAAGCCAAAGGCAGAGCAGAGAATCAAGGCCGGGAGGAACAGCAGGTTCAGAAACAAGGCTGGGACAGGGGAGCAGGCAAGCACAGCTAAAGGCACGATACACATTCAGCAGCAAGATAATCTGCTGCAGCTCCTAAGCATGCTGTGGCCGTTCTGTTTGACAGTTCTAAGCCACTGCAGTTGGCTTCACTGGTTGCCTAGCAGAAAAGTCAGTGAGGGAGCAGGTCTGCATCTGGTGTCCTGGCAGGTCTGGCCCTTGACACTTAACTAGACGCAACGTATGGCATCAAGCTTCCAAAAAAATTTAGATTTCACAACAAACACCGCTCATCTCAAGGACAGGCAAATGGAACTGTTCTAGCCTTTGTTTGTTTTCAAAAATACTTCAGAACTCTGCATGATAAACAAGAAAGTTGCCCCAGAAATCATAGCCACTACAAAGACAATAAGTTTCTGATCCTGACATTCTATGCCAGGAGCAAGATCTATCTTTAGAAACAATTTAAAAGGAAAGGTTTCAAAGCACTCCATGCATGGCTTTAACTGGTATTACTGCTGTAGACTATGGAACTTCTGCTTACGTTTATCAATAAACCATACAGCAAGGACCACTGCAAAGAGAATACATGAGAAAATACTGCAAGCCAGTGGCTTATGGTATTGCTGTACACATAAAGGAAAAGCAAATTTTAAACATGTACATCAAACACCTTTTGGTAAGCGTTACAAGAGAAAATACAAAATTTGTTCTTATTCCATGCTTCCTTTGACAAGTTTCTTTGACAATTTATTCTGTATCACACGAGTTTGTACATATGTAACCCATGTGCCTAAAACGGAGTAATCTCTTTCAGGGAGCCCTTATGGCTGGGTTACATTGCTGGGCAGAGTTTGCAGCCCCAAAACCAGAACCTTCTTGTAAAAGGGTGTAGTAGCGCATTGAGCATGCTCCACAAGTTTTATTTTTATGCTGGAGTTACATGCCCAGGGAGAAGCCTGAGAAGAGCAGCCTGGAGAGGAGCAAACAGAGCTGCAGAGTCCATGTGCTCAGGGACTGAGTGAAAGGAGCTGCGTGAAAGTGGACCGCAGGATGTTTTCTCCCTGCTTTGGACAGTTTTGCAGGGGAGTTGTCTGCAACAGAACTGAGAGCTGGATGGCCAGGGACCTGATTGTGTGGTGCTGGCTACACAGGAGGAAGAAAAGACTGCATGGCATTCGCCAGAAGATTCCCGCAGCCAGAGATGATGAGGACGGCTTCTGTTTTGCATTTAAGCCTCAAGGACTTAAAAGACTGCAATTGAAATAAGTGTGACTCCACCTGAACACTGGGACTCTTGGATTTCTTACTGTTTTGTTTAAATTTATTATGGTTTCTTAGGATAAGGTTTGTTCAGTTAGTTAATAAAGTTCATTGTTATGTTTATACTGAGTAGTAGTTTAATGTGGGATGGGAACTCTGAGCAGTCTTCGTTGTGACTTCTGAAGAGACTGGATCCTGGCTCTCCAGCTGCTTTCTGCAGGGGTTTCTCTGTTAGGCACCCACCGGAGAGGGGCAAGTGAATGCATTCGAGCCCACCCTAGCAGGTTACACATAGTGTGCAAACACTACATTGTCCTATGCAGTTAGAATCGTCATGGCTAATATCAAGGGAAAATGTATACAAGAGAAGACATCTCTGATAAAGACACAAGGCACAATCAACGTATTCTCTTCCTATATCATATTTCCAAGCCAGTTCCCAAAACTGGAATATTTAAGCACCTCTATCACATTTTTTTGTTAAATACTTCAGTTTAAAAAAAAAATCTTCCAGCAATAGAATATATATCAAATAATGAATGAATGATTCGTCATTAAACAGCAGGGCAATAAGATTGGGCTTATCCTGAGAGAAGAGGACCACAGAGTTGAGTGACAAAGAAAGCACTAGCCAAGACTTGCTTATTGAGTACGAACAGAAATTTATGTCACTCTTTTTGCAAAAGTTATACCTTTCAACAGCACATCAACCTTTCAACACTGGGCTGCTATGATGGTACTAGGTACAAATTCAACATCTGTCGGAACTGAACTCTCAACCATCTGTTTCAGAGGTACGAAGGTTACCGAACGAATTAGTTAGATTGCCTGCAATTTAAATTTACCACAGACATTTTCATTTCCTTACTCTATCCCTGATGCCCTTATATAATATGTGAGCTCTATTAATGGTATTATTACTGGTGCCAACTACAAATGCTGCAGACAGCCATAGTCAAATCTAAAATTTCACAGAAAAATCTAAACTTAGGAGGATTGATTACGCTACAATAAATAGTAACTTCAGAGGTTTACCACAAAATTGAAACACAGAGCTTTGTATATAGTGTTTGGTAGATACCAAATGTATGCCATGCACAATAAAGAGACAATCAATCAAACCCTCATAAAAACCCAGATTCTAAGAGACTTAATCTGATTTCAGTTACTACAAATTTACTCTCTCCTCCTTCAACTCTACCATCTTCCTAGGCAAGCAATACTAATTCCCTCACCCTCAATGATTCCCTCTTCTACAAACCCAGCTGCCTATTCACCAGCTTTGACTCTCTTTAAACCACCCTCTTCTACTGAGTCCACCTCCTCCAGGCAGGATATTGCCAATTGTTTCAAAAAGACTTAAGATGATCTGACATGACCTCGTGCTCCCTCTCTCTTCCACCTACACCCTTTAACACATTTTTCTACACCTCCCCCTTTCTCATCTAACCACTTTCCCTCTCCCTGCTTCTTCATTTCTCACTTCCATTGTTTCCTACCCCTTCTACATCTCATAATGCAAACATGCAAATCTTTTTTAAATAAAATTATCCCAATTCCCTCCCTTCTTCCCCACTTCATCTCTAACCTAATGCATCCCACCACCTACAACTGCTCTCCACAGTTTCTCCCCCCCCCCAGCTCCATCCTTGCTCCCTTCCCATAATGCATCTGTCCTTGGCTGAAACCATTCCCATTGAATTCTCCAGTAGCCTCTTCTTCAGACCTCTATCAACTCCCTTTAGCTACTCTGAACAGCATCAGTTATTTCTTCCTTCTTACAATCTTCTTCTTGCTTATTGTTCATGACTCTGACCTCTCCTGGTCCTCCTATCTCTCTGAACACATTATTTTCACCAGTTCATCTTCCTGACACCAATTACCAGTTAGGGTCTCACAGGAAGTCCCCTCTTACCCAGTTATCTCCAGGTAGTCCCCTCTGCTAGGTGGTCTCAGCCACTTACACAGTTCTGAGCTGTCTCCTGCCACATAATCGTTTATTTCAATCTGTCTCTGATAATCTACTCATGGATGTCTTGCTATCAGTTGAACCTCTACAGGACTGAGATCCCCATGATATCTGCTTCCCCACCATAAACTGTCAGTTGACAGTGGGTAGGCAGGTGGCCAACAAAAATGACTATATTACAGGCAGGGCTTGCATCCCTTTGTGACAAGGATATGCCTTTTGCCATCCCAAATAAAAATCCACTCAGATCTGGCCATGTTGTAAGCCTTTGCAAAAATCTCAGTTTGCAGGAGACTTGGTATAGATTAGCAGTTCAAGTCTGAAAGAATCACTCTCCTCAGTTTCCGTCTGCTGCTGGATTGGATATGCACCACTCCCCTAGAATGACTGAGCAGCATCCTGCTCAGTGCTATGACGACTGTGCACAGCACTTCCTTGGCAACTGCCGTTCTGAGCTGATGTGCCCCCCTGCAGCCCCAGAAACAAGAACTGAGAACAGAGGGGTTGTCGTTCCTATGGTTCTCAATTTCAGCCCCACCAGTCCCCAGGCAGTGTGGAAGAGGGAGACGTCTAATTCAGAAGCAGGGCAAAGTGAGCTAAACTGATTGAGGTGGCAGAGGCAGAAAACTGGGCCATGGAGTATCAGGGAAGTGACGTTTAACAAGGAGAAAGGGAAAACAGGGACCAGAAGCAAGTAGCAGTGAGAGCTAAGAAGACTGCAAAAGGTGTCTGGGGACAAGGAGACAGAGTTGGGGGTATGAAGTCTGAGATCAGATAAAGATGATGGGATAGAGAGAGGAGGACAGGGAGACTGGTGGAGACTAGGAGTGGTAATGGAGAAGAGGAGGAGACTGAGATCAGATGGGGCAGTGAGAGCTGAGGGGAAAGAGTGTAGCCAGAGACTGGCTAGGCAAGGAGCCTAGAATGAAGATCTGGAATGGGGAGCCACAGGAGGAGGAGACTGGCATTCAGATAAGGAGCCTGGTGGTGCTTTAGAGATGGAGACTGGTTAAACAAGCAGACCAAAATCAGAATAAGGAGCAGACTTGGGAGAAACAAAGGCAGAAGGGTGACTGCTAGAGAAAAATCCCTTCCAGAACTGAACTTGACCCTAAGAGTTCTGAGTTTCATCAGTCCTCAGCTGTGAGTAAACATCAGTGAAACCCACTGGTAAAGTGTCCCATCACCCCCTATAATGCTGGTCCACATAGAAGATAACAACCTACTATGGCAATCAGTTATTACATTGGTTCCAGTGGCAGAGGGCTGTGCAGTAAATCTAAATGTTCTAACGCTGTGAATGTCGATAGGATGCCAACTGAAGGAATTTGTTTGTTTGTTTTTTTTTAAAGCAAACTAAAACCCAATCATGAACAAAAACCACAGTAGAATCTCAGAGTTACAAAACACTAGAGTTATGAACTGACCAGAAAACCACACACCTCTTTTGGAACCAGAAGTAGGCAACCAGTCAGCAGCAGAGAACACACACACCCAAAACATAAAGGAAAATTTTAAAAAGATTTGACACTCTAAGGAAGCTCTTTCTGTGCTTGTTTCATTTAAATCAGGATGGTTAAAATAGCATTTTTCTTTCTGCATAGCAAAGTTTCAAGGCTATATTAAGTCAATGTTCATTTGCGAACTTCTGGAAGAACAGCCATAATGTTTTGTTCAGAGTGACGAACATTTCAGAACCACCTCCCTTCCTATTTGTAACTTTGAGGTTCTACTGTATGTTACAAGAACATTTATTCCATGCAAATACTCAAAAGTTAAGAAATTTCAGATTTATGATTGCCTATGGAACCTTATTTCTGTTCCCTGGCACGTAGACATTATAATACAGTCTTTAGTTACATAAATTACATACTATTACCTTCAGAACCCTTGCTCCTTCAGTGAACAGGATGGACCTCATTGAATGAATAGCTGTTAAATATTTTACTTTATCCTCATTGCTTAATGTGTGGCCCCATAGCTTATTCATTCTGTACTGCTCAAACCCTGCTCTGCATATAGTACTATTACTTTCCTCGTGGACTTTTCTGTACATCACTATAGGATCTGACTACGTAAACATCAATGCATGTCTTTTCACAATGGCAGTGTTCAGAGATAGTATTATTCTTCCCATTTCACAGACAGACCAGGAACTGATTAAGATCAAAAATGTCCACTAATTCTGGAAGCCCAGTTTGTGATGCCTAGGACCTGATATTTTTCAGAGTACTTAGCATTCTCTAGCATTTTATATTTTCTAAACATAGCTCCATGCTGCATCTGAGAACATTCAGCACGTCAGTAAATCAGACTTCAGCTGCCTCCAACTGGGCACACAGAGAAAATGAGGAATGCACAACTTGTGGCCATGTATGAAAAGTTTTCTTTATCCAGCTAGTCTATCACACTGAATAAGAACTCTGTCTCATTCACTACATACTTTCCACATTCTTCAACAAATGAAACAGGAGTCGTACAGACAAGTCTCCTTCATTACATAACCCTGAGCCTTCCCCAGAGGTCCTGTAGAAAAAATGGCACATAATAATGTAAATAGAGTCTGTATCATAATATACCTGCACAACGGGCTGAATTAAAATTGCACAGGCATTTCCTAACTGTGGAGTACTTGAGCGCACAACCTAACATTCAAAGTGTCTTTTGAACTGGGATTTTCTCCCACAAAAGCTCATGTGATAAAGAAACGTGTTAGTCTTTAAAATTGCCACAGAACTTGTTTGTTTTACATACAATACTGTAGAATAGGCTTAAGCTACAGAATTAATATTTTATATTTTAGACACCTTCCATCTACTATCTGTGCACTCAGTCAATTTATGTTATCACCTTTTTATTCATTATGCTCATTCATTACATAGTTTTAATTTAGCTCTCTCCCCTGCAAAGATTTACGCATGTGCTCAACTTTATGCATTGAGAGTAATCCTATTGAGTTCACTGGGACTAACAGTATGTCAGTTTACGCATGTGCAAAAGTCTATGCAATATCTGGACCTCAGACTATAAATTCTTCATGGCAGATATTGTCTCTTACTATGTAATTATAAAGGATCTAGCACAGATTTGTCCAACCTGCAGTCCACGGGCTGGCCTCTGGCCTGCCAAGGGCTTTCATTCAGCCCACAGAGCGTTGCCACAAGAGCCTGAGAGCTGCGGCTAGCCAGGGCCCTTTTAAATCTCCCACTATACGTACAGGAGCAAGGGGGAGTGGCCTAGCTAGAGGGCTGGATTCGGTCACTTACAGGTAGGATGGGGGCTAGGGAAGGGGTTGGGGAGCTCATATGGGTTAAGGAAAGGAGGGGACCAGCAAGCAGTGAAAGACACGGAATGGGGCAAGGGCAGAGGAGCCCACGTGTGGAAAGGGGAGCAGAGCCCACAGGGAAAGTGGCCGGTAAGCCTGCACGGCAGCATGGCCTAACAGGGGCCAGGGAAGGGGTCAGGGAGCTGATGGGGCCAGGGAAGAGGAGACTGCTGGGAAGGGGTCTGGGAGCAAGTGGAGCTGAGGAAGGGGAAGCGGCCAGGGAGCCCACACAGCATGGGGCCAGGGAAGGGATCGAGCAGCTAACAGGGAAGGGTAGCCCACGCTGCACTGGCTAGGGAAGGGGCTGGGAAGCCTGTGAAAGGTGTGGGGGGTGGAAGGAAAGTAGTGGGGGAAGCATGGCTTCCTTCTCACCTCTGCCCTACTCCCGCCTTCCCCCACCCCTGCCATGCTCCTTTGCCACCCTTCTCCATCCCTGCCCTTCCTGCGATCCCTGTCCTCGCAACCCTCCTGCCCTCCCTTGTCACCCCTCCCTGATCCCCACACGGCCATCCTTGCCCTGACACATTCCCTTGCCACCCCACTCACCTCTACCATCCCTCCCCTCTCCTGCCCTGGCATGCTTCCCCACTCTGCCATGCTCTTCTCTGCCACACCACCCCATTCCCCCTTCCCAGCCCTACACTGCTCCTGCTCCCCACATGCTACCTGTCTTTCTTTGCCCTGCCACGCACTTCTACCACCTGTAAAAATCAATGCATCTTGAAAAAAAAGAGTCTTTATCAAGTTTTGACAAAATGCGGTTTAATTAACAGATGAAATTTGTTGTGTACAGTTGTGAAAGTGACACACATAAAAGACCACTGTAGGAAAAATGGCTATTATTTTAGAATTATGTTTAGGTATGAAATGCAAGTTTCCACTTTTAAGGAACCGAACTGAGTTTGTATACCAGCATTTATTTTTTGACTGTTCAAATTTAATTAATAGAAAAAGGAATTTCTACTGTACCTTATCTATCCAAAACTTGCTCACCAGCCCTCCAAGTGAGAAAAAAGATTTGCAATGTGACCACTCACCCAAAAAGGTTGGACATGCCTGATCTAGCACAATGTGGCTTCTAGCCACTACTGGAGAATAAACAAACAATAACATATGACCATAATTAAGTTCATTCCAAAAACCACATTTTAGGCACATACAAAGTCAAAGGGTTCCAGTCCATTGAAATTGCATCCCTTGATCTGGCTACAAAGCACAGACTATTAATGTTACTCACTGGTGGACTCCTAAAAACGTGATCACACTTAGCTTTACTATCAAGTCAGAACAAGTCTTTAAGTTTTTTGCTCTGGCACCAAAGCAATTCTTTAATTCCAATAGCAGAAGCAATAAAAACCTTGCAATATGTTCAACTATTTCTCACTAGATATTTGTTTTGGAAACTGTATGAAGCTGAGACAGTGGAACTGAGAAGTAAGGTTTATTTTGTCCTACTTTCTGAAAGTTTCACATTTCCACATGTATTTATTTATATAAATGTATTAATAAAATATATTTACGAATAAGGGGATGCTTGTCAGACTGGTAGGCCTAAAAACTAAGTCTACCAAATCTGTTTGGTTTGCAGGCACATTATTTCCCATCATGCCCCCATCCCCCCACACTGCTTTCTTGCTCTCTTCTCATCAGAAGGGTGCTGAAATATACAAGACTTCTGAATTCTTAATTGGTAGGAAAGCTAAATTCTTGTATTTCCATTAGCCTGCCTGCCCATTAAAAAAGAGTGGAGGAATGAAGTGACACAATAAAACAGCAACCGTCAGATTTGATGTTGGCAGGCTGCTTTCCAGAGAAGTCAGATTTTGACAATTTTGCAGGTCTTCTTTGGGAGAAGGGGTGTCTTACAGGTGTTTTAGGGTGAGGGACTAGATATACTGTATAATTATGTTTCAAGTAGATCAACTTTTGAATCTGTCAACTTGGTCAGTGTCCTATTAATGATTTTTCATAAGATTTCAGAAGATTTGTTCAGATTTTTAGATGAGGCAGGCCCTTTCTTTTATAAAAACAAGGAGTCGTGTGGCATAAACTAAAATAAGAAACTACTACTAGCATGGCAAACAATGCAAGTAAAAGCACTAGAAACAATAGTTTCATAGCCAAGTAATCACAAAACAAAAGCTGATATTTCCAATATGGAAATATCACAATGCAGAATATATGCCAAAATAGCTAAGTTGCCAAGTGTCACTGGCTTTGGAAATCACACAATTCCCTAAGTAAAACATACTGTATATGAATAACTTAAAATAGATTTAAAAAAATCAAACATTCACAAGAGCAAGAGCTCTAAGCCACAAAGAAACACATCAAGGAACTTTGACTACTACCACCATGACACTACCTTCAAAGTGATGTAGCATCCAAACCCTTTCTCCCCCCAGCCCCCAATCACAGTTACACACAAAAAACCTTTATGGATAAATGAAAGACTAAAATAAACAAACTGCACTCAGTTAGGTGCCGTATGAATGCAGAACTATACTCAGATAAGACTGTTCAGAACAGTTATTAACAGCATCTTAGCACCCCAGAGTAGAGTTCCTTATTGGAGGTTTGATTGTTTGGAACAAAAAAGTAGATATGTTTCTCCCCAGTTATAACCTCCCTTGAAGCGGAGACTTAACTGGAATCTTCAGGAAACAAGATACTGATGATTTCTAAACAATTTCTTTCCTCACTGCAAAATAAATTCAGTTTGTGAACTTTACCTATTGCTTTTCATGAGGATTATACTTTTCATATAAACACTAAATCATTATTTTCTATGCCTCAGTAATGCTGCTTCTGGTCCTCTCCTTTCAGTATATTTAATTTTTGCCCTGTGCCTCCAAATTCATTCTGCCTTAAAGGTTTTATTTTGCCACTGAAATCGTTCTTCAAAGTTTACTATGAGATTTAATGCTGCTTTAGGCATGCCAAAAAGTCTGTCTGTGGGACTGTGTAAATTCATCTGGCAATCTGTCTGGCTAACCATCTGGAGAACATTTCAGAGCAAAAAGCATGGAGCAAAACCCTGCCTTAAGGACAACCCTGCAGCCACTTGAGACCTCAATACGTGTCTCTGATGACTCCTGCACATAACTAGCCTCCTCCAACTTTCAGTATTGCTCAACCCCAAATATCCTCCTGCACCCGCCACCCAAATCCCAACAAACGTTTCCTCGCTTGTAGGTAGGAGTCAATGAATTGGCCACTCGTTTGGCTGTTTATAAACTTTTATCTCCGAAAAAGAAAAAAAGAAGAAAGGGGGGTTTGCAATAAATAGAAAGAAGCTAAACCTCCTGCTTTCGAGAGGAGCATAACCCGAGAGAGCTGAGCTAACATGACAAAACGCAAGCCCAGTGACTTGCAAATCAAATCATCCGGTCGCTCTCTGCACCAGGCAGCCCGGCCCCGCACAGCGTCCAGATGAAAGCGGCCAGCGGGCTCTCGCCCGGCCCCGGGCCAGGTTTCCTCCGTGCCCCACCGCTGCTCCGGCCCCGGCCCCTCTTCCTTTAGCCTCAGTTTCCCCCCGGCTGCCCCCTACCTGCAGTCTCTCCGTTGCCGGCTGCCACATCGCTCAGCCTGTGTGGCTCGGCGGGGCAGGGGAGGACACTGCTGGCTCCGAGCGGGGCTTTAATTTGCCAGCCTCGCTCACATCTGCCTGGCGCGCCAGCCAGGAGCCTCCCGTGCCACAGCCGCCGAGGGACGGGACGGGACGGGCCGGTCCCCAGCCAGCAAGGGCCACCTGCGCGCCGGCCGCTGCCAAGCCGCCCCTCGCGCCCCGGCTCCGCCCCCAAAGCCGCCGCCGCCGCCCCCTGAGCCGGCCGAGACTCGGCCGCAGGCCACGTGGGCGGAGCTGGCGCGCGGGGGCTGGCGGGCGGGCGGGCGCGGGAAAGTCAGCAGGCGGGCCACGCCCCTCGGGGCAGGCGGCTGGACGGGCTCGCGGGGCTCGCGCCCCACGTCAGGCCTGTGGCGTCACAGCGCGCGCGGGGCGCCGCCGCCACCACCACCACCTCCCCCGCGTGCAGCCTGCTCTGCATCGCCCGGGTGGGGTCTTGGCTGGCGTCATGGCCTGCTGTGCTGCACCTACAGGCCGGCTGGCGTTTGAAAAATACATGATTTGCTCTGGCTTTGTACTTGCAGGGGTTAAAGGATGCTGGGACACCCCGGAACACTGTTTTTAGGGGGGAAGCTCCAGGGCCCCTGAAATCAGGAGACTATGCCATTAGTACTACGTTTTCTCTACGTGGCCTTTCTGGACTTCCCTGTCCTCCTTTCCATGCTTTGGTATCTGGTAACCTGAGCCTTGGCTGGGTTGCATGGCATGCACAGCACCCAGCGCATGTTTATGTCCCACCAGTCTGTCCCCCAGGACTTGAAATTGTGTGTGGGGGGGTGTAGTGGGGTATTGGGGGTGCTCACTAAATTGGTATAATGCTGTTAGCTGACCACTGGGGGGGTGTCAGGGAAATCCCTGTGTCCCAAGCTAACTAGCACATATGCTTTCTGTTCTGAGATTCAAGACGTCATGGGGGAAATTGAAAGAATGAAAATGCCTTTAAAATTTAGATTCCAGTCTACACAATGCTTGCTCACATGCTTCAAATAAATGAAATATTTATTATTTCTAGCCATGACGTGAGCTCCCTCCTGAAATGTCTCATCCCTTACATCTGTACTAGAAGGTGAGAGTAAGAGAGACATCTGCTGGTTAGTGGAGTAGTGCGTTTTCTCAGGGGCACAGGTCTTCCTTTGGACTCCTGCAAAACATCTTCCTGGGTGTACATAGGCATATGGTTTTTTATTTTGTAGAGGGGCCATTTCTATACCGAATGGCAATGTTTATTTTCTTCTTCCTTAGAACGTTTTGAATGCTGCTGGGTCACTGTGCAACTGCACTTGTTACATTAGTGATCATATTGTGTATAGTGCCACACCCACCTTAGATGTGTGTTTTTAGGGTGCTTGGGTTAGCCAGTGTGTTTCCAGAGATGCAGTGCAGTTAGCTAGCCACCCCACTTCATTTTTCCAATTTATGATGTTTCTACTGCTACTGAGAGCACAACCTTGCATCTCTGAGTCTGTTTCTTTCCTAAAGCATCTAATGCAAAAAGATCCTGCAAAAACAGAAGACCCCTATCTGGAATGAGCACTATAGAGTTTTACTGAGAGATGATTTGACAGGGGAGCCATGATTAAATATCTCCAGAATCAGTATGAATAAGGAGAGATTATGTCATTAAACTGGATGAGACCTTAAAAACTGAGTTTCTGCTTGGGCAATAGGGATGTCAGTGACCCCAAACAAACAAGGAGTCTTGTGGCGCTTCTAAGGTCTAAAAAATTTATTTATCACATGAGTTTTCATGGAAGAAAATCCCACTTTTTTGCATGTGATGAAGTGGGATTTTCTCCCACAAAAGCTCATGCGATAAATAAAATTGTTAGCCTTTAAAAGTGCCACAGGACTCTGTTTGTTTAAGGAGTTGTTTTAAAGACTAACACATTTATTTATTGCATGAGCTTTCATAGGAGAAAATCCCACTTCATCAGGATTTTCTCCCATGGAAGCTCACACAATAAATAAAATTGTTAGTTTTTAAGTGTCACAGGACTCTTTGTTTTATTGATCTAGACTAACACGGCTGTCTCTTTGGAACTACAAAACTCCTTTGTTTTGCTGAACTAAACAAACACAGCTACCCCTTTGGAACTTGTCAATGATCCTAGGCCACTTTTCAGAAGAGATGCAACTTGCCCCAGTGTCCTCGTCCAAATCATCCCTGCCTCCCCTCCCCAGCTGTACAATGTTCTGTAATGAGTGATTCCTATCCTTGCCATAGCGTGGCTCCGTGTCATTAGGCAAAGAATTTTGAATTCTTTGAGAGGGTGCAGAAGTTTGGCCCTGCTTAGGATTGTTAAAATTGAAACAACCTGTAGTGTACCTCAAACTACATCTATAAATTCATCTGTACTGTGTACAGTGGCGTACAGGCTGCAATAGCTTCTGTTTCCATGATATCCTCTGTCTATCCATGTGCAAAGGAAGCGAAGGAAAGAAAATGCCCCCCACAAAAAACATAGCTAACATAGGCTCAAATTCTCCACAATCAGTCATACACAATAGCTAACAAAATAACAACCAGTCAAAAACTCTAAACCTTAACAACTATGGGAAAGGCAAGTTAAGGTAGTCTGTAGGAATAATGACTGTAGCACTGTTTACTATTGGAATGTGTATGGACAATTTTCACTGATATTATTGTTAAGCTAATATATGAGCTTGAAGATTATATAGCAGTCCTTATTACCTCAGGCTGACATTTCCATCTTTGGAAGGATTAGGGGGTTTTTAATGGTGATGCCCTTGTTATATATTTTCTCTAGGGTCACACTATTGATTGTCCTGACATTAACTGTCAGCTAATAGAGATTTGCATGGGAATTTCTATTTTTATTTGATTGTTTTAAAAAAGTAAAGTAATAAGATGTGAAAGTTGTTTGTTTATGTTTAAACTATCTATACTGAGGGTAAAATTTTCAAAAGTGCCTAGATGACCTAGGAGTCTTAATCCCATTTTTAAATATGGCTCAAGGTATGTCTACCCTACAGTGTAAGCCCAGGATTAAAAAAACTCAGGTCAGCAGATCCTGGGTTTGCTAATTTAAGAGGCTGGAGTGCCCACACCCATCCCAGGTGAGGAACTGTTGAACCCTGGGGCCAAACCTGGGTCTCTGGCATCTACACTGCATTATATAGGCCTGAGTCCAACCACCCATACCACAGACTTCCTTGCCTCTCCCAAAATGTGGTTGCTCTTGCATGGTCCAGTGTGTGAAGACTTTACTGTCCACCAAATTTGACTGGCCAGAGGATATATCCTCCTCACTTACCTGCAGAAGACACCGAAAAAAAAGCCTTCTTCTATGAGTTTAAGAATTCCACAGGAGAAAAATCTCCATACTTCTCTCCTGCAGAGTTCTGAGTCTGTACATGGGAGGAAACCTCTTTTCTTGACATGATACATTACAACTCTAGGACACCAACTAGTCACATTTCTCCCCGAATCCCTTAGTCATAACATGTACAGCTTTATACCTTGGACTCTGCTATGTAAACATTCTGTTCTGATGGGTGTTTATAAATACGTCTTGTGGCATAAAACCAAATGGTAAGCACATGAAGTGGCTTTAGGGGCTATTGATAACTACTGCTTATCAGGCTCCTTCATATTTAATAAGGTGCAAACAGCCCAAAGGGACCAGTAATGTAGACCGAGGTACAAAAGCTAGAAAAAATAAAAATATAGTATGTCCAAGGGAAACTTCCAAAAAAAGAGGGTTTTTTTCCTGTCTTTAGTTTTCTTTACAAGGCCTCAGCTTCTGAAGGGGCTGAGTAATCTGGCTCCATCTGTCAGGATGCTTAAGCATATGCTTAACTTTAAGCAAGTGAGTAGTTTCCCTGAAGTTTATGTGCTTAAGAGCTTTGCTGAATCAGGGCCACAGTGGTCAGTTTCTTATATTATTGAATCCACTTGTTTATAAATCTTCCTTTTAAAAAACCCACCAATTTGCACCTTATTCAGAAATGTACATACAGTATTAAAGCAAATACAGGTTTGCAGTTTAATTTGCCAAGACAGTGAAATCTCTATTAGACAGTGGGCTGAAAGCAACTTTGAGCAGACACATCAGAATGCAGCCTGGAGCAGAGAGCCAACGCTGACAACTCCACAGTCCTAAGGAGATAAAAACCCAAGCAGACTACCCAGCAGCTTTTGAAATATCAGACCAGAATATTTGCCAGAACACATCTTTGTAGATTTTCAAAGTGAACAGGATTTCATAGTTTCGCTCCTTGACCCTTTCTTTCTTCTTACTAATGTTTACATTCTTTGCTGCTTTCAGGACCAGTGGCATTCTCTGAAAGTTTCTCTTTTTCAAATAAGCCTTGGAAACAATTTCACTGGTTCCTGATGTAACAGTAATTTTTCCAGGCACTCTAGTCTGAATCAGATGAGACTTTGTGTAACCCAGTCAGCTGTCAATTGATATTCCACAAAGGAACCTTAGAATCTACTGTAATTAGGAAAGAGAGAGAACATAGGGGTTGGGACTTCACCTTCATTTCTTAATTTACACAGTTTTTATATAACCTAAGACCAGGGCTGTCCTGAGGCAGGAGCGAGGCCCAGGGCCTCTGACCCCGCTCCCCTTCTCAGTGCTATGGGGGCAGAGTGGGCCAGCCCAGAAACTGGGCTTTGTGCTCCTACTCCACCGCAGGCGCAGTGCAGCCCAGGGGCAGGGCAAGCAGCTCCGAAGTCCGGGCTCCGTGCTCCTGCTCCACCCCTTGTCTTCAGCTTGCCGCTGAAGGCAGCGGGATGGGGGAGCGGGCATCATGACAGTGGAGGGGCTGTGGCATGGAGGCGGGAACCCTGCTTTTGTTCCCCCCCACCCCAAGGGACAGTCCTGCCTAAGACAAATGGAAAAGATATGTTAACTAACTCATGGGCTTTGCCAGCATGTGGCAAAAACACTACTGAAATGAACAAACCAACTTCCACTATTTTCAATGCTAAAACAGTGTTCACATGACACAAAAGCAAATATACAAGCACATCACCAACCACACTTGAAATCTGTGAACCAAGGAATACTGGTCATTTATTTTAATAGTTTGGGGGGAAAATATATACTGGTCAAGGTCTTTCTTTAATGGTCCCAAATCTTTACACCAGGGGCATCATTTGTTGTGAAGTAAGAGGGGCAGTTGTCCCCCCACTATGCCCCAAACATTTATTTGAGTCACCTGATTTTTCATAGGTCTATATGCTCCATTATGTCTTCCACTTTTGGCCCCTCACCACCTAATATTGCAGGGTAGAACATATATGCAGTGTTGTGGTCCTGTTGGTCAGGCTATAGAGTGACAAGTTGGGTGAGATAGTCTTTTTCTGGACCAACTTCTGTTGGTAAGAAAAACAGGGTCTTGAGCTTACACAGAGCTCTTCTTCAGTTCTCTTGGTAATAAAAGATAATACATCACATACATTTTCTCTCCAGGATATAGTATCACATATAATGTTGTATCTGCTGACACAGATTTGACCCCCTCACCCAGAGTTTTTTTGACTTGACCATCCACAGAACTGGGAGGGAGGCAAGTATGAGAATACAAAAAAGGGCCCAAGACTTCTCAGAAGTTAGTGGATTAAAAAAAACACGAGTCCCAGCACCTGAACCCCGGGTCCGCCACCAAGCCATCCGCAGTGGCAGCTGCAGCAGCAGCACACAAGCCCCGAGTCCCAGTGCACCAAGCCCCAGGTCTTTTCCAGGGCCAGCCACACTCCTGATTGTGCAGTTTGTGGGATTTTTTAAAAAGGCATGAAGGTTATTGAATATTGATGACATGCGGTGGCAACAGCTGCACCCTGGGAAGCTGATCCCTTGTTCCTAGTCACCCTGGGCAACTCATTTCTGCCCCACAGTGCATTGCCAAAACTTTCCAGAAGACAGTGTGCTGGCTAATGACAGGTTGCACATCAGGATACCTACTCACGGTGCACCACATTGAGCATCGACACATACGCCTCAAGACAATGCTGGAAGCCAAGTGTGCATGCTCACGAACAGTGTACTAACACCACTATTCACCACTGGAATAAGTTGCCTAGGCAGGTTGTGGAAGCTCCATCATTGGAAGTGTTTACTAGCAGGTTAGACAAGCCCCTGTCAGGGACAGTTTAAGAGGGTACTTGGTCCTGCCATGAGTGCAGGGGACGGGACTCGATGACCTCTCATCGTCCCTTCCAGGTTCTGTGATTCTATGAACACGGTAGCTTTATGCCAACATATACTGCATTAAACAAACTTTGTAATATAGACACAGTCTGTATCTCTTTAAATACCCAGAATTGCTGGACTCTGCTGAATTATTGAGCTTCACAATATTCTGTTAGCTTAAGGGTCCTTTTAATGATCACTACAAAATATTGTCACCAAAATTAGTTCTGTTATTTAAACAGTGCTTCTCCACATACTGTAAGCCGTTAACAGTCTTTGTTTCTAAGGTCCCTATTCCCTTTATGCGAGCTCACACATGCTTCATTAAACATAGCTTGTTCATCAAGAATTCAGTTTACCTTTTTATTTTGCTGCAATGTAAAGGCATAATTAGCAAACTAAGTGCTCTATGAAGTCCTTTAGCTAATAGTGTCCTTCCACAATCCAAATCCTACTGTTATCATTAAAGGTACACCAGGGGTCAGCAACCTTTGCAGGCCCCAATGCCAGCCCTGCTCACCACACCCTCAGCAGGTATGGGGGGGTGGGGACAGGAGCCACAAGCACGGCAGTGCCTTTTCCCTGCTGGCACCGCGCCCCAGCTGGGGAGTGGGATCAGCAGGGCAGCAGGGGGGAGCAGCCATGGCACCACATGACACTGGGAATAGGCGTACATGCCAGCCATGGCACACACGTCCCGTGTTGCTGACTCCTGGGGTACTCTGGCAGCCTGTTACATACAAATGCATTCTCCTTGCAGACATGTTTTTAAAACCATTATTTTGCTCCTGAGCAAACCAACTATAGAACCACTGAGAAATCATGAAATTTTTCTTGAAAAGTATTACCTCATTTTAACAAATGTTCATGGTTAAAGCTGAAAAGCCCTACTCAAGCACGTATCCCACAGAAATCACTACAAATCATTTTTGAGTTAGGAACTCACCTCTAAGACACCTGTACCTAGAAAACTTCCTGCCAGCATATTGCCTCTGCCGGTGGATTTTCCTTACTTTATAGAAAAGTATATTTTTTGAGCTAAACATACAGACTATGTCTTTTTAGACACCACTGCATAATTTTTTTTTTTTGCAATATTTTGAACAACAATTAGCAAAGGTCAAAATTTTTTCTCTTATCTACATTGAATTTAGCAGGGTTAGGAACAGAATTTGCATCCAAACAAAGACAATTAGAAGGCACTTTAATCCAGAAAACAAAAGTATAACAAGAGCCAGTGATTGGAAGGTGAAGTCAAAAAACTCAAAGTGGAAATAAGATATGCACTTTTATTAGTGATGGTAACTGACCACAGGAACAAATTATCAAAAGATGTGGTGAATTTTTATCCAGCCGAGTGTTTACATGACAATGAGATGTCTTTCTAAAAGAGATAGCCTAGTTCTGTACAAGTTATTGGGCTCAATACAGGACAACTGGTAAAATTATATGGCCTGCATTGTGCAGGTCAGTAAGGCCATCGGGGGGAAGAGGAGGGCAGGTGCAACTAGCCGCAGGTCCCCACCAAGGAGGGGGCCACATGCCCTGGCAGGATACATATTTTTAACTGTTGTTGATGCCCATTCTAAATGGCTGTGGCCTGGTAAGAGAGGACTTGTAGGGAACAAAATATAAATGTTCCGGTGGCGGGTGCAGCTGGACTGGCTGCCATCCAAGCTCACCCGCAATCTGCTAAAGTACGTAAATGTATGAGTTATATGTATGGAACTGTGAAGGGGGCCCCTCACATCAAATCTGCCCCAGGCCCCCTAAGTCCTCTGGGGGGCCCTGCAGGTCAGACTGGACCAATATAATGCACCTTCTGGCCCTAAAATCTACCAGTCTGCTAAAAAGGCATTAATAGACACAACCAGGTGTTGTTCTTAGATAAATCCATGCAACAGTATTGTCTTCTTTAAAATTTCACAGACTCAGGTAAGACAGTAACTACAAATTACGTTTAAGGAAGCCTGGGCACAACTGCCTTGTTTGCTCTGGTCTATTGGAGTGTATACCTCCATTCAAGAGGCATGCTACATGCGGCCATTTCTTTGCTACACAGTTCCCCCAACACAGATGTTTGACAGGAAAAGCACTGTTTTCCTTTATTCATGCTGAGTCTCATTAAACAAGTTCCTTGTCTCAAAATAGCTCTCCATGGGTCTATGATGGGTTATTCCACTAATTTTAATTAGCAACTTCAGATTCTAATGTAGTTTTAACAGAAAATATTTTTAAATGTGGAACTACCTCTTCTTATAAAAGTAGGGAAAACTTTAAGAGTAAAAAATATCTGTTTAATTTCGTGCTGACATAAGCACGATGTACAGCTTGATACTGTAACAGATCTGTGACTTCCCAGTTTTTACTACACCCCACACGATGGCTACTTAGAGACATAACTCAGAACATCCTCCTCCACCTTTTTCACTTGAGTTAATTGAATCTTCAGAACATCTCCTTTCACCTAATAGGAAGAAATGATACTGTAACAGCTGGCAGCCATCTCTTGTGAATGCCTTTTCTGGTCAGGTGTGTCCCTCCCTTAGAGTGTAGCAACTTTTCACATTGGCTGGGCTCAGGGGAAAGAAGCAGTTGCTGATGGAGAGTGGGAGAGCAAGAGAATAGCTTCTGGCTGGCGTCCAGCACTCAACTAAGACAGGCTACAGGGAAGCAGCCAGGGAAATAAAGAAAGAGATACCCCCATGAGACTGCTGTACTTAAAGGGTCCCTGGGTTAGGATCCAGAGGAATGGACAGGCCTTGGTCATCACCCCCTAGGTCATAGAGGAAGTGGCCTACTGGTGAGCATCACTAAATGAGTGAAACCCCTTGCCTCCAGGGATTGGGCCCTGGAGAGACAGCCTGACATGAGGGCTGGAGCTGTTTAAGGACTGCAGACACAACCAGACAGAAGAGGCACCTGTGAGAGGTATGTGCCACACCATTACCGTTATACATACACATTATCCTTAGTATTACAGTACCAGCTAGAGCAGTGGTTCTTAGCTACTGTGTCAGGACACTACTCTGTTGCCACACAGTGGTAAGTGTGTTGTGGAGAGCTGGGGGGTTGGCTGGATTTGGCTTTGGAGGAGTGGGCTGGTGCGTCCTGTACAGTCGTGATATGGCACCAAGTGTGTCATGACCTGCAAAAGATTGAGAATTATTGAGCTAGAGGCTTCAGTGGATATCAGGGCTCTGTGGTGTTAGATGTGGTATCTAGAAATAGAAGGAGATAGTCTATTCCCCAAAGATCTTACAGTCTAAATAGACAAAACAAATAAAGCCCTAGTCTACACTCGGGCTGGTTTTTGGCAGCAGTTGACCAGCATTTATGCAACGCATATAAATGCCTTGCATAAATGCCAGTGACTTACTTAGCCACCAGGACACATTTGGGAAGGCCAACCACAAATGCCTTGCAGTCAGCTTTCCCGTATGCCTCCTGGCCCCCAGGACTTATGGAGCCAACTTCTTGCAAGTTCAGACTCACTGATAAGCGCTCCCAGAACGTCGGGCTGAAGGTGGCAATTTTGCCACCATCACTATAGACATTCCCAAAGGGTGGGAGAAAGGAAGGGATCTTACTCCTGTTTTCTGATGGAGCACTGATGTTTGGAGAGATTAAGGCCCCAGTCAAGTGAATTCCTTAAGCATAAGATTAACTTTAATCTGCCCATTTGGAACAACTGCATTACCTGAAGCACCTTCTTCACTGCTTGCTGGACTGAGCCTTAAGAGACTTGCCTCAAGTCACATGAGAAGTGTATGGTAGACACAAGAATTAATGCAGATGTCCTGCATCCCAGTTTAGCATCTACATAACAAGATCATCCTTCTGCTCCTTATATGCATGTGTAATAATTTGGTAATATCTTGGTTTTTTACATTGTGCTCTAGAGACCTTATTCAATGTTCAGCAAAGTAAATGGTAATCTTTCCACCAATTTAAATAAGATCTAAATTTGTCCCTAGATGAAAAACAGGTTTGTGATCTACTTTGTGCATATTTCTTTTGGATTTCAATAATCTGGTTATTGTTATACTGTCACCAAATGTTTTTTATTTAATATCACACTCTCTGGCCAGTCTTGAGTCTGTTGCCAACACTGGAGCAAATGTTGCTCACCTTACTCACCCTGGCAGTCCTCATTGCAGTGTGTACTGAAGGCAAAGGAATGAGAACAAGTATTAAAACCATCTCAAAACAGCCTGTGTAGTTGCTAACATTTTTCTCCCAAGATCAGCATTGCATGTACTATATTTCTCTTATTGAAAATACTAGAAATCTAGACACAATATTCCTTTCTTAAGCTTTGCTTACACCATATTTATTATGATCTCTGTTAAAGCACAACAATTCAATTGCTAGACATGTTTATTCAAATACAGACAATACAAAGGCCTCATTTTCCCCAAAGATACTGTATTTCCTTTCAATATTTAATTTTGATAAGATGAAAGAGAGAATTGTTTAAACATGTACTTACTAAACAATCACAAAAGAGAAACAGCAGGGATTTAGCTTGGTTAGAATAAGTTTATCTTACTTTTTCTTCTGACGATGATTTAGATACATTAGGCCAAGTTGGCAACTGCTATAAGTGGGTACAACTTCCAGTGAAGTCCACCTATCCAGCAGTGAATCTGGCCCAGTATCTACTTTATAAATGACTTCAAATGGAAACAGTGGCTGTTACAGACCTGAAGCAATTGGCTCCTAATGGTTTGTGAAACAGATGCCGAAGTAAGTATCTCAGAGAACTGGAAAAATTTAGTCACTGATATTATACCTCTAAGATGTAAAAGACGCTTGACATTGAAATCCTGTCTGTCCATTTATTCATGATGTTACTGTCTGGGTTACTACAGTAACCAAGTATCCCTTAATGACCTATTGTCATGACAAAAGAGTTTACATTTATGATCATCCATTCAGCTGCATCATTGCACAGCATTCATGAAGGGCCATAGGGGCTGCTTTTGGTCTCTTTCTATATAAAATAACCTTAAGGCACAACATTTCAAAGATAGCTAGTTTTTTAAATAAGCAAATAAATCCATTAAATTACCAAAAAGGCACCAATTTGCTTGTACCATATGTTGTAACCCTGTCCTCCCATCCTTTGTTTATCGTCATTTTAGAATGCAAGGACTGGTCCTACAGCTCTGCAGAGCAGCTAAACTAATGTGGATGCTCTTCCAATACAAACAATAATATTAATAGCAAATGACACAAACTATTATGGTTGGTCAACAAATATAGATTAATGCATATTTTACAAGATAGGGATGGAGTCAATGTAACAGGCTACTCCAGTTCAGTGCAGAATATGTATGGTAATAAATGACAAAGAATATTTTATCCCTGATTTTCCTCTCACTTACACCAGTGTATGTCAGGAGTAATGCTATGGCCATCAGTAGAATTAAGTCAGTGTACCTGATACTAGTGGACAACCAGAGGCTTTAGCCATGAAGGAAATAAAATAGAGCTCAACCAAAATAGTGAAGAAAAAGGCATGACTCATGTCCTTTGCCCAGTCTACAGTGAAGCCACTCAAGTCAATACTGTTGTTCTGCTTTTGTATTTTTTATTTCCTTGATTGTCTTTAATTTTGGATGGAAAAACCAAGATAGATTAAGGAAAGAACCAATAGGATTTATCAATAGCCTGGAAGTGCAGGGAAGGAGATAGATATTGAAGGAATGGTGCCATATTTGGGAGAGAAGGAGAGATACTTGAGCTGGATCTGCAGCAGGCCATGCAGCATGAAAGGCAGTAAGGGATCTGGAGGTATGAAACTGAAGGGAATAGGGCGCTTCAGAAGTGGTGACTGAACCTGGCCATTATCAGCATACAGGTGAGAACTAAGGCAAGGCAACCAAATGGTTAATCCCAGGAAGAATATATAAAGGGAAGAGAAGAGGGCACCAAATGTAGTACCCTAGGCATCCAAATAAAAAGAAAGCGAGAGGGCAGAGAAAGAAACCAGCAAAGGAGACGGGAACCAAGGGAGCAAAGACTTATGGGAGCCCAAAGTGTACAAGTTCCTGAGGAAAGAGTGACAAGCTGTGTAGAAGGCTGCAGAGAGACTGAAGTGAGTGGGGAAGAAGCTCGCATTTTCCCGTCACATGTTCTGTGTGTGTCTTTGTTACCAGAGAAAACTACTTTTCAGTGGCGAATCACCTTTCATGTACAGTTACTGTCTAAAGCAGTGGTTCCCAGACTGTGGTCTGCAGACCCTTGGGAGGCCACAGAGCTACTTAAAGAGGTCTGCAAACAGGCTGGGAGCTGGGACCAGATGATGCCGGAGGGGGGAGCCAGGAGCCAGACAATGGCAGAGAGCTGCTCTGCCCCGGAGTTTTTAAAACTCCCCTGGCACCCTGAGCATGTTCAGATCATGCTGGGGGAGGGAGGGAGCAGCCTGCTGCATGGCTGGTCCCAGCCCCCTTCCCCGGGTAAGGGGGCCCTTGGCAGGGGGAGTTGGGCTCAGGGACAGGCAGCTGGGGAGAGGGTGCAGAGAGAGGGGGTCTGCCCAGGGCAGCAGGGAAAGCCAGTGGCAGGGTGGTGAGCTAGAGAAGGGGTTGGGGTGAGTCACGCCAGACCCCCCTGGTGTCCCTAAACCGTGGGCCTGCTAGATTCTTCTGGCACCCACCCCCCTGCCACAGCTTTACCACCCAATGCACCCAGGGGTCTGCAGACTTTTTTTTTTTTTTAGAAAAGGGGTCCCCAGCCTTCAAAAGGTTGGGAACTCCTGGTCTAAAGGGTAAATTCAGTCAATGCAGCCCTAGTGGGTGGTGTTCTCATTCACCATTCTGCTCTGCAGATGGGAGTTTAGCAGAGGTAGACAGTGCAGAATATCACAGGTGACAGCCAACATTTTCAAAAAGGGAACCCTACAATCAGGCTCCAGAATCCTTATTTCTGAATGCGACCCAGCTCCTCCCGTGACTGTTTTAGAGCTATCCTGCCCAGAATCTCTTTCCATAACTGTACAGAGGCCAGATTTGCATTTCACATGATAATAATTCAGCTGACTTCTTTACAGCTACAGCGCCTGATTTTCTTCCTCCGTACAGCTGGTGTCCCTCTGTTAACTTCAGTTGAATCTTCCCTGCTTTGCAGCAGCATAAGTGGGCAGAAAATCAGGCTCTGTATACATATTTATATAAACAGTTTCTGAATGGAGCAATGGCTTCAGTGGAGTGACAGCTGGATAGAATTTGGTCTACAGCATACCAGAAGGGGGGGATAACACTGGCAGTTTTACAAGCACATGGATGCTGGCCTGAGACAATGAAGTGCACCAAGCAAAGATTTAAAACAAGAAGAATTCTGCAAGGTCAGAAACGTTTTCAATGACTTCTGCAAAAGAAAAAAGTTTGGCGTGCCATAAAACATGTTTCACAATCTCCAATGGGTATGATTTATTGTGAAAATAGGAAGTGCACTGGAAGTCATACTTCCTATTCAGACCCATGCATATGCTAATTCTCCTCAGGCATGCAGAGAGTTTCTAATTGCTGTACCTCTAAGTATTTTAGCAGACTTCAATTCTTTCATCATCACCTTGGCTCAGGCCTTGCAAAGGACCACTGTGTGCTAGTTAGAACAACTAAGAATTAAACTGCTTTTGGAGCATCAAAGACAAATAAATTGTATAAAGACTCCCGTAGCTAAAACAGAGTATTTAGAAATTGCATTGTTGTAAAGTGCAAGACCTGATGGCTTAAAAAAGACATGTCATAAGGTATAAAATAATCATAGTTTTATCTGTGATTCACAACCCTACTTGCTTTCATTTACAACATCAAGATGAAAGAAAATACAATGCTCTAAATCACCAAAGAGATCAAAGCAAACAACAGAGGTCCAACAGAAAACAAAGGAAGAGAGGGAAGAAGTCGTCATCCTATAAAGAACTAATCTCTTTGCCTGTGGAACATGTTCTTAAATTTTTTAAAATATGTAACCGATATCACGGTGCACTAGCTTCACAGGTGGGGGCCCTTGACAGCAAATGCCCAGTCACTCATCAACTTGGGACAAGATGATAAGAGTCTTAAAACGTGGATTGTCTGCTTATAGTCTTACACCTTGACTTTCCATTGGTTAACAATAAAAGTTTCTTCTTATAGGTGAACTGTCAGTGTGATTGGAACTGATTAAACAGTAAATACACATTAAGGCATTTACAAATCATCAAGCACATAAGCAGGCCTGAGACTCAGGGTGTAATTCAAGTTTATATAATAGGAATAGAGACCCCACCAAGTGTGCTGAAATGATAGTCAATGCAGATCTACAATGGTTGAAGGCATATGTCAATAGCATTCCTCATTAGATTTTGCTTGGCTTAATTAATTAAAGAATTAACTCTAAGACCATAAAAGGTTAGCTTTTGTTTTTTAAGGGAATCAAGAAACATGTCATAAAATACTAACTTGTAAAGTTTCCAGGGACTTAATCCTGGAAGGTGCCAAGTGCTCTGGCTCTGGTACACATGCTTAACTTTCAAAACAAAATAATAAATAATAATAATAATAATAATAATAATAATAATAATTTTTAAAACCAATGTTTAAGTCAACTGAAATCAATAATCCAACATAGCTCATGTTCAAATGCTTTGTTGAATCAGGAATGGAATGCTCACTCAACACCTTACAGAGATCAAACGCAAGATAACTCTTCCCCTAGTTTGGCCAAGTTAAAAATTTTAAAAGGGATAGCCGTGTTAGTCTAGTCCAGTGAAAAAACAACAAGGAGTTGTGTGGCACTTTAAGACTAACAGATTTATTTTTTGCATGAGCTTTCATTGATCCATGACTTTTTATTGCTTTCATGACAGAGAATACAGTTAACCTGTGTCCAAAGCAATTCCTGCACATGTGAATTATCCAGAGAGAATATAAATTACTCAACCACTTTTGGAAAACTGTTGGATTTTTATTATTATTATTTTAAAAAAACATGCTAAAGAATTGCTACAGGAAGAGTTTTTCTACATCGCATGGCTCACGTTACTTGTTTCTCTGATGTACTTCTTTGGGTTTATAACAAGAAGGAAAGAATTTGCATGCTGAGTGAAATGGATTTACTAGATCTCACTATGGGATATTTTACATATAAAATTACATTCTTATGTCTTACTCTACTACCGAACTTTTGGAACAAAAGAGTTTAAAATCAGACATTCTGTTAAAAACTAGAGAGAGACAGAGAGATTTCCAGAAATCTGTAGGCTGAACTAGTTGGGAGTAAAGTGTACATTTAACAGAAATTGAGCTGATCATTTAGAGTCTGACATTATTCTACTTTTCAGATTTCTGCCTTTTTTTAAAGTCATACCAGTTAAAAAAAGGAGAGTATTTTTTCATGCAAAATTGGAAGATTTTTTGAAGAACAGCTAAGAGGGATATATACTAGGGCTGGATAAAAACAGTTTTCCCATCCCTATGGAATTTCCAAGATTTAAAAAAATTCTTCTGTTCTGAATTGTAATTTTTTAAAAAAATGAAAATCTCTAAATTTTTAAAAAGCAACAAAGTAAAAACAAATGTTTCATTCAGGTCAATCAGAATACTTTGTTTCAATAACTTTTAATTGTTTTGTTTTGATGTCAATTTTTTCAAACTTTTCTTAGTATATAATTAAGTTAAATTTCAAAACAGAAAGCTTTTTTCAAATTAGAAAGCAAAAATTTACATTTTGAAAACATCAAAAACAAGAGGTTGTGATAACTTTTAACTTAAAAATAATTTTTTCCAAGTTGGCAAATTAAGCAAAACTTACACTTATGCACAAATAGTTTAAATTTAGTTCCATAAAAACATACTCACCCAACTCTAATGAGTACAATAAAGTCTCATTGCCAGTTTGATATATGGCAGTAGCTTTGCTAGGAGATCAGATTCTTCCTTGGTAAATGAATCATTCCCTAGTTTCTAGCGTAAGTAGAAAATGTGATTCAGCTTGTACAGGGAACTTGTAACATATTTCACAAACCCAAAAATGTCATTGAAGCATTACAGTATTTACCATCTGAGAAGTCCAATAATCTACTCCCTGTTAAATTGAACACCACAATTGTAAACCACAGTCATGAGGCATTTTCATTTAAAACTAAGGTGCATCTCATCACTGCTAATTTACTAGCCCATTTTGAATCTCACACATATTAAAAATAACAGCCCGTCAAAGCTATCAGGAGTAAAGCCATCTCATTGGAATTATCAGACATTCTGTCTGTGGAAATGAAATTGGTGGTGGTGAAAGACAGAAGCAAAACTGATAAATTGCACAAATTTTGTGCTTCAAAATCTGCTCCCAGCTTTATCCTTATCAAACTAAATGTACTCTGTGTTTTGAGGAAATGCAACATGCTGAGTAGCTCAAATAAATTAGATTTTCATCATCCTTCAAATGTGAAACAGTTTAAATTCAAAGTACAGATGATAAAAGTAGAATGAAAATTATAGACTGATGTTCTGAGTCAGACTGATCTTTATTTGTAAGATTTTTTTAATTTAGTTTGTATGTGATGGATCTATACTGTGACATGCAACTGAAAAGGAAAAGCAATTAAAATAACAGAATTATACACACACACAAACATTTGTACATATGTACGCGCACATGTGCACATGCACACACACGCACACAAGCCTACATATGCCTTAAGAGGCAATTATTCTATGTCACGATTATTACCCCCTAGCTGCATTCTTTGTATGACAGAAACACTATAGTAAGCTGAAATGCAACTGTCTGTTCTGTATTACAACTACCTGTGCCATACAGAAATACATACAAACAGACATATAACCCTTGCTAAATGAACAACTTTTCAGATTCCCGCAAAGCACCCTGTTTCGCACCATCTACTTGAACCTTTTATTAGGCCCCAAGGTCCATCACATGCGTAACACAGCCTTTGGCCTCACCAGTGACAAAGAATCATGAAGAACTCATGCCCACCCAGTCATTCAGCAGATAAATAAATAACATGAGCATGGATTTTAAGTTAAACCCCTACCAAGTCACATTCACGTATGCATCTCCTGGCTATGCTTCCAGTTTCCAAAGGGATAACTGTGCTTCCAAAGAGTTGTGAATGACAGCCAAACCTTCAGGTTTTCAGGCCTCTTTCAAAATCCAGCCCACACAGTGTGATATTAATAAAGCCATCAGTCATGTCTGCAACAGAAAGAAAAAGTAAATTCATCCTTTATCCTACACACCTTAAATCTGAATCAGAAGTTTAGAGCAAGTGGACAACAAAATGAGCAACTACTTTATTTTCTCTCCTTGGCGCTCGTTATCATCAATGTTTGGAGTGGCTTGCCCCTTCTCATTATGTGGATGAGGTCCTGCAGCCTTTTTTTGGTGCAAGGTGCCGCTACTCCAGTGGTTCCCCCTTTTCAGTAATGCAGCACATTTCAATGAGATGAACAATTCCATGGCACACCCAATTTTTTTCAGCTGAATTGATTGCTCATAAATCTCACACTTACTTACATTCACTATGGTTACTGTCTTACTAGAAATGTTTGCAGCATAGTTCATACAACAAACTAATGAAGGATCAAATGCATTAATGTTTCAAATCCATCAGAAAAATATACATATCTTCTCAATTTTGCCTTTGGCCACCTGTGTTTAGACTGCTCACATTTTAGAATTGAAAGACTGATACCTCGCTTTTAATTTGATGATTCATTTTCATGAATTTTATGAGTTGTAATTTTGGTTGGATAGAATATTGTTTAAGAGGAAACAATACTTCCTCTACATTGATTTTCATTACCTTTGTGCAAAATTTCATAGTACACTTGGACAGTTCTCATGGCACACCAGTGAGACTATCTTCAGAGAGGAAGCATTGGGCCCAACGAGTAGTTAGCTGAGCTGGAACTTTGAGAATAAAGAAATTCTGTTTGGATTCTGACTGGTTCCACTTGTGTTAAAGTTTCTTTTATGATTCCAACCATGGCACACTGGTTGAAATCCACTACTCTACTCAGTGTTTTCATATAGTGGCATATGCACAGAAGTGCTGTCACTTGAGAAAATCAATGCTAATATGGTTACCTGGCAGGGAGGGTAAAGCCCAGTGCCAAGGGGGCCAAAAAAGTAAATAAAACAGACCCCCACTAAAGGAGTGAGACACCAAAAATAAGAACATGACAGGATGGGGAGGGGTAACTTCATTTGGGAAGAAAAACAAAATCAGGGAAAGGAAAGGGTTATGGTTTACTAATAAATAAGCCCATTCCCCATCTCCTGACATTCACAAACTTCTTCATTCTCAACTCCATCTGTGTCTCCTTCTTGAAGTGGATGGTAAGACCCACATTGCTGCCTATTATAGCATATTGTACCAGTATTGAATAGTTTTTAAAATGTGTTAGTTGTTAAGTGCCACAGGACTCCTTGCTTCTTTTGCTGAACTAGACTAATACAGCTGCCCCTTTGGAACTTGTTCCACTATTGTTATGGCTGGCTTTAAAAAAAGGGCCGTGACTTTATCCTCACTCCTGGGTGGGGCACATCCTCTCCTGACTTCAGCCATGCTTCCCACTTCCCTGGACTGGAATCCTCTGGGATCTTCACTAGCTCTCAGTAGCAAATGCTGGATTGGATCGCCCTGTCTTTCTGGATTCTGGTCACAGCAGACCTGGGGCTGCTTGGTCCTTGCAGATGGAGTCTCAGAACAGTGCAAAACTTCCTTCAGCAGTGGAGGATAACGAGGATTCCTGAGCGGCAGTCTCCTTTGCTCAACTTCCAACTTGAAACTGAAAGTACATTCACTACAGCCCTTCCATCCCTTTTTCCGTGAACCTGTGTAAAGTTGACTGTCCTGTCACTGGCCATGTGGAAGCCTTCTTATTGGCCCCACCAGGGGATTCAGTTCCCTCTGTCTCCAGCCCTCACTCCAAGCATGCTGGAAATGAGGTTGCCATTTTAGTTATTGTTTCTTTTGGTAGGGTCCTCGATAGTCTCAGTCTGGCACTCTAGGAGCCAACGTATTCCAAGCAAGGATTACACAGAAAAAGAATCAGTTCATTTTCTGTCCGCTGACAGCATCATCCCATTCTTTGTCAGACAGAGGCACCTGGGCATTAAACATCTAGCCATGAATGATCACCCCAACTCTATCATGTATGAGTATCTAAGGCTGAGATCAAGACCAGAAAGAACGCGAGGCTTAGGTCAAATGGGTTGAATGGAAACACCCAGTTAACACAACATCTGGAAGAAAGAACATCCCAGTTTAGCTTTGTGGCAATGCATCACATTCTAAAGCAAGGCCTGGTGGTATCTCCTTTTCAACAAGACTGCATAAAGGAGAAGTATACAGAAATAAGCTTCTTGGACTCTTCCTTCACCACTGTGAAGAAAGGAGGACCTAGCTGCTGATTCATTTCCTGTTTCAATAAATTAGGAAATTTAATGGAGTCAAATTTCAAAACTAAAAAAATATATAATAGCTAGCCGAGGCTGATCAACTGATGGCTGAAACAAATCTGCTATCCTATTTACATGTGTATCACAATTTGTCTGCCTTCTGCTGTCTCTCAAAAGGGTCAGTTCATTACCTCCAAGGAAGGTTCCAAGGAGTACACAGCTGGTTCAGAGTCACCATTCCTTGCAGGTCCTGAGGAGCAGTCAAAACTGCTTGGCCACTGCTCAGGATCAAGGCCACGAAATTAATTTCAAAATATCTTCAGAGAGGACGAATTGAGCCCCAGGACTAGTTAGTTGAGTTGGAACTTTGAGAATAAGGAAATGCTGTTTGGATCCTGACTAGTTCCACTTGTGTCAATGTTTCTTTTATGATTCCTGCAGTTGGCTGAAGGCTATACTAGTAAAAGAGTGACAAAACTTTGCAGTTTGGTATCTCCTTTCCCCCGAGGAGCCACAAATGCTTTATTTATCACTGACTAAAGCAACATCATGCCTCAGAGGCAGGTGTTAGATAAATGTTAGGGCTTGGGAGGTTTTGTTTTGTTTTGGGGGGGGGTTCTGTTTTTGGTTTTTGGCCATCTGTCTCTGGTTTCTTTTTTAAATAAATTTGTTTAATTTAAAATTAAACACAAACAAAACCAGAAGCCATCCCATGCATACTTTCTTTCTCAATGCATTTTAGTAGGCACACTGACATTTTAAAAAGATTTAAGAAATAGCATGATGTGTACATGAATTTCTACTTCAAGAGTCAAACCAAGGCAAAGTGGAAATTTGCTCAAATTACTAGAGTTCCAAACAGGCCCTTCAGCTCTAATATTCAAGCACCTATTTATCTTCTTAAAGTCTGTAGGAGGTCTGATTTGCAGATGAATACTAAATAAGGGTTCAGAGATTCTGCATCTTGTTTCATATGCATAGAAGTATAACACGTAATTCTCATACTCCAGTTGCTAGTAACGACATTGGGTTTGTTTACGATACCCACAAGAGATATTTCAACTCCCTTAATACAAGAACTAGTTTTAAGTCATTAGCTAGGCAGGCTATTTCAAGAACTGATGTGTGTGCACAAACTAAAAACTTGCCAGAGGAAGTGGAAAGGACTATTCAACCAAGTTGGTGCAAGCACTTATGCAATAAATGCCTGTAATCAGGATTGTTCCAGCACTGCATGAGGCATGGATCATGCTGTACATCTGGTCTGATATTTCCCATGCTAGTTTCTATATGACATCCATAAAGCCCACAAGCACAAAAATCTTTCTAAGGATTGTTCTTTCATAGTCATCTATATTTATGAAAAAAGGCTTTCATGTAAGTATCTCAAAGTGCTCTAGGGACATTCATTAGTTTGCATACAGCAAAGAAGGCAAGTGTTATTATACCAATTTGCATTTATAGTAATCTGAGGCACTAAACTGGGGGACCAATCAGTCCGAGCCTTCCAAAGGGCTCCACACCCCATTCAAAATTTTTACCAGTTCACAAATGAAAAAGATTGAAAACCACTTCTCTAGACAAACCTTCCCCCACAAAAGTTTGAAGCTGCCCTGTGCACCCCACCAGTGCAGCAAAAAACCTTTACAATGAAGGGAGACAATTAATGTTCAAGCCAAATGAAATGACTTCACAAAGTCTTTTCACTTAATCTGTGTAATTGTTGGATTGAGAGAAATGCTGCTGCTTCTTTTCCCCCCATATGGATAAATCCACATGCCAACTCTATCTCATCTTTTCATTCCAGTTACTGCCCTAATGTTTTGACAGAAACTGTTTGTAGTAATAGTTCATCAGGAACATCGTCTGTCCCTGTTGTTGTAAGAAAGTTTGGACATTTTCCTTCAAGAGACACATTCAGAATGTTCCTGAATATGATGATTCCCTCTCTGAACACCCCAAACAGGGCACAAGATAGAGTGCTGAAATAAAGACTCAGTGAAACAAAGGCAAAACTTTGAAGTCATGGCTCAAGAGCAGCAAAACAACACGAGGTTGATTTAGACTGAAAGGTTACGTCTACATTGGCAAATTAGCCCGGACTAAGAAAACTTAGTCTGGACTATTTAGCCCATGACTAGCCTAGTTCTAACTAGGCAAAGCTTAGTCTGAACTAGTAAGACCTGGCACTAATCTGGACTTCTGCACTTTACTTCCGGGCAAGATCTAGGCTAAGGCTTAGTTTGGCCTAACAAAGTTCGAACTAAGCCATTAGTTCAAACTAACTGTGCATTCTTGTTCGAACTAAGTGTTAGTTCAAACTAGAATGCATGGTTAGTTCAAACTAAAACATCCACAGTTAGTTCGGACTAACCTTGGACTTCTTAGTTCAGACTAGCCAGTCTGAACTAATTTGCTCTGATGTAGACATAGCCAAAGTGTCGTATTCTACCAAGGCATTTTTAGGGTGTCAATCAGCTTACTTCTTAAGCAGGGGACACTATGATTCAAGACACAGCAGACTTCTGCTGGGAAAGTATGTTCTGTTCCTTTTGTGTGATTGCATCTCAGACAGCGTCTTTATCTGGGGAAAAAGTGTGAGAAAAGACTCTACTGTGCAAAAGCTTATGGAAGGGGATCTGGCACAAGTCAAGGCCCAGTTTCATTCTAATCTCTTGTAGCAGAGTTTTACAGCCAGGTGGCCTTGTCTGAACCTTCAGTGATCCTCACCCTGGGCAAAGCTGCATCTTCTCTGTCAGACTATTGTGTCCTGGAGGGGGGCAGAGGGCAAAGCAGTCTTTCCTTCATCTCATAGGCCTCCATCCAGTCTCATGCAGTTGGGAGAGAAGAAAGATTAGAATCCAATAGGATTTACTGTTAACTCGTATTGGTCTCAGCCAACAGTGGACAAAACTGGCTCATAGCTAGGCACCAGCAATTTTACTTTTGGTCACCACAGGGCACTCCTCCATTACATTTCTGCAGTGGAGCTAGGTCACAGGCTACAAAAACCAGTCACCACGGTGACCAGAAACCTAGATTTGTTGAGGCCTGGTCTCAGCAAAAGCAATTAACAGTGGGGGCAGTAACACCTGTCATTTTCTGTAGCTTGCATCAATTAAAATGTTACCTGATACATGTCAAATCCATGTCATTACACAACATTACTTTCCATTTACCCACTGAGTTTAACATAATCAGAAAAATGTGTCTAATGTACACCCCAAGTCACATGAGTCCCATATTTGACTCAAAGGGCCAGATACTTATATGTGCTATGTGGCCATAAAGTCAGAATAACATCACTGAAGGAAATTAAATAAGTGTAACTGAGATGTGCACCAGGGCCTGCTCACTCAGCTTTTTACTGATTGATAGACCAAATTGTGATGTACACGACTATAAGATAAGAATGAAGCTGTTGGCTTTGCTAACAGTGGACAAGAGAGAATTCCAGCCACATGTGCTGCTGCAGTGTTGTTGACTCTCCCATGGTGTATTACTCCAGGAAGGTGGAAAAGACTCCACAGCCTGAACCTCTGTTTGTAGTAGCAAAGGCACCGTGTGTGCAGCTGCAAAAGACATAGATATTGGCAAGCATAATGGTTACCACTGGCTGCAGCTACACAGAACAAACCAGGGATGACCATCTTCTTAGGTAGTCTCATTTATTTTCAGACTGATCTAGAGGAGCTCCCCAAATTTGTGGGCTCTGTAGCAGAAAGTTCAAGTCAGAGAGCCCCAGCAGATCATTTTCATTAGAGTATTCCTAATCTGCTACTGAAGCAAAGCACAAAACACTAGTTTATTTTCCTGAATGATTAACTTTGCTACCTGCTCAGCTCAGCTCTTCAGATTATGATGTACTTATATTTATTTATAGTCTTTCACCAAAGACTTCCTGAAACAGATTGTTTGGTGGTTAATTTTTCTGTAATGAGCAAGATTATATATAATAATTGTCTGTTATAAAATCATTAAAAGGAGTTTAAAACTGGAAGTCCTGCAGATAGCTAGCAATCTGGAAACCTAACTTTTACAGAGAGCTGATATCTGTCCCCCATTTTGCACTGCAGAAATGATATAGGAGAATGAGCCCACACAGAGCTAATGTACAGGATATTGTTTGTTCCTATTGGTTGATCTGCTCTGCACCACACTGCACCGACTTGTATTCCAAACCCTAAGAAAATGTGCAGCAGTAAGACAAGATGAGATGTAAAAATAAGGCGTCAGATCCTGGCTTAAATGAGAGATCCTCTAAACTGCAGAAAGGCCCTTAAAGCTGGCTTAAATTGGCAACCAAGGAGAAGAGGAATGTTCAGCTGAGCCAATGCCAAATCCTTTGAGTCTTCTTCATGCTCACCTACTAAGGGACACGTCAGGAGTTAGAGGCACCGTTTGAGGCCTACCCTGGCGCACACTCCAATCTAGTGATCTTCAAAAGCACAATGAGTGCTAGACAGTGGTTAAAGTAAAGGGGAATGTCCAGGAACGGCATTCTGGGGCCCCTATTTTTTGGGGGGTGGCATTCTGGGGCTCCCTAAAATAGGGGAACACACCAGAACACTGCGTTCCAGGTCCCTCTAGAAATAGAGGAACATGCCAAAATGCAGCATTCCAGCGCACTCCCCCAGGGCTGCTCAAGGGGCTGTGGGCTGGAGGAAGCCTGGCCACCCCTCCGCCCCCTTCCCAGCACCTGTGCTGGTCCTGCTCCTTCCTGCTGGGCCTGTGTCCCGCGCAGCTTCCCTCCCTCCCCACACCCCAGCCTGGCCCGGCCCCTCAACAGCGTGGGTAAAGGGGCCCTGGGGCTTGGGGACAGTCCAGCTCTGGTGGGGAAACCGCACCGGGGGGGGGGGAAGGGGTTGGGATGGTAGGCTGGAGAGGTGTGGAGGGGGTGGAGTGGAGGAATGGGGACAAGGGGGCTATGAATGTGTGGAGGGGGGTGGGGGCTGAAGGGGGTAGAGTGAAGACAGGTGGGAGCTGGGGAGTTAGGAGGGCTGGAGTGGGGACATGGGGGCAAGGAGCTTAGGGAATGGGGTTTGAGGAAGACATGGGGAAAGAGGGGTCTGATGGAGGCAGGCATTTTGGGGACAGTAGCTGGAGTGGGGGATGGGAGGGCCTGGACCTGTATGAAGGGCGCCAAGAAATTTAGGAGGGTTCTGGGGCCCACCAAATTATACTTTAACCCCTGGCCCTAGCTAAGTTGTCACAGCTGGTTGGCTGCTCTAACATCAGCTGAAGGCCAGTCCTCAGTCAGCTTCATGATCAGGGCATTGAGTTGGGCATAAAGGTGGTCAGAGGTAGTTTTGTGACCCCCATACCTACAATGCCAATGAGGTGTGCAACAGTGCTTGCAGGGATTTAGTCGAAGGCCTAGGGAATGGAGATCCTTGAACTAGGTGAACTCTTCCTTCTGTTAAAATATATCCATCAATATAATTACACACTGAGGAAGTGCCCACAGAAACTGAAACTGTCCCCTTCTTATGGCTTTTATTTGAGCCCTAAATGCCCAAGGAAGGAGACTGATAATAATGGATTGAATAGGGCACAAAGCTCTCACTGACATCAGTAACATGAGGATGGCACACAACTACGATAGCAGATTTATGACCATGGCCAGATAGGCAACTAATAGGCAAGAGTTTGTGGAGTTTTGCAACATGGCCGAACTAACAAAATATTTAATTTGGCAACAAACGTCATTATAATAAATACTTGAACATGACCACGCTAGAGAAACCTGAAGTGAAAATAACCTTGGTCTGCCCATCATTATGGAAGGCCTATTTTTGCACCCAGTGAAGTTAACAATGAAGAAGTTCCACTAGACAAGGAAAACTCAGGATGATCAGCCTATTTTTAAGTACAGAAGCTCAGCAGCACTCTGAGTGATGCAGGGCACAATCTAAAAAGATGTTAAAATAGTTCTTCTCATATTAAAGGCTGCTATAATAACACAAGCAGTGAGCAGGTATTTCATTCCATTCCTAATGGAGCACTGTTTAGAAGCGCTAGACTTAGTTTCCATGGACCTCCCAACATTATGGAAGGAGAAAAATGTACATCTTCTGGGGTATGAAAGCTGCTCAGGCATTTCTTGACAAAGACCTGCTGGAGAAAGGCCAAGCTTTTTTTCCAGAAATGAAGATGGGATAAAACTGAACACATCCCAGCTATAATCTCTGAGAGATCCTACTGAACTGACCAGCTTTTGTCTGACTCTTCCTGTTATAGCTAAAGGACAACATTGTTAAAGGTATTTAGGCATCTAACGAAAAGCAGAGATCCCTCATAGGATTTTCAAAGGCACCTAACTTATCACAAAAGCCAGTGGAAAATTCCCTCCTAGATCCATGAGTGTTACTGGAGCTACCTACAACTTATGCCAGTGTAAACAACAGAAGACTCAGACTTGTGGCATTTTCATGTGTGTCAACTCAGATGGAATAATGTTAGCTTTGAGTCATTTTAGGTGAGGTAATAACTTGAATTGGACCAAATTCTCATAGTGAAAGAGAAAAACTTTCAAGCTACACAGAGCTCTTCTTTAGGGCTAATCATGGCAGGGAGAGTGGCCAGGGCCTGATTCCAATCACTTGCAAATCACTCTGGAGTAATAGCCCTTAATCCTAAAGCCACCCAGCCTGTTGATTGGTTACTCTGATTCCACAGTTCTCAAACACTGTGTCAGGACACATTACTGTGGCACCACACAGCGGTAAGTGTGTCGCAAAGAGCCATGGGGATGGCTGGATTTGGCTGGGACTGGGGAGGGGAGGCTAGTGTGTCCTCTAAGGTTGTGATTTACCACCAAGCATCTCACAACCCACAAAAGGTTGAGAACCACTGCTCTTATTAATTAGGAACTTTTAAGAGAAACAATGAACAATGTTTACAGGAGGTTTTTATCCAGGGGTTAAAGTATAATTTGGCAGTCCCCCAAACCGTCCTAAATTGGCGGGTCCCCCTTGTACCAGTGCGGGCCCCCCTCACACCAGTGCAGGACCCCTTGCGCTGGTCCTGGCCTCCCTTACACTGGTGTGCCCCCCCCATGCACCCCAGCTACTAATCCCCAAATGCCTGCCTCCCACCCCAGCTACTGCTCCCCACATGCCTACTCCCCGCCCCAGCTACTGCTCCCACCCCAACTACTGCCCCCATGCACCTACCTCCCACTCCAGCTACTGCCCCCCCTTACCTACCCCAACCCACCTCAGCTACTGCCTCCAGCTCCCATCTCATCATTGGTCCCTCAACCACCCACCGTGCCACGCCGTCTTCCCCCGCTACCCTGGGCCGACCCCCTCCCCCATGCCCTTTCCCTGCCAAGCCAGCTTGCCTGTCCCCAAACCAGGGATTTCCCAAACACCCTCTACACCCTCCCTGAATTTCCCAACACCGCCCCCCCAGTTGTCAGCTAGTAACAGTCTTATACCAAATTAGTGAACACCCCCTAAACCTCCCCTTATACCCCCCCAGTTTCAAGTCCTGGGGAGAATACTGCCCTGAACCCCCCCCCCCGCAGGGCCCCCTTACCGGGCCCCACGCACGGGGGGGGCAGCCCTGGCCTGGGCTGAGGCTCTGGCTGGAGCCTACTCTGACTGAGCAGACTCAGAGGCTCTGAGCATGCTCAGTCAGAGCAGGCTCAGGCCAGAGCCTCAGCCCAGGCCAGGGGAGCTCCCTATCTGCCGGAAGGCACAGGAACAGCGTTCCAGGGCCTGCTATTTTTAGAGGCTCAGCATTGGGGGTGGGGCTAAAAATAGAAAATGGAGCTGGAACTCTGCATTCCGGAGTCAGCTATTTTTAAATGGTGGGCCTCAGAATGTGGTGTTCTGGCTCCACTTTCTCTTTTTAGGGGCCCCAGAAAGCTGAACCCCTAAAAACAGCGGGCACCTGAACGCTGCATTCCAGCCTACTTTAACCTGTTTTTAATCTCATCTAGATACTTACCATTGTCCCAGAAAGTTCTGAAGGAATTCTGCTGCACTTTCCACTTCCTCTTAGTTAATGTCTCCCCAAAAAGTGGCTGGGCTGAAGCTATTACAAGTTCATAGCAATACAATTAGAAATTTAAACGTCTTATTTGTATGCTGTTCCCTACATACAGACTTGCTACCTCCTTCCCCCTTTTGCTCACAAGATGTTACTGCATGTAAGGGGACTGACAGCCCCTTACTGAGAGTGAATGCGCCTTTTGATTGGCCACTCCCGTTTGGAAGCAGGACTCTGAAACAGACAGCCCCAGGGCCAGTGGGAGAGGCCAGTGTCCCAGGATGGCCTGATTGATTGAGAGTGCTCCCCCGCCCCTGAGCTGAAACTGCAGGCTGGACATGCCTGGGCAAGCCAGCGTGTGAGTGTGTATGTGGGGCCGAGCTAAGGAGGCAGCACTAAGCAGCCAGCAGCTGGGAGCCAGAGGACCCAGGAAGGGAGGCCAGGCTGAGCTGATTTGTGCAAAGGAGACCCACAGCAGCTGGACCAGCAGAGAGCCAAGTGGAGCTGAGCAGAGCAGAGCTGGAGGCAGTGACAGCGCTGGAGTTGCCTGAAGCTGGGGCAGGAGGCCAGAGAAGGAGTCCAAGGTGCTGAGCTCATCTGTGCAGACTCACAGCAGGAGGGCCAGAGGAGCCACGCTGAACCAGAGCAGCAGCTGGGAGCCGGAGTTGCAGCCATCTGGAGCTGGGTGTGGTGAGCCGCTGGGGAGCAGTGAAGGGGGGCTGACGCTGGGAAGAAGGGCCCTGCCCCTGGAGCTTGGGGACGTGTGGCCACAGCCGGAGCCTGCATCTGGCCCCCTGGATCATCCAGTCACAGCCAGGCCTGGGCAGAGGGCTTGCAACATGGAGAACAGACTGTGAGACTGTTTCTCAGGCCCCAGAGACTCTGTTTGTAGTGCTCCCACACCAGGCGGCGGCGCTGGGGGTTTATTGTTCACCTTTTTCCATTTTTCTTATTGGGTTATTCTTTTTATTTCTGTATGCTTAAATAAATAGTATATAGTGTATATAGTAACTGGTGGGCCAGAAGAGTGGTCAGTGTGGTCAGCACCCCGGAGTGGGGACACCCCAGCCCTGTCCTGAGAGACCACGATAAGAGTTGGGGGGTCGAGCCCCCAGGAATCCTGGGGCCCAGCCTTGTCAGGGTTACAGAGACTCCTCCAAACAGGAGATTGGGAGGTGAGCCTTTGAGGTCAGGCAGGCCTTGGGGTAAAGGAAGTGGGAGCAGGGACTCGGATCCTTTTGCTACCCACCTTCATCGGGGTGGTATACAAAGTTTGGGAAGTTCCCTACAAGAGCGGGTCCATCCCCTGCTTACATGCACATGCTCAGCTACATGTACATGCACTCCATATTTTTACAGCACAGTTCTAAAGTACTCCTCATTTAGTATAAAAGCAAGGTAGAGCTGTAGCCCTTAGCTTGTCGACTGCCTTCGACAGGTAACAGTGAGAGAGTGCAAACTGCAATGTAGGCCAGAGTAAGGAGCCCTGGTGAGCCCCCTCACCCCTCAGGAAAACTCAGAGAGGTAGTTTTCCTCAGGCAGGCAGAATTCTTTTCGTTCAAGGGTGCGGAGGGGTGCACTTGGCCCTTCAAGGGCTGCTTGCTCCTCACCCACTGAATAGTAGATTATCTCCCTTGGGCTGCAGGGAGGGAGCAGTCCCAGTATCTGCCAAGTGCAAGGACTGTAAATGTGCCTGGCCCATGCAAAGTGAGGATAAACGCTCCTTGTGTATGGCTACACTGGAGGCTCTGTTAAGTCAATGTAACAAGGTCGACATTAAGTCAACTTAGAGATTCCACATTCCAAACTCCTGTAGACTGCCCATGTCCACACTGGCAGCTCCTAGGTTGACTTGATGCTTAAGTCAACCTTATTAAGTCAACTTAAGGGCTATGCCCCATCTACACTGGCTTAAGTTGACAATAAGGTTGAATTAAACCTTAAGTCACCTTCCAAAGTTGAGTTATTAAGTCAACTTAAGGAAGCACTTAAGTGGACTCAATAAATTCCCCATGTGGATGGAGCTTCCCTTAGGCTGCCTTAAGGAAGGTTAAGTCGACCTAAGGCTCCAATGTAGACATACTCCATGTGCCTCCTGCATGCCTTAAGTACATGCAGTTAGATACCTCGGTATTTAAACATCCAAATTATTTCCTGTAGTGAATGCAAATTTGTGCAGGAGCAAACAGCAGTTATAGGGATAACCTCATCTATTTATCTTAAGCAAAACTGCACTATTTATTTCAATGTGGGTCCTTTAGATCTGTGTTTAAATACCACAGCCAGTGTCTGGCCACGTTTGCCTCTGCCACTTCTTTTTGCACTTTCATTCATCTGCAATTATTCCAGCCACGGGGACAGGGCTACACATTGCCTTCCTCCCTGAGTGCTGTGTTTGGTTTACGTAGTATAAAGATTAAAACTGAATATGAGCCTTTGTCAGTGTGTACGTCACAATATTACTCATGTACTGACTACAGATGTCACAGCACCCAATGAGAGATGAGTGAGAATTATACAGCTGGGGAAAACAAGCCCAGGGATGTTTCCCTCTATGGAGAGGAGAGAACAAATGTGAGCAGAATTCAGAGAGCAAGTCAAAGTGAATGGACCAGGTTCAGAGTACACGGGTTCTACAGGCTGAAACAGCATGGAGCTGCAAATACAGTACGTTCCTGTTGGCACATGGAAGATTTGCAATAGAAAATCTGTGCAAAAGTTAAAGTTTCCAGAGTAGTGGTAACCCCTGTTGCTCTGAGGAAATTACTAGTTCACCTTCCAGCTTCATGTTTTTCCTCAGAAGAGCATGATCAGGCATGCAAAGAGGCTAAGTTACTGGCCCAGATCAGAATCAGTGCTTGGATGAGAACTCTGGAAAAGTTTCTGCCCTTCAGGCTGGTGGTCAGTTTGGAAAGCTGTTCAGCCCCTCACAAATATTTGTGAAAAGCATATCCATGTACAGCATAGGTGTAACTTGCTGCCAGATTTTAGTAAATAAATGGACACTAGAGCTCTGTGTTCACAGAAAGCTAGCTGCTTATAAATTACTTAGTTTGCAGATCAGTTACTTGGGCAAGAATTTCCAAAGGGGGTAGCTATGTTAGTCTAGTTCAGCAAAACAAACAAGGAGTCCTATGGCACTTTTAAAGAATAACCGACTAATTTATCCCATAAACTTTTGCGGGAGAAAATCCCACTCCATCATATACTTGAAGATGAGATTTTTCTCCCATGAAAGCTCATGCAAAAAATAGATTTGTTAGTCTTTAAAAGTGCCACAGGACTCCTTGCTTATTTGAGGAGGGGAATAATGGTTTTATAATCATTACCAAGGAAGGATTTGTGTTCATAGAGGCCACTACCCATTGCAACATCCCCTTTGGCAAATACAGATAAGTAAGTACTACACTCCTTCAAATAAAAAGGCAGTTACTTACCAGTAAGAGCTGTTCTTTGAGATACACTGTTCACATCCATTCCACTATTGGGTGTGCATCTGCCTCCACACACAGACACTGGAAAGCTTTTTGCCCTTAGTTAACCCCATAGGACCAGTGGTGGCAACCTATAGAGCAGCGTGCACCTGCTGCAATTTATAGCCACTGCTGGCTCATCCCTCCTCCAGTCCCTTCTTTCTGCTAACTCCAAATGTGAGGATGGAGGGCGGGTGTGAAATGGATGTGAGCAGCACATCTCGAAGAACAGCTATTACTGGTTAGTGACCGCCTTTTTCTTCTTCTAGCAGCTGCTCACATGCATTGCTATTGGTGACTTATAAGCCTTACCTTGGAAGGTGGGTGGAGTTACAGGCTGCCTGTCTGCAGCACAGCCCTGCCAAAGGCTGCGTCATCCCTTGCCTGTTGCACAATGGCATAATGGGATGTGATGGTGTGGACAGATGACCATGTGGCTGTTCTGCAGCTTTCCTGGATTGGCACATGGATGAGGAAAGCCACAGAGGAGGCTTGTGGCCTGGTTGAGTGTGCCATTATTGGTCCAGGCAGTGGTACTTTGGCTCCCTCGCAGCAAGTTTTGATGCAGGAGGTGATCCATGATGATATTCTCTGGGACTACACCAGTTGATCTTTCATGTGATCTGCAATGGTGATGAAGAGCTGTGTTGTCCTCCAGAACAGCCTCGTTCTCTTGCTGTAAAATGCGAGGGCTCTCCTAACGTCCAGGGCATGCCATATCCACTAGTTCTCCATTGTGTGGTTTGGGAAAGAAGATGGGGAGAAAGATGTCTTGGTTAATGTGGAAAGGAGAGACCACCTTATGGAGGAAGGCTGGGTGAGGTCTCAGCTGTACCTTGTCTGTGCGAAAGAGACTGAGGGGCTCTGAAGCCAGTGCCCTCAGTTCTGATACTCACCTCGCTGATGTTATAGCCACCGGAAATGATATTTTCCATAACAACACTAATAATGGGCATGAAGCCAAGGGCCTGAAGGGCGGTTCAGTCAACCTATGTAAGACTAGGTTGAGACCCCACTGGGGAGTTGAGTTATGGACTTGTGTGTATATTTTCCCCCCAGTCAGGAATTTAGAAGGCATTTGATGGGAGACAGCCATTGCTTGCCCAAGAGGTTCGCAGAAGGCTAATATGAAGACTAGGTAGATCCTAATGATGCTAGGGCTAGCCCTTGCAGCTTCAGGTGCAAATGGTATTCCAAAATTGCCTGGATGGGAGAGGCCTGCAGGACGAGGCCTCAGGACTGAGCCCAGATAGTGAAACTCTGCCACTTGGCTGCATGTGTCACCTGAGTAGAAGGTTTTCTGTTGCATGTCAGGATCCATTGGACCTGGGCTGAACAGACTCATTCCTCCATTGTCAGTCATAAAGTTGCTAGGCTGTCAGATGCAGGGACCTGCGATCTGGGTGCAGCAGGTGGCCTCTGTCCTGCGTGAGGAGGTCCTGCCTTCACGGAAGTGTCAATGGGGGGGGCCATTGATAGGTCACACAGCATGCTGTACCAACGGTGGCATGGCCTTGCCAGGATGGTGATGCTAACTCGCCTTATCCCTTTTGATTTTTAGCAGCACCTTGTGGAGCAGAGGAATCGGAATGTGTACATGAGAGGTCCCTACCACTTTAATCACAAAAATGTCCAGCAGGGAACCTTTCTTTGAGCCTCACAAGAAACAGACAATGATATTTGCGGTTCTGCTGTGATGCAGAGGTCTACTTGGGGACAACCCCACTTGCAAAAAATTGAACTCGACACATCCAGACAGCATGACCAGTTGTGCTGCAATATGAAGCATCTGCTGAGTTGATCTGCATCATCATTTCTTACCACCAGTAGGTGCAAGGCCACCATGTGGAAATTGTGCCTCACCACCAGATCCCAGAGACAAGTGGCCTCCTGACAAAGGGCTAAGGAACAGGAGCCACCCTGGCAATTTATGTTGTACGTTGCTGCTGTGTTGGCTGTCAGGATTTGACTGACTCAGCCCTCTAGCTCCTGGAGGAAGATCTGGCAAGCTACCTGTATGGCCCTGAGCTTCTTGACATTGATATGGAGGGCATCTTCCTTTTCTGACCACCTCCCTTGAGTACTGAAGTTGACACTGAGGTGGGCCCCACAACCTAAGTCAGAGGCAGCCAAGAGCAGAGTGAGGGATGGGGAAGTTATGCCAAAGGGCACCCCCTCCACACACCCCGAGTGCTGATTGTGGCCTCTGCCATCAGCATAGCTCTGAGAGGACCCCGCCCTCACCCCCACCAGAACTGTCACTACTCTCTGTGAAGTGTATCTCTGGGCATGGTAAACTCCCCTCAGTGACACCTGGAGGGCCTGAGGTGGAGACAGGCTAGCTTCACCCCACAGGTGGATGATGCCATGTGCCCTAGCAGCTGAAGGCAATGTCTAGCAGAAGTGGCCAGGCACCCATGGAGATTTGCAACGATGTCTGACATCATCTTGTATCTTGTCTGTGGTAAAAAGGCTCAGCCTTGAGCTGAATCTAAAACTACTCCTATGAATTCTATTCTTTGGACAGGTTTCAACTGGGATGTTTTGCTCATTCAGTAATAGGCCCAGGTGGTTGCATACTTTCTGGGTCACCTGGACACTGACCCAGTACCTGCTTGTTGGATGGCCCCTGATGAGCCACTCGTCTAGGTAAGGTACAATGTGAACTCCCTTTCACCTCAGGTGAGCTGCCACCACTGCCACACATTTGGTAAAAACTCTTGGCACTGGGGAGAGACCAAAGGGGAGGGCCATAAATTGGAAATGTGAAGGTCCCCTGACAAAATGTGGAAAATGTCTGTCATCTGGTCTGATTGCTATGTGAAAATACGCATCCTTGAGGTCACGGGCAGTGAACAAATCCCCAGAATCCAAAGATGTGATAATATGGTTGAAGGCGACTATACGGCACTTTAATTTCTTTAGGCACTTGTTTAGGCATCTTGAGGCCAGGATGGGTCTTAGACCCCCTCCCTTTTGCTTTGGGGCTTAGAAAATAGCTGGACTGAAAAAAACTCTCCCTTCCTCATTCTTTTTGGAACTCTTTCGACTGCATTGCAGCTAGTTTTTCTAGTCCCTGGTCCAGGAATTGCTCAAGATGGGGTCCTGAAAAGGGACTTGGAAAAATGTGAAAAACTGGGAGGAGAGGCATGAGGTAAATTGCAGGACATGCCCCCCATGTAACCATATCCAGGACCCAACAGTCCATGATAAACCTGGCTGACCGGGATCTGAAGGCCAAGAGTCTGTCCAGGAAGGGAGAGGAAGGATCCTGTACTTCTGGGGTTAGTACAGTCCTCAAGCACGCTGTCAAATGCGCCTCCTCTGATGCGCTGACCAGTGACTAGTGCCCTGGTGACAGCCAGATGGGCAGTTTGTATGCCTCCTCCTAGGGATTCTAGGTCTCTTTCTATCACTCTGCCTAGCAGGTCTATGGGCAGAGAGCTGCCTTGGCTGCTGCAGAGCTGCATGAGGATGGTACGGCTGTCTAGACTGCTGAGGTGCATGCAGGCCCAGGGAGCAGAGTGTTGCTCTGGAGTCCTTTAGCCCTAGATGTTTGGTGTCCATTTGGTCTGAAAAGAGCAAAGGACTATCAAAAGGGAAGTCCTGAATGGATCGCTGCAGCAGGGGTGTGAGGCCCAAGACCTGGAGCCAGGTGGCCCGCTGCACTCTGGCAGGAGAGGCCCTTCCCTCCAAATCCTTGCATTCCACGAAGCCTGAAGGGTTGTCCTCGCAACTGACAGGCTCTCATCTCAAAGGGTGTTGAAGTCCAGACATTGATCAGGAGGAAGAGATTCTCCAAACCATTTTATGGAGTTCCATAGGTTAAAGCTATTCCTGCTCCAAAGCACCTGATGGTTGGTGATTCTAAACTCCAGTGCTGCAGTAGAATAAATCTTTCTACGAAAAGGCCGATCACCTTTGCCTGCTTATTTTTTGGGGTGGGGGCAGGCTGACCTTGGCGCTCCTTCTGGTTCAACACATCCACTACTAGAGTCAGAGCAGGTTCAGATTTGGCACCTCAGCCTCTGTTGGGGTCACTCCACATGGCAGACAGATAAAGGGGCTCTGGGTAGGGGGTAGTTTGGGGACAGGTGAGCTGGCCTGGGGGCGGCTGGTGGCAGGGCGGGGGGCTTAGGGGACTGTGGGGGCCAGTGGCAGGACTGGGGGCTTAGGGAAGGGGTTGGAGGGACTCAGGGGAGGTGGGCTGGGGAGGTGTGGAGGGGGTTAGAGGCTGAAGGGGGTGAAGTGAAGACAGGGGAGCTGGGGGGGCTTAGGATGGCTCTAGTAGGGACATGGGGGCAGGGAGCTTGGGGAATGGGGATTAGGGCTGAGGAATACATAGGGAAAGAGTGGCCTGATGGGGGCAAGGTATTAGTTGGGGCAGTAGTTGGGGTAGGGGGGCAGACATTTGGCAAATGCAAGGGAGAGTTCCAGTGACCGTCACTAGGGCATAAAGAAGGAATGGGAGGAGGGACAGGCTAGCTGCAGCTCTTATACTGTGGCATATATGTGCCACTGCTGGTCCTACAGGGTTAGTGAAGAGCAAAAAGCTTTCCAGTGGCCATGTACAGAGGCACATGCACACCCAGTAGTGGAATGGATGTGAACAGCTGCTTGAAAAAAAAAAGTTCCTTGTTTCCATCTTCTCATACAGATGGCTCAGATTTAATTACAGAAAAGTGAATATTATTGAAGAGACTGAAATTCCAAGAACTATTATTTCCTTTATATTTGTTTAGTAAACCATTTAAAAATTGAATACCTTCTAAAAGTGTCTGATTAATTGCTGGGCAATTTTAGGAGAATGGTACAGAAAAGCTGCCTCTCCACTGGTCTCTGGAGAGCACTGCTTTTATCAGGGTCTTCCAGGCCATAAGAGCACTTGGCTCTTTGCAGTGAGGAGCACCCCCAAACCATGCAGGGAGGAACAAAGCAAGAAATTCTGTATGTATGCTGAATAGGAAGCTAGACATCTGCCCAGTTTGTGTGTGCAAAATTTCACTTCCAAACTCAGATGCTGCATGAGTTTAGATCAGGGTCATTAAGCCTCTTTCTGAAAGTTATGGGCTTGGCCAAAATTCATTAAACTGTATTTTATTAATTACAAGTATGCAGAGGAGTTTGGATTTTTAATGTGTGTTTGACATTTATATCACTCAAATAGTTTGATCTTATTACCATGTAGATTTACAGTTCAGTAGCTCTTGTTTTTCATCTTCCTCTGTAGCATTGGGCATGGCTCACTTGCTAGTGAATTCACTGTACTTTAAAGTCTTTAAATCGTAATTTGAGACCTATAATAACCCAATCATACGTTAGCAGTTTATTGCAGGAGTGGGTGGGTGAGGTTTTGTGGCCTGCATTATGCAGAAGGGCAGACCAGATGATCATATTGGTCCCTTCTGACCTTAGAGTCTATGAGACAATGACTACTTAGGCCATTTAGAAAGCAAGTTATGGTGCTTCATGTTAGCAGAGAGAACTGACACTTCTGCATACTACATTGTGTTGTTTTGTTTCTCTTCTTTCCCTCACATGTGCTAAAAATTTGACTGGCTGCTGCTGTATTTATTCTCTTCACTATTTTTAGCTTTTGGACTAAAATGTCATCTGTGCATCTGAAATAAAACTGCCCCCTCATCCCTGCGTTCTAACAAAATTAACAGCTTGACTCACCAAAATAATATGTCCATATTCTGCCTACCTGTTAGTACAAGATGCAGAAAATAAATTGGATCTCTTCCAATAGTTGCAACTGGAAACAGTAAAAGCAAGGAATTCATATTTCAGAGTAACAGACCAGATGTGCTCCAACCACTATAAAGATATTAACATGGGGCAGTCATATCTGCCTTCTCAACTGATTTTATTTCATTTGTTTTTAAGTGCAAATCCTGGAACCAATTATCAGTGGTTGAGCTCTGGGGATCTCTGTGTTAGCTGAGATGGGTAAAAGAGTCCCCCAGACTGCACTTCAGCTCCAAATTGTCAGTGGTGCTGTCCCTTTGTGGCACACCCCTACTAACCAGCAGACCATGCACCCTATTGCATTAAAAACCCACTGGCTGGTGCAAGAGCACTGCCAATTCTCCATTCCTTGCAAGTGGGAGTTGGGTTAGAAATTCACCTACATTCCATGCTTCCCTGCAGCCCATTAGCTGAGGGCATGCTCTTCTCTGGATTTATGGGAGCATAATTTGGAGGGCAGTGATTTTTTCTCCCTGTTCACAGATGTGAGGAACTAATCACATTGGCTATAGTCAGACATTAAACAGGCACTGTGCAAGTCTCTCCAGGCAGATCTGCCAAGCCCTCTGAATGCTGATGTGGACACCTTGCTATGCCAATAGTGGGCTTCTCTTAAGCACAGAATGAAAGTCACACTGAATTATATAACTGCCTGTTTCTGTGACTGCCCATGTGGAATGAATTGGCAGACTGAGGCCTAGGTTACAATCACTCCATTCTTCTTTTGAAAGCTTAAATTAGGATCACCACCTTTCACATTCCAGGCAAAACTGGAAACATTATGTTTCTGTTTCTAGGTTCGATCTTTGTTCCACTGAACTCTTGCCATTTTAATGAGTTAATTTTTAGAGCTGACTGGATGGCAATTTCATCTCAAAGTAACTTTTGAAGTTTCAAAATTTGATTATGTGTATGCATGCACTGGCTGGGGATGTGGAATATCCCGGTTCAAGACCCTGCTCTGCCTGACTTAGTGCTAAGATTTTCATCCCAGGTCACTCTGAATCAAGCAGAGAAAGATCTTGAACCTGGCCACATCCCACGCCAGTACCCTAACCACCATTCTGTAAAGTTCAACACACTCTCTCATGCTCACATTTGTCCCAGGTCCTTTCAAATGTAGAGACTGGGCATAACATGAAATGCAGGAAAATGGACAGATCAGATGCAACCTTGACTTGATAACATTTATTTAATATTCTCTGAAATAAGCAAGAATTTGAAGAAGCACATAAGCAATCAAAGGCAGCCACAGAAAAACTACTGTATATAAATAAGATGCACCATGAGAAATACACAATATTGAATTGAATGAAACAGTAATGTACATTTACAGTCTTTGAGAAACAAACAACTCAAACTACAGGCTTAGTTTACTCACAATATAAAAACCTTGACTTTTAAAGAAAAATATAGATTCAACCCAATCCTAGGGCTAGAGCCTGCATCCACTGATGCCAACAGCAGTTTTGCCACTGATTTCAATGAATTCAGGATCAGGTCCTCAGTCTGCCTCCACAGGCACTTTAATTATATATTATTTTTACAAGGCTTAGCTTGAATACTGTTACAAAAATGACAAAACATCAACTCAAAAGTATGTTTCAGCAACTTCCAGAAAAATAATGCAGAAATAGGTTATCTATCCATGCACAGAATAAGGCAAAAGCTAATTCATTCAGGTTAGGAATAATAAATTTTACTAATTTCTTTTTCACAACACAAACATTTTAGACTTTTCTTTTAATTAATGGATATACTTAGCATCTTATTATTTTTCACTTTGTCCTATCTCTACCAAGAAAGCTGGCACTGAAATGTCAAAAAGGAAATCCTCCTTGAATAAACATACTGTATTCCATTCTGTTACAACCACAGACATTCATCCGGGTTTATTAGTAGTGTCTACCATGAAAAAAGAACACACTGTTATAAGCTATCAATTTATAGAGCTGAAGGTACATTAAAATGTAATTCATGGATTTCAAGCACTCAATTTTAAAATATTTTTTTCAGACTAAAAGCTGCAGAAAATTAGTTCTTAAATATTCTACAGAAAATTCTGGAACATCTAACATTTTAAATTTCTCACACTTTCTTCTTCTTAAAAATATTTAAATTAATTTAGTAGCCCATCCTTTTGAAAAATAATCCAAAAAAGATAGTCGATTACAAATCTTTTGTTTTAATTAGCGTGACCAAAGGTTTGTCATCAGGACTGTAATCTTCATATGCAATGGGAGTTGCATCGTACATTGCAGGCCGGGATTTCTTTCCAAACCTAGAAGAATATAAAAAAAGACACTGGTGTCAAACAGAAGCATGTACATGTTAATTGCAATAATTCTCTGATTCATGGCTCACTGTAAGAAAAGCTTTAGGGGAAACTGTAAATTCTAAACCATATTGCGATGTTTTTTGCAATTAATAGTGAAAACTCTGAAGTACCTGTCACTGTAATATTTGAACTATGTAGATTCCAGAAAGTCACTGGGGGTTTTATGACTGAATTCAGTGGAATCATAATGAAACACTAAGGGTGAAACCCTCCTCTCCTTTGTTGAAATCAGTGGAGAAGCACCCACTAACTGAGAACACCACTTCCAAACAACACTGAAGTCCCTTGATCTCAGATGACCCAGTTACCGCACACCTTTCACTGTTTTTTAACCCCTGTTTGGAAATAGATAAAATTGTATAGTCAGGTTGAATTGTGAACTGGCTGACAATGTGTCAAATAATTCAACTGCTCTAGTTCTGCTGACTAGATCTAGTCATCTGAGAGGCAGGCTTATGATGCCCAGATTCTATCTAAATTTGGAATGCCGATACCTTTACTGTATCACTTGCATGACCATTTATGGGCTCCACCCATAAAACTCTGTGAATGACATAACAGGTCTTACCTAATGTAACTCCACATACAAGGAATTTCTCTAATTTTAGACTCCCATTTAGTTCCCTTCATGCATATGAATGTTAGCTTTATGACTGAGAAGGACAAGGTAGGTGAGGTAATATATTTTATTGAGCCAACTTCTGCTGGTAGAAAGGACAAGCTTCTATGCTTCACAAAGTTCTTCCTCAGGTCTGGAAAAGGTAACCAGAGTCTCTCTGTTGCTGTAAGCTATTCACACTGGAAACTGTGACTTAGAAATTGTGATGTTTTGTGCACTTCATCCTGGGAAGCTGTGATTCTGAAAAAGACTTGGAGGCTGAGACTGGGTAATCAGCTGAACAAAGGCTCCCAGTGTGACTCTGTGGCCAAAAGAGCTAATGCGATCCTAGGACACATAAACACAGGAATACTGAGAAGTAGTAGAGAGGTTATTTTACTTCTCTATTTGGCACCACTGTCACCACTTCTGGAATACTGCCTGGTCCAGATCTAGTGTCTGCACTTCAGGAAGAATGTTGACAAATTGGAGAGGGTACAGAGAAGAGTCCCAAGAACAATCAAAGAACTAGAAAATATTACTTAAAATGATAAAATAAAGGAATTAAATCTATTTTGTCTAGCAAAGAGCTGGATTAAAGACTGACTGCTCATAGACTATACATGTTTACATGAAGAAACATAAATCTGATTACCGAGGGCTCTTCAATTTATCAGACAAAGGTATAACAGGATCCTGGGGCTAGATGTTGAAAGTAGACAAACTCAGATTAGAAATAAGGAACACATTTTACTAATAAGGATAATTACCCATTGCAATTTACCAATGGTATGATGTATTCTCCAACACAGAGAATTTTTAAATCAAAGTTGGATATTTTTCTACGCTGGATGTTCTAGTTTAACTCCAGCTACTGGATCTTAATAAGTAATTAATATAGGAGACTCCTGTGCTATGAAAGATATCAGGCTAAATCAGGGGTCTCAAACTCAAATCACCACAAGGGCCACATGAGGACTAGTATGGTAGCCCAAGGGCCGCACCACTGAAACCTTTTCATACAACAGTATTACAAATATTGACAGTGATTGTGTCACTGGGGGCCACAAGAAATAACTTTAGAGGCTGCATGTGGCCCTCAGGCCATGAGTTTGAGACACCTGGGATAAATGATCAAGTTTTCTTCTGGACTTAAAATCCCTGACCTATAATTTTATAGTAATATTTCCTTCCTTTTTGCATACTAAAGGGCCACAAGATGCTTTCTAAACCCTCTTTTCCATTTACCATACCTGTATGGCACAAGACAAAATCTAGTATGCTAATCTTTGCACTTAGAACTGTGCATGAGTTACTAACTGGGACCTTTAAATGTGACCTATCCCTCTTGCACTTGATCTTTATCAGTCAGTCACAACCTGAGAGACAGGTATAAGAGGGGGGACAAAACAGATGAAACTGGAAAGACCTAGACAAGGCAGATGAAAAAAAATTGAAAAGAATATTGAGTATAAATATTTCTATTGACTAGGAGCCTACTATTCTCTGTATACACACATACTATTGATTCTAATAAAATTACACAAAGAAAGAATACATTCTTCAGCTGACATTCACCCACACATGTATATATAAAGAATACAAAGCGTCCATTTTTTCTGAAGTGAGTAGTGATTGTGTGTCCCAACTGTCACACCATAAAAGGGGGCAGATTTTCAGAATGTGATGAGGATTTCTTCTTTGGATATCAGGGTCTTTTAATGCATTTTGAATTGACACCTAAAATAAGTCACATTTGAAAATTTAGGCCTTGGTATTCTCAATGTACATACATGCCTGTGTAAAAAGCAACTATAGAATTGTGGTTCCTCTCCTGAGAGCACCAACTTATACTGGGGCAGGAGGAACAGTCACCTCACCAGAAAGCTCCCTCTCTACCCCCAAAGAGGTTGGTGTCAGAGTAAACATCCAGCACTCGTGGAAGATAAAAGTTTAGAAGAAAGGTTACAGCCACCCAGCAACCTCTCCCCTTCCAAGATAACATCAAAATAAAGAGGAGGCCCTACAGCCTGTAGCATTAGGGGGGTCACTAGGCTACCAGTGGAAGAGATGCTAGGCAGGGTAGAGGACGATGGTGCAAGAATGGGGATTCATAAAGAATGAACAATACAGAAATCCAGAAAAATATGGCCACTATCACACCATTGCTAAATCACCCTTTTGCTTGGCACACTAATATTTCCAGTCATCAGAGGAAGGGTGGAGGAGAGTAAATATTCCTTCAGTTCTGAGATAAGTGATAAAGTCCCTACAGCACTATCTTGATTAATGGCAATTATTTACTTTCATGCAAGACTGTCAAAAGGTAACTTGTAATTTTAGGTTGCTCAAGTTGAGACATCTTAAAAGGGCCTGATTTTTATAAAGTACCAAACATCCATCCTCTAAAAATCAGTTCCTTCTAAGCCTTTCCCCACCTTCCCACCTTAGTAGGCCCCCCAGAAATACCGATCACTTCTGAAAAAAATGGCTTGGTCTTTCACTCCCAAAAAGCAATAGAGTGTCTTCATTTTTTATAATGTTAGATTCACTGGTTTCTAAAGTCATCTGATTTAAAATGCAGTCAAGAATATTTTTCAAATTGACCCTCTTTAAGATTACATTAGATCCATCAATTTCTGTCATGCTATCAATTACTTACTAGCTATTCTCATTTATTATTTATGTCACTTTTTCATTTCCATTATTTTGATGCATTAATGGCAATTTAAAAAAGTATTGAAAATAAAGGCAAGAGTAAGCCAAATCGGCATCAGGAGATCAGCCATCTCCTCCTAGTGAATAAGTTAAAATCATCCTTAGGACACCAGGTACCTGCTCTTATGGGAGTTTCAAAGCTGATGTACATTTCCAGAGTGTGTGGACAACAAACTCCATTTGGCTGATCAATGGGAAATATCAAACAGTTAGTGGGAGGAGGAATAGGTGGTTAGCAATGGAAGGGTATTAATTATGAGGAAATCAAAAGGCCATTGGTTAACCCTTGGGCCAGCCTGCTAACAAAGAGGAAGAAGATAAAGACAGAACTAATATCTCACAAACTACTGAATCCAGACGAGCTCTCTCTTTAGCTGCAACATCATGTATTAAGATCCTGATTTTGACCTCACTTACATGGAGGTAGATCAGAGTAACTTAAGTGAAGTCAGTAGATTTACTCTGCAGTAAAGCAAACTCAAACTTAAGTCCTCCGTGTTTAGGACACTGGATTGGTATTCATTATAGTCAAACAGACAAAGAATTAATTGAAACATACCACACTGCAGACCAAGAAAGGCAAACATTTCAGGATCAATGAGGGTGATTCCAATTTCACATATACCCATTTATGATGGTGTACTTCATTCTCCTCAGTGGAAACGCTTCCAGTTCACGTCAAGAGAATCATGCCACAAAAGTCGCTCTCAATCCGTGGTAATTGAAGAAAGCAATGGGACTTACTCCTAAGCTTCCTTATGTATTCTTTGTGCCATAGAAGGAATCCTCCATGGGTGTAAAGATGGCATAGCTGCCTCCTATCCCATCCACTAGACAGCTTCTGCCGTGGGCTGTGTTTTCAGGCAGGAAAGGGGCATGGTCAGAGTAGGCCTCACTTCAGCAATCCCTGACTGCTCTATGGCTCCTAGCAGTAGTAGGCAGCAGGGAGGAGATGTGGCCAAAAGGTGGAAGGCAACTTGGTACTCTAGAAAGCTAGAAGCCAAAAAGCAGGCATGTCGAGAAAATGAGGTGGGAAGAACCTGTCATCACTTGACCTTCATTAATCCTACTTAATTACTAGTGCTGGCTTTTATCATTGATCCCTTGCAATAAATGATCACATACAATACATGCAATTATATTGTTACTTGTTCTGGCCATTATTTGGCTTCCATCTTAGCTGCAGGCAAACACCATTTCCAGTTCTTATTTGACTGCCCATTGAAATTAAATATTTAGTTTATACATACCTGATTTAAACAGCAGATGTTTTCTTCTGTTTGTTTAATCAGCATTGGAACATGATGGAAACTGATTTACTGCCTACACAATGACCTCCCATGCTGATGGTGTCAGCAAGCTAGCTGTCATTACTGTCTCACAAATTACACATTTTAATCTCAAAGGCATTTCACTCACTGAAGTTGGTATGAAACCTTTTAATTGTATTTAGACTGCTGTGTTGAACAAAATGCATGCAACTTTCTTTTACAAACCTTTTCATACTAATCTATCTTCTTCTCTGGCATCTAGCACAATAGCATGTGACTGTCTCACAACATTAGAGGATTTATCCTCACAATACTCATCTTGCAAGACAGATACGAATTATCCCTATTTCATGGATGGAAAAATAGAGGCACTGAAAATTTTAATGACTTGGCCTGGGTCATACTGGGAATCTGTAGCAGAGGAGGGCACTGAATCCAGATTGTCTGAGTCTTGATCCAATGACTTAATCACAAAACAAACATCAACCAATGGCATTTTGATGAATTATTTAGGAACATTCTCAGTTTTTAGCTGTCAAAATAATTTTGAAAAATATGTGCAACACCACAAATAAAATATTCCCAAATGCATTATTTATTACTACCCAAAGTGCATGCATTTTAAGGAGTCCTGTGGCACTTTTAAAGACTAACAAGTTTATCATATGAGCTTTATGTGGGAGAAAATCCCACTTCATCAGATGCTTTGAAGATGGGCAAACTTACAGAATGGGAGGAAAATATATGCAGGGAAATGTAAATCATAGGATCAGGTCAGACTGTTACACCAAACAAAGTGCCACAAGGACTCTTGTTTGTTTGTTTGCTGATCTAGACTACCATGGCTACTCCTCCATGTAAATGGACAGATTCAGCTCTCAGTTAAGCTGTGTAAATCCAGAGTAACTCCATTGGCTTGAATGAAGCTACACTGGCTTCACATAAACACCAGAGTGAAGAGAAATTAAAGTAATATTATATTTTAATTTGGAAGCAGAGCATCCTCTATATTTGACAACAGCAATTAGCTGCTGCTGTGGTACTACACAAGAATTTGAAATACATATAGTAAAGGGATTCCATTTACTTTCACTTTCCACACAACAAACCTGGCATGTCGGATAGATGCAATTGCACTACTAAATTCACTGTCAATGCTTCTACAGTTGTAGAACTCCTCATAGGCTGGCCTGGAAGAGCCTTGGTATTCAATGCGGCTGATGCGACATATTCCCACAATCAGAATGATCAGCATAAGGACAAATGCGACACAGAGGGCTCCAATTATGATGTAGAGGGAGTGACGAGGCATGTTTGTTAGACTCTCTGCCATGTGCCCAGACTTCCACTGCAGATCTGGCAACAAATAAATAAATATAGACATACATGAATGATGGAATTATTATTTTATATTTTTCCAGTTGAATAGAAGGTTGGGGTACTTTCATTTCCAATATTTTATTTTAAAAGTATGTTTTACATTTAGGGCTCAGCTGTGGATATAGCTGTATAGAACGTGTTGTAAATACCAATATCACAAAAACCGGAGGACCTCGTACCTGCTGATTGATGATGATAAGTTGCAGCAGATACAAGGGCAGGGTTCTAACTACCAACTCTGCCATGAGTTGCAATATCACCTTGAGTGATCGCTTAACTGCTGTGTACCTCTGTTTTCCCATCTGTGAAATTATATTAACTCTACTTTCATAGTTTATTCATAGCTTACAAAGCCAGAAAGAAGCATTAGGTCTTCCAGTTTGTGCTCCTGTATAAAACAAAGTTCACAGAATTCCATATAACTGCCCTGGCATTGAGCTTAATAGCCGGTGTTAGACTGAAAGACATCTTGTCTTGATCTGAAGACTTCTAGAGATGGAGAATCCATCACTTGCCCAGGTAATTTGTTCAGTGTTAAAAACTGACGCCTGACTTCTAACTTGAATTTGCCTGGCTTTAGCTTATGGCCATTGTTTCTTATTATCCCTTATTCTGCTAGATTCAAGTCCTTTAGTACCTGACACTTTCTCCTTGTGAACGAACTTCTATGCCATAATTAAATCACCTCTAAAGAAACTGAGTTCTTTAAGTCTTTTACTGTAAGGCATTTTCTCTAGCTCTTGAATTTTTTTTTTTTTTTTTTTTGGCTCTTGTCTGCATCCCCATTAATTTTTCAACAGTTTAAAAATGTGGGACCAGAAATGTATAGAGTATCAATGTAACCACTGCTATATGCAATGGTAAAATCATCCCTCTACTTCTGTTCATGACTCTCCTGTTTATATATCCAAGGGCATTTGCCCAGTTTGCCAACAGAGCTCATACTGTGTTGCTTGTCCAAATGTCCCCTAAAATCCTTCCAGTGTCACTAGTTTAAAGGATACAGCCCTCCATTTGCACATGGCTCTTTATATCTAGACTTACAACCTTGCATTTTGCTGTATCAAATACATTTTGTTTAAATGGATCCAGCTTACCAGATCACTCTATATGACTTGCCCTGTCCCCATCATTATTTGTGACAATCTCTGGGTCATCTGCAAGTATCATGCACAGTGATCTATATTTACTTCCAGATCACACTTCCCAGAGACACTCAAATTTAACATACTACAAAAAAGTAACGGTTGTTATTAGTTCACTTGCAAAAAAAGAAACACGCTTTGGCACAATTAAATAATTAAAAGGACTCCTTGTTTAAGAATTAGTTTAGGGAAAAACAGCTGTGAATACTAGTAAAAGAGGTTCCCTGGATGAAGTAACTTTCTCATTGATTTCTGAGGACATACCTCAAAAGAACTGCAAAAAATGAAAGACCCATTATTAAACTATTAAGTCACTCAAGCAGTGCAATATACAGCAATAAACAAGTAGAATGTACTTGATTACATGCAACTCAGGTTCTGAGCTTTCCATGCTTTCTACCTGAGCAAGCAAAAAAGAACAGTTCTTAAATCTCTGATACACATCCCAGGAGGCTATAGTTGTCTACCCTAATAAAATAAGTGGGATTCACTTGGAAAGCAATTCAGTATTCCCAGCGTGCAGAGCCATAACTATGGCTTCCAGCGCCCAGTGCAGACAGCCCCAAAGAATGCCCCGAACCATCCCGGCGGCGGGACATCTGTGTGCGCCTCCTCCACTGCCAGGCAAGCTCAGGCAGAGTCCCGGCAGGGGTGCCTCCCCTGCCTCCAGGAGAGCATGGCCAGACACCTGGCGGGAGGGTACCTCCCCCACCTCAAAGCATGGCCAGCACGTTTAGGGGCACAACGAGAAAAACTCCTCCAGTGCCTGCCTGGCTCCAGGAGGAATGCACCTTTGCCTAAGGCACATTACACTTCAGGGCCAGGTAGGGTCTGGTGGCACCCTTTAAAAGTCGGTGCCCAAAGCTTTGCTCCGTTCACCCTGCTCTAGTTACAGCCCTGCTAGTGTGAGACCCAGATGAGAATACAGCATAGCCCTGCTGTAGTCTCACATTAGTGTGATGCATTTTACACAAGTCTATTATTTTCGCATTGTAGTAACCATTGGGGAGGAAGGGGTTAACTATCTGGTCAGTGAGTCCCAGGACAGCCAATAGGAACGAAGTGCAGCTTTTTGAATTGTAACAGCAGCCTGGCCTGGGCCTGTTTGGATGCAGCAGAGCTCCTGGAAGGATCAGGAGGAGGCCAGAGGGGCCTGAGGAAGAATCCAGCAACATCCTTACCAGACATAAGTTAAGTTTGGTACTGACCAGGCGTGAGTAGAACAGGGAATGTTTATTTAGACGCGGTCAGGGTATTTTCTTTGTTTTTGGCTTGTTTTTTTGGATTCTCCGTGCTGAGCACATGTAACCCCCCACCCTCACTACCCTGTAACTACCTAAGTTAGTTCCCAGAGAAGCAACTCTCTGTGTTTATTATCTGTTCTTTTTAATTAAAGATTTTACCTTTTTAGTAAGTTCTGGTTCTGTTCCTGGTAGGGCAAGAGGTTTGTGTGCATGTGCCTTGGACTGCACAGGCAGCTACTAGAGGGAACCCTGTTCCAGTTCCAGCTCATATTGCAGCTGGGGTCCAGTCACTTTCCTGAAGGAGGAATAAAGAGGATTGCAAGTACCTCACAGGGAGGAATTCCCAAGTGCGCCTTCCTGGGTCACAAGAGGTTTTTTTGCATTTGGGTGGTGGCAGCGATACCACTCCAAGGCCAGGAATTGGAGGCCTTGGAGACTTCTAAGAGCAGGCTTTAAGGCCAGTGGCTTTTCTGGCCTGTTGCGGGCCCCCACCTTCTGCACTCAGAGTGCCAGAGTGGGGAAAAAGCCTTGACACGCATCAAAATATTTCCACTTCATTTCAGCTATTTAACTCATCAGGAAATCACATAAACACTACCAAGTCTCTGTATAGTCTATGTTGGGTGATTGGGCTGTAAGCAATACATTTTGCTTGACAAGACAGTCATAGACTTATTGAGGGCCAAACTGTTCCTAGACCTAAGAGGTACATGAGGGAGGGGAGGTGGAAGCATCCATCATAAAGGCAGTCCCTGCTCCCTTTCTCACTTCCCTAGGGTGCCTGCTGCCCCAAAGGAACAAGGATCCTGGCTTTAGCCCTCTACATACACAGAACTGATTGATCATATTGCAGGAAGCAAGCTGGACCTCATAAAGGGGTCGCAATACTGAGAAGACATAGGTTGTGCACCCCATGGTACCCTCTCTGAGGATGAATGCCTCTTGTGGTTTCCTTGAAGGATGGTGCATTAAAGAATGGACTGAGCCCTTAGTTTGGAGGTGCCTTCTTGTATCCTATCTGCTCCAGTCCCATTCATCAAGTCACCTCTGATGTCTAAACTGACTAGAAGAGCTGAATCTTCCATCTCATATCTGGTTATTTCTATCACTGAAAAAAACGACTTCTCATTTAGTACTATCTCCACCTATTCTTAATTCTTAGCAAGCTTTTAAAATCTCAAGGGTGGGGGTGGGGTCCCCCCCATAACTGCTAGGAAAGTGGTGAAAGTTTTTGTGGCTCCTGTCATGCCTTGCAAATGGCTTGGAATCACTGCTCAAACTTCCTGAACAGAGAACCATTTGGACTGCTGAAGTCTGACATTGTGTCTATTATTATACAAATTTATTTTCACCCACTGATTTAACGTGCCATGTCACAAGCAGCAAGGGACAGAGTGTGCTTGGGTGAGGGTTTGCTAACTGTGTGTGTTTGTCTGTTTGACTTTTCCCTTACAGCTGACTTCTGTTAGTTGTTTCTTACTGTGGGTGGGGGCTGCTTGCACCATTGTTCCCTGATCACCTTTGTGCACCAGCCTCAATCAGCCTTGTGATCAGCCTTCCCCTGTGTGTTTAACAAGGGGCCAGGCCTGACCTAGGCAGAGAAGGCTTTAAAAGCCAGTGGCTGAGCGACCAGAGGGAGCTTGCGAACAGGGGACAGCAAACAGGGGAGTTTGAGAGGGAAGGAGTTTGGGGAGGAGTTTGTGACACCACAATGGTGAAGAGGAGCTGCACTGCTTGCGCCAGCACCCCTTCTGTCTCTTCTACCTGTGCCTGTAGCCAGACAGACATCCTGACCATAGATATCTCTACCCAGACCCTGGTGTGGACTTGCAGGGACTGCAGCCTGCAGTTCCCTGTCTCCAACGATCAGGCTGGGGAGATGAATCGATGTGACAGGTGCCTGCTGGTGGAATCTCTCAGGAGGCAGGTGGGAGAGTTACAGGAGGAGGTGTCTCGGCTTAGGAGTATCCACACCCTGGAGAAGTTCCTCGACAGCATCCACGAGGAGAACTGCAAGATGGAGGGCACTGACCAGGTACCAGAGACTACTGCCACAACACTGGAGCTGGATGGGGAGCCTGTGGCAGGGGGAGGACACTGGCAGCTGGTTACCTCTGGCGGTAGGCAGTGCTCCACCCCTGCCCAAAACCCACCCTCTGTTGTGGTAAAGAATCGTTATGCGGTGCTAGAGACGGTGAAGGAGGTGGAAGAGGAGAGGCCATGCACCCCCGAGGCTGGGAGGATCACAGCCACCACAGCTAGGAGGAAACGTAGAGTTGTGGTGGTTGGGGACTCACTTCTGAGGGGGACGGAGGCACCCATCTGTCGCCCTGACAAGATCTCTCGAGAGGTATGCTGCCTGCCAGGTGCCCGCATCCGAGACGTTACGGAGGGATTGTCGAGAATCATCCGCCCCTCTGACTACTACCCCATGCTTCTCATCCATGTAGGAACCAATGATACTGCGAGAGGTGATCCTCGGCAGATCAAAGGTGACTTCAGGGCTCTGGGAGCGCAGGTGAAGGAGTTTGGAGCACAGGTGGTGTTCTCCTCGATTCTTCCGGTCAAGGGTAGAGGCCTGAGCAGAGACAGATGCATCCTGGAGATGAACGTTTGGCTGCGAAGATGGTGTCGTCAGGAGGGCTTTGGCTTCCTCGACCATGGGTTGCTGTTTCAGGAAGAAGGACTGCTAGGCAGAGATGGACTCCATCTTTCGAGGAAGGGGAAGAGCGTATTTGGACGCAGACTGGCTGACCTAGTGAGGAGGGCTTTAAACTAGGTCTGAAGGGGGAAGGAGACCAAAGCCCACAGGTAAGTGACTATGTGGGAGACCAGGGGGATGGGATGGAACTTGGGGGGTGCCGGGACTGGAACTACAGGGATAGAAGAGAGGATAATTGGAACATGCGGGGGGAATCAAATAACTTTCTTAGATGCTCTAATGAAGCCCTAATGCCTGAGGCAGGCGGGGGAGGTCAACACCAAAAGAAAATCCAGGGAGGTAGATACAATAGAATTGAATGTCAAAATGGGAAAGTAGGGCAATCAGCTGGGTATCTTAGGTGCCTATACACAAATGCAAGGAGCCTGGGAAACAAGCAGGAGGAATTGGTAGCACTAGCGCAGACAAAGAACTATGACATGATTGGGATAACAGAGACGTGGTGGAATAGTTTGCATGACTGGAGCTCTGCAATAGATGGGTATAGACTATTCAGGAAGGACAGGCAGGGAAGGAAAGGGGGAGGAGTAGCACTATATGTAAAGGAGCTCTATGACTGCTCAGAGCTTCATTATGAAAGTGGAAACAAGCCAGTTGAAAGTCTGTGGGTTAAGTTTAGAGGGGAGAGCAACAAGGGGGATGTTGTGGTAGGTGTCTGCTACAGACCACCAGATCAGAAGGAGGAAGTGGATGAGGCATTCTGTGTACAACTAACAGCAGTTTCTAGAGCACAGGCCCTGGTTCTCATGGGGGACTTCAATTACCCTGACATCTGCTGGAAGGCCAATACAGCAGTGCACAGGCAATCCAGGAAGTTTATGGAGAGTGTTGAGGACAACTTCCTGGTACAAATGCTGGAGCAACCAACGAGGGGCCTTGCGCCTCTCGATCTGCTGCTCACAAATAGAGAAGAATTTATCAGGGAAGTAGAGGTCAATGGCAGCCTGGGTAGCAGTGACCATGAAATGATTGAGTTCAAGTTGATGATTAAAGGAAAGAAGCAAAACACAGACCCTGGACTTCAGAAAAGCAGATTTTGTCTCCCTCAGGGAACTGATGGGCAGGATCCCTTGGGAGGCTGATCTGAAGGGGAAAGGTGTCCAAGAGAGTTGGGTGCATTTTAAAGAAACCCTGCTAAGGGCACAGGAAGATACAATTCCGATAAGGAGAAAGCACAGCAAATGTGGAAGGCGCCCACTGTGGCTTAACAGAGAGCTCTGCACTGAGCTGAAGCATAAAAAGGACGCTTACAGGAAGTGGAAGCTAGGACAGATGACTAAGGAGGCATATAAAGACATTGCTCGGGACTGCAGGGATAAAATCAGAAAGGCCAAAGGACAAATGGAGTTGCGACTAGCAAGGGATGTGAAGGATAACAGGAAGGGGTTCTACAAGTATATCAATAACAAGAAGAGGATCAGGGATGGTGTAGGTCCCTTACTGAATGGGGCAGGCATCCTCGTGACAGAGGATGAGGAAAAAGCTGAAGTGCTCAATGCTTTTTTTAGTTCAGTTTTCACAAGCAGGGTCAGCTCCCAGCCCACTACACTAGGTACGGTAGCCTGGGGAGAAGAAGAGAGGCCCTTGGTGACAGAAGGTCAGGTTAGGGACTGCTTAAAGAAACTAGATGTGCACAAGTCCATGGGGCCGGATGAACTGCATCCGAGGGTGCTGAGGGAGCTGGCTGATGAGATAGCAGTACCGTTGGCCATTATCTTTGAAAACTCGTGGCGAACGGGGGAGGTGCCAGAGGACTGGAAAAAAGCAAATATAGTACCTATCTTCAAGAAAGGCAAAAAGGAGGATCCAGGGAATTACAGACCTGTCAGCCTCACCTCAATCCCTGGAAAAATCATGGAGCAACTTCTCAAAGAATCCATCCTGAAACACTTGGAGGAACGTAGAGTAATCAGGAACAGTCAGCATGGATTTACCAAGGGTAAATCATGCCTGACCAACCTCATCGCCTTCTATGATGAGATGACTGGATTTGTGGATGCGGGAAGAGCCGTTGATGTGATATACCTTGACTTTAGCAAGGCTTTTGATACGGTTTCCCACAGCATTCTCATTGGCAAATTAAGGAAGTATGGGTTAGATGCGTGGACTGTAAGGTGGATAGAAAACTGGCTAGAACAACGGTTTCAGCGTGTAGGAATCAATGGCTCCATGTCAAGTTGGCAGGCAGTAACAAGTGGTGTGCCCCAGGGGTCGGTCCTGGGGCCAGTTCTGTTCAATGTTTTCATTAATGATCTGGATGATGGGATAGATTGCACACTTAGTAAGTTTGCAGATGATACCAAACTGGGGGGAACGGTAGACACCCTAGAGGGCAGAGACAGGATTCAGGGAGACCTAGACAAACTGGAGCAGTGGGCCAAGAGGAATCTCATGAGGTTCAACAAGGATAAGTGTAAAATCCTGCACTTGGGACGAAAAAACCCCATGTACTGCTACAGGCTGGGGAGTGATCAGCTAAATAGCAGCACTGGAGAAAAGGACCTGGGAGTCATGGTGGATGGGAAGCTGGATATGAGTCAGCAGTGTGCTCTTGCTGCCAAAAAGGCCAATGGCATACTGGGCTGCATCAGAAGAAGTGTTACCAGCAGATCAAGGGATGTGATCATTCCCCTCTATTCTGCACTAGTGAGGCCACATCTGGAATACTGTGTCCAGTTTTGGGCTCCCCACTACAAAAAGGACATGGACAAATTAGAGAGAGTCCAGAGGAGGGCAACCAAAATGATCAAAGGGCTGGAGCACAAGCCCTATGAAGAAAGACTGAAGGAACTAGGCTTATTTAGCCTGCAGAAGAGAAGACTGAGGGGGGATTTGATAGCAACCTTCAACTACTTGAAGGGTTGCTCCAAGGAGGAGGGAGCTCGACTGTTCTCGGTAGTAACAGAGGGCAGAACGAGAAGCAATGGCTTCAAGTTACAGCTGGGGCGGTCCAGGCTGGATATTAGGAAAAACTTCCTTACTAGGCGAGTGGTGAAGCATTGGAATAAGTTGCCTAGGGAGGTGGTGGAATCTCCATCTCTGGAGGTGTTCAAGTCCCAGCTGGACCAAACACTGACTGGGATGATCTAATGGGAGTGGTCCTGCTTTTTTTGGCAGGGGGTTGGACTAGATGACCTCGTGGGGTCCCTTCCAACCCTATGATTCTATGATTCTATGATTCCATCCACCCTCCTCAAATGGCCTACTGCTTGAGTAACTTAAAAATAGACTAGGACAAAGCATACTTCAGGGACACGGACTTAATTTATTATGTATAAGGTGCCTCGGGGATGTTGCTGACCATGGATGACAGATTTTAGGAGTTCAACTGCTGGGTGACATCTGGGGACAGAGTTCTGACTACTTATTGACTCTGCACAGATAGGAATGTTGCAAGAGGAGGCTAGAGGTAGAATAAAATCCTTTGGACAAAGGTGCAAAAAACTAGTCCAGTTATGACATGGATAAGACATCTCAGTGGCAGGCTGAGAGGGAGGTAAATGGGTGGGTGTTCTTTGCTTCTGTGGGGATGATGAAGGATTGGTGCCATTATTTCTCCAAGTGTGCGTTGTAACCCAAGATTTTTGCCACTTCTTTAGATTAAAAATGAATTTGATTTAATAAAGGAACATAGGAGTAGGGAACAGTGTGAGGCAATCAATCTGGTAACAGTCTTCATCAGAATAAGAAAGAATATAATTCAATACAGATATAATTACAACTTCTTTCTTTAACAAGTGTTTCAGTATTCAAATGCAGTTACTAAGTTAAATATGATCTCCCTCCATATGTATCATAAGAAATATATCATTTGACTAAAAAGGGCAAACCTAAAAGATATATTTTGTCCTTATAAGGCAAGTGGTGGAAAGTTTAAAGTTTTGACTTCCCTCATTCCTCCTTCCCATCAGATGTTCCTAGCTCTTCTCCCCACTGCATAGCCATCCATGCATGCCTTTAATCCCTCTCACCTCCCCGTGCAGGTGGCTGATCAAGGACAGCTATGCCACGGATAAAATAGTGAAATCATCCTTTTTGTGATAGGGTAAATGGTGAATTCTCTTGGTGATTGGTTAAAGTTGAATCCTCTTGGTGATTGGTCAAGGGGATGTGAATAGAGGTTTGGAGTGTATAAAAGGAGGAGCATTTTAGCAGTACTTTGGAGATCTCTCCCACTCCTTATTGGGTTCCACTGGCCTCTGGCAATGTTTCTGCTGCACTAGGAGTCACACACTCACTCATCCCCGGAGAGAGTAACAATGTCTCTGGTGGACTTAGTCTCTGAGCTAAGTCTCTGGACTTAGTCTCAGAAGGGTGTTTTCATTCCGAAGGACTGCACCACACAGCTAACCAAGTCCTGCCTATAGGTGCATGCTTCTTTGTTCCAGGGAGGCTGCACCACTCAGCTAACTAAGTCCCAACCTCAAGGTGCATGCTTCTTCATTTCTAAAGAGGCTGCACCGCTGGGCTAACTGAGTCCTGACTCAAGGTGCATGCCTCTTCGTTCCAGAGAGGCCGGACCACTCGGCTAACTGAGTCCCGACTTAAAGTGCATGCTTCTAAGGCTAAAGGGTCTGAGCCAAGTGGCTAACTGAGTTCCACCGTAAGGTTCAGATTCCTGAAGCTATCACTTTGCACTCACGCTGTAAGACCATCTCCAAGCCCACAAGCACAGCAGAGAACCCTGTGGAACAAAGATCAAAGAAGCAACTGCAGCTGTGAGCCTTAGAAAACCTCTGAAGTCACTGTCTCTTCAGTTGCTAAGGAGACCTGCTGCTGAATGGAAGTGCTGAATGGACAACACAGGACAAAAGACTGCCAGACAAAGTTTAGATCAAACTCCACTGGACTGTGCTAGGAAACTAACAAACTGCTTGCTAGGTAAGCCTGCAGGAAAGGCCTAAGTTGGGAACCCTCATTGTATGGAGAAGGGAAATAGATGTAAGACCTGAGATCTCCCCATTCCATAGGTGACTGGCCCTCACCTGTGGAATGTTATAGTTTAAGTGTTTAGGTATTAGTATCTGATGTTTTAATGTGTTTTCTTTTATTGTTAACTCTATAATTGTATGTCTGTAACTTTAAGAAGTGTAACCCAGCAGAGCAGAATTCCATTCTAAACTGTCACTGTATTGCTTGCTGTGATATACAGGTATTGATTTAAATGCATATTTTCCTTCCTTAAATTTCCTTTTAAGTCTGTAATATCTTAAATAAATATTAATACCTGTTTTCAAGGAATTCCTAGCTCTAAATCTCTTTATGGCTCTGAACCTGTTCTTGATTAGCGGGCTGTAGCCGTGTTTTCCACTAGGGGTTTTATCCGTTTGGACAGCACTGATCCCTGACTATCTCAAAACTAGTCTGGTTTGGAGGCAACTAAATATTATTTCTTGTTTTCAGGCAGCTTAAAACCTCGCATGTGAGTTCTGAGATAACAGCATTTGCTCAAAATATCTTGGCCACTCTGTAAACATGAGTAGGTTTTCAAGGCTGTGTCTTTGTATTTGCTTTTGCACAGAACCCTGAAATTCTGATCAGTCTGGTCCACAATGCCTTCAATGATTTAATGTTTCTAAGCATTTAATACTCTGCTTTTACGCATTTAATGTACTCTGCTTTCTAGTGAATGAAAGGACCCAGCTGTGTGGCATTTCTTTCAATTTTGGAAGAGCCTCTACTTTTGCTCTACAGTTTATCTATCAGACAAACTGTTCTGTCAGATGGTAAAATATACTCCACCAAGTTCAGATCTAATGTTAGCAGAAATATCTCCACTGGAGGCAACAAAAATCTGATTTCTGGCCCACTGTCTTCAATCTCTGGATGACAAGGATGTGAGGAATTTCTTCTCTTCTTTTTCCAGAGATAAAATCCAAAAGATACATGGAACACATTCCATGGTTAACAAAAAATGTGGTGGTGACTCAAATTTATGATCTTCTCCATTGCCACAGCAACAATGATAAGATTCAATAAGATTGTTGATTATGACATACTGATACTCCTAGGATTACCCTGTAAATGATCTTCTCTGAGTACTACTACAGTTTAACTTTCCTTGCTGATTATATTATCCATATCTGTGGAGTTTGAAAAGATATTAGCACTGCAAGATAATGTTCAGGCACTAAAGTGGTTTATAAATGGCCAGTTTTATACATACTTTTAAACTTAAATCTTACATTATCTTCACTGGCCAAGAGCATTTCATTGTAATAGGAATTTTTTCCTCCTTTGTAACTTCACTTGGCTGCTGTATCCCTCTAGGACTGATTGTTAATATCATTGTTTTTCAGTATAAATAAAAAACTGATACAATAAATTTGGGGGTTCACTGGTAGGCAATTATCTCTGGCTGAATTAATTGCCAGGAGACTATTTAGAAGGTAGTTAAAGGATATAGTTTAATAGGTAGTTGAGAACCCCTAACCCTGAAATACCAGTAAAAATAAAAATTCCAGGGTAACAGATAGTTGGCTCATTTGCAAGAAAGCTGCACACAATGTGGAGCTGCCAACAACAGACAGACAGTTCTCTCCAAAAGGATGAAGTAATGTACAGTCTCATCAGCCTCCTTTCTGATTAACAGCAAAACATCATAAAAGGCAAAGTATGACCACTTTACGAATGTGGCTGAGTCACACCACTACATTTCACTTGCTGTGAAAGTCTGAACTTGACTTCATCACATGTTTGAGTCAGTCAAGTCAGGAGGGTAAAGTTAATTTCCAAACCAGTATTCACCAATAGGTGGAAAATGCTGAGGCTGTATGATGGATGACCTGCAAGGCTCTGATAAGAAGGTATTCACTGCTGAAATGAAGGCAGGTTAGTTGAGATATAAAATCAAATTCAGACCTAATGCACAATGGGCCCAACTCCAGTCAACTCAACTGAGGCCTAGTCTACATTAGAAAATTAGGCTGGTTGAGCTACACTGGTCAACTTGCAAAAAAATCTACATTCCTGAGCAACACAATTAAGTCCTCGAGTAGAATACCTCCATCAACCTAGCTGTCATCTCTCAGGGAGGTAGATTACTTATGCTGACAGTACAACCCCCCACCCCTACTGGTGTAGGTAGTGTCTATCTTGAAGAGCTGTAACAGTGCCACTATATTGTTTTAAAATACACACAGGCCCTGAGACATGCCAGTTTACACCAGGCTTGAATCTGTTGCAGGTATACTCAGAATTTTACTTGGCCTCTAGACAAAAAGAGGAAGTTCTTTGAGATACAAGGCTACTTTGAAAAAAATCTGTGGAAGAATATATGCCTTCAAACCTATTCTGCAGAGATTTATTCAGAAATCTGACTTTTTAAGGGATGTTGTTTGATTTTTTTCTTTTTTTTTTCCTAAGGATTTTTACGGTTCGAGTTTAATTTTTTAGTTTGTATGATCATTGTGTTTGACTATTGTGAAGTGCCACATATAGGTTTTCTAGCAGGTGGCCTATAAATGATATGTTATTTGGAGGGTTAAGGTGAGTGAGGTAATATTTTTTATTGGACCAATTTCCTTTGGCGAAAGATTTGGGCCACATCAACAATGACAGGGGCAAATCTGCTACCATCAGATTGATCTTTCTGGACCAACTTAGTAGTCACTTAAGACCCGCTAAGGTGGTTCAGAGGCTGACTTACTAAAACTACTCCATCAAGTGGTATAGAGTTGCATCAGTGGGAATGCATTTCTTATCTGTGCAGTGCAGTGAAGATACTGTGCTGAAGGGGAGCTAGGAAGTCAACGATAGTTAGGAAGCTACTGTGCATAGCTTGCATAACTTTTTTCGACTGCCAGTGTAGACCTGGCCGTAAGATTTCAAACTCACACAGACCTTTTCTTCAGCTCTGGGGAAAGTATTCAGTGTGTCAAAGCAAAATAAATGATGGAACAGATTGTTTATCTTGAGAAATTAACCTGTTATAAGAGACTATTCAAAGTGAAGTGGGCAGGTAACACCTCTGGAGTCATAAGACAAAGAAGAGTTAGTGTGTTATAGATTATTCTAATAAGCCACATATCTAGAATCTTTACTGGTTTGTAATGGCTAAGAAAGTTACCAATTTAAGCTCCTAGATTATTCTTTTGAAAGTGTTATGCAGGTTAGGTTTTCCTTGAGGACAAGGATTGAGATATGGATATGGAGTGATCACTTTATGAAAAATATTCATCTGCAGGCAAGAAGGTCTTTTATAGTTTTTCTGTGTGATTTCATTTGAGAGCATGATGATTCTGTTGTTTTGTTCACATAGTTGTTACTGGAGCATGAAGTGCACTGGAGGAGGTGCACGACATGTTGTGAGGGGCCTGTGTAGGACCCATGAATCTTAAATGGTGCGTCATGGGGGGTATTCATCACTACTGCAGCGGAGATAGATGCAAACGCTGCAGGCCGCTGTGTCACATCAGGGTCTGGTGCTGCTTGGTGTTGATGGGTGGTCAGTGGGGATCCTGCTTCTAATGACAGACTTGTTTGAAGACCAGAAGAGGGGGCTTCACAATATTATAAACCTATTTTCTAAATATTAAAATGGCTAGAAAAGAGCTCCTGGCTGCTGACCACAGTATCAGCAGGTGATGTTATTGAAGTCATTAACACTCAAATAATGGGCTGCCACTGTTGAGACCTGAGCGGCAAACCGACACAACTGTTGGCACAGGCCCTCTCAGTGGGGCTATGAAATACACTAGCACAATAAATGTCACTATATTGCAGTAGTAAGTTTCACAAGTGTCCATAGCTGCTATGGAAGAGCTCCAACAAGGGGTTTTTGCTGGTGGAGGTGATGCTTAAGGAAAATAGGGATTGTATAAAGATGAGTCCTCAACCATCCAGACACAACTGAGGTGAAATAGTCACCCCGCTGAACATAATGGCGTAAGTCCCATTGAGTTCCATGTGTTAAGCATGAGATGCAGGTAGTTCTACCCATTGAACAGACTGAGGTTTTCACCTCCATGAGCAGCAAAATCCTGTATTTGCAAATTTATAAATGGGTAAATGATTAGAGTGGATGTGTGAGAAATCATGAGCTTCAGCATGAACCTTGTCTTGGTAATTAAGCACATAGGATGTATCTACACTGAAAAAAAAAAAGTTATGTCCTTAACTTGGGTAGCAGTGAAGACAACAAATGCACTTTTAACTTAGATTAGCACCTTAAGTAAAAAGCTGTAGAAGAGGTTGGCATTGAACTCAAGCTATTAGTGAGAGGTAAAAGCTGAGTGTTGTGTCTTCTCCACTTTTTAACCTGAATTAGCTATCCTGAGTTAAGAACGTACCTTTTTTTGCCTTGTAGAGCTACCCTTAGCAACACAATGTACTCTTCACATACTTTACTACTTTGATCAGGCAAGAGTAATCTCTGAGACATGCAGCAGAAGAGGCTTCCTTCACTTTGTCTTGGTCATCACTTTTCCCTGATGCTTATATATGCAGGACTCTACCTGTGGTGTGGAAGGACCAAGCCCTCAGTGGCTCTAGAACTCTGGGTACAAAGAGGGTCTCTGAACAGATGCTGGTTTCATTGGTTGTTGTTGCAGCGCCAGTAAGAGCACAGCTCTGCTTGTTTTCCTTTTATATGACATGACATAATGGTAATTTAATTATTATAATGCAAAGGTATGCCAGGGAATACGTTTCTAGAGGATTATTGCATATCTCAAAGAATTAAAGTCATTTTTCTGTCAGCCCACTGCCTACTACACAAGTAAGCTGCAATCACTCAGAGTGGAACTGCTTTACTTATTACGCAGAAGGCTCATCTCTGCCTCATAAAATTAACTATGTAAGAGAGTTGTAGAAAATACTGCACCTAAGAGCTACACAGACTGCAGCATGCACTGTGTTTAAATCAAAGTTGAGAGACACAACGGAGTTGGGGTCCTGGGAATGGGAAGTGCTAGCCAGACATAATCCCTGCCTTTAGCAGAAATCAAGGGACTGCAATAGATCCTGCCAAATGGCCCAAGGTAAGGGAATACTGAGATCAGAGATAATTTAGCCCTTATAGTGGCTGATAACATCAGTGTTGTGCCTTAGTGATTTATATTTGTGTTTCCTGGGATTGGTTAATGAACCTGAACTCACAAAGAACAAAGGCAGAGATTTAGGCCTTAACCTAGCAAATGTTTGCATGATAAAAAATACATAATTTTTGTGTTTAAGCAGAAGGCTGAGAAGAGGTGACACCTGAGTCGAAGTTAGGTTGAAGTTTAGCCATCGCCTGAGTATAAGTCAGTCTCCAGTACAGGATTTAAAAAGGGAAGGTTTTGAGTGAAGAGTGGATATGTCTCAGGAGACGTGTCCTAAATATGAATCACCTATTATAAAAGGAGGTTCTTAACAATGCATGCTGTTCTCTGGCTTTACTCCGCTGTTATGCAGAAGAAACTTTGTGACAGTTTCTCAATAACAGAGAATGGTATTCTCCTGAGAACTTCTGCTCATTATTTTTTACCTTGCACTTTATTTGTGCATCAGCCTTCAATTGAACTGGGCAGCCTTGAGCCCTTAAATCAACCTCAGTAACTAACTAATATTTGGAGAGGATCCTTCACTGTAGTATGTGAACAGTGAAATGGTCAAATTTACAGCTAAACTTCTCAGTAAAGGAGACAGAACTGCTGTCAATGACCAAAAGCAAAGGATCGGTGAAGTATAAACATAGGACCTGTTTTTCAGAAGTCCTGAGCATTTGCAGCTCCAACTATCAATGGGAGACCCCAAAATCAGTCCCCCAAAATTTACACTTACCAAGTTCAAGTATAGTCACAATTATGAAATTAAATTCAATTAAACTCTTCCAAAGTGGCTACCGAGAGACACTTTGGGTACAACTGACAGAGGTGCTGAACATCAGCAACTCACATCAACTCTGCCAAAATTGTGGTGCTCAGCACTTCTGAAAATCAGGCCATTGTTGTCTCAAAGTTGAGCACCCAGAAATAGAAGCACATAAAAATCAATGAACATGTTAGAAGGTTTTGGCATCTAAGACTAAAATCCAGCATTTTATGGCAATTGGCTACATTAAATTTCTTCACAGAGTGCATTTTTCTTCTTTCTGCGCATTTTGAGGTATTGTTTAAGATGTAAATATAGATTCTTTTACTATACTTTTGGTCCATTATTAGAAGTTTCCAGGACAATGAACTATAAATATATCAAAAGGATATTAAAAACAACTCAGAAACAATCATCTTCATACTTACGTATTTCACAATTTGCTCCAACCCAGCCATGTGGACAATGGCAGGTATAACCATTAGGCTGATCTAGGCAAGTCCCACCATGGTGACATGGATTGCTGTCACAGTCATTTATGTCAATATCACACTCTTCACCTTAAAAGAAAAAAGAGAGATGCTTGTAAATCATGTATGTATAATGTAGCAAGCCAGTAATGTCATTTCAGTCACTAAAAGCAAAAGCTGGCTAGATTCACAAGCTGTTAATGTGAATTATTTCATACTCACATATCAAACATTTATTAAAAGAACAAAACTAACTCTGTAAATTAATGCTTTTCTGATGAATTAGAAGTACTCCTGTAACTATCTTTGGTGAAATAACATTTTGCAGTTCTATATGACTTTCCATCTCAAGTTATCAACATGCTTTTACAACTGCTAAAGAACTAGGCCTCCTACAGCCTTGATGGAGTAAGCATTATTATTTTCATTTTATAGATGGAAAACTGAGTCAGAAGGGCTAAATGACTTCACTAAGTTCTCCTAGATCACCTACCCTCCTTTAGTTGAACCACAAGACCATCCTTTTTCCCAAGTCAAATGTGAGGGAACAATTTGTCACATGTGTGTGCTATTCAAGTCAGTAAACTAAGACCAGCTAACAATCAACTGATTAGTGATTAGAGGCTTGATACATGTGGAAGACTTTCAAGTTCCATTTAAGTTTATGGATGTTAAGGATAATCAGGACCACTCAGAAATGATTCAGTACAAGATCAGGCCCTAAATATCACTGTCTGCTAACAGAAAGCACCATAAATTATAGAACAGCAAGTACGTGTTTATATAATACTGACAAATTGAAAATGATCTTTTACATAATTGACTGAAGAGCAAGACCGATGTAAATTACCTTAAAAGCAGTATTTGGATTATACCAATTATATTCATTTGAATATGAGACTAAATGACTAAACAGGCTGCATACCTTTGCTCTGGATGTGCAAACTGATGAATAAAAGTGCATTTTTAATTACTAAAAAAACCACAGATTTTTACTTACCAAAAGACAGATTTACCATTCTCAATACCATACAGTTAGCATATTTGTTTCCCTGAGCATTTTCAATTTGTTATTTTTAAAATCCTGTCTAGTCTTAAACAGATGTCACATATAATGGGGAACAGCTGGTTTACCTTAGTGAATTCTCTTTGGTAGAAGCTAAATTTTGCTGCAAAATTTTTAAAGCTGGACCAATTCTATGTAATATTAACAATGTCCAGTCTTACAAGGTTAATTATAAACCAGCAATATCCAAAATAATTAATTTCCTGGAATAAATATAATGGTTTGTCTGCATAGAAGACTTAGAACTGATTGCCTATTAAGTAGACCATTTGTAAAGCAGTCATTTTAATAATTGGGCAATCAGTTTCTAGAAGAAAAAAGATTGTTATAGAAAACTACAGAACCGCACGATAAATTTACTGCAGCTCTACATACAAGAACCTATAAGCACTAATAAATGCAATGATATTTTTAAAGGTTTAGAGTTAAAGTCAGTCCTTGGGCGCACATACATAGCTCCCATTTATTTTTCTAGGGCTATATAAGATTATCTTTAGAACATATCCTTACTATGCTTTAGATGGCCAAAGGGATCATTACTGGGCTTTCTCCAGGACATAAGTACACTGTCCCTATCACATTCCCAGCCACTCCAGGCTGTGAAGCAAAAGATCAGCAGCCAAATTTTGCATTGACTTAAATCCTGTGCAACCTCCCCTGAAGTCAGTGGACTACATCCTGCCCTCTCACATTGGTGCAGGACAAAGAAAAATTATTGATACAGTGGAGGTATAAGCACAGAAATGGGCTACAAGACATCGTTGGACTCCAGTCTTCTCTGTAGCAGGGCATCCCGGGTAGACCACCAGAACCCCTGGCTCTCATCCAATCTCTGTGAAGATAGTGGAAGATCAAAGTGCTCCTGCACTTTCAAGCCTTAGTTGTACAATGTCCCTTTGTGGGAAACTATGGGAACAGTACTGGAAACCTTAATAATGAATGGGGAGGTTGCAACCAAGATGAGAGCAATAATCCTATAGCGATAATTGTCTAATGTTGAGCCCACGTTTTAAAGACTCAGGTTCCAGTAGTAGTCCTCTGCATCCTCATCAGTCCAGTGCCTAATCTGAAAGCCTAGAGGTCTGGTTTCTATGTCCTCAGCTTTTCTGTGTATTTGTTAAAATATATACAAAAGATAGCTTTTACTTTAAAACATCAAATAGAGAGTTGTTCATTAAAAAGTATCATAAGAAGTTTCATAACTTTGTACCTATCATTTTAATATCTGAGTCCAACATTAAAAAAACCTTCAACAATGTGTTCTCCAATGTCATTAGATTATAAAAAAATGTTATAAAATGTATTTGATTATAAGCCATAACAACTTCCATGAGTGAGTTAAAGGGAAAAACAAACATTTAAATTTGATACAGATCTGGCACAAAAAACCAAAGTCAGCATTATTAATCATCTTAATATACAAAGCATGTGCAGTGGAAACGGGCTGCAAGATGAAAAAGAACATGCACCAATAGGCACAATGCTCTCAGACTTCAAGGCTCTCAGCTGATAGGAAACTTGTTAGCAAAAACTGTTAATGAAGTTGTAATTTTTGTTTTGTGTTGGCACAAAACACAGTGAGCACCTGGCGCCAGGTAACAACATTTAGCATTTGCATTTGCAGTTCTACAGTGTTATACAGATATTTCATCAGGACAGCTCCAAACAACACTTAAAACATAAATTCACATCCAGTAGTTGCATGAGCTACTGGAAAGTTGAGTTAAAGGCCAGGTTCTTTCTTCTCAATTACCCACATATAACTCAAATCAGTTAAATTACACATAAAACTAGTATGAGAGGAGAAGTAGGCCAAAAAGCCCTTGGGTTTGCAGCATTTTGATACAAGTTGCATATATCACAATGCTGAGAAGAACAAAGTCATGGCTGAAATATTATATGGTAGGCGATGACGTTTTGCTGTCAGGAAATACGATCACATTTTACGAGAACTGAATTCTTTAGACATTTCATTGCAGTAACTAAACTTTTACCTCTGCTCAACTTCATTTCCTGAAAAGTTAAAAGAATGCATTTAAAAAAAAAAAAAACTTTAACATGATAATTTAAATGGAAACCATTATGGTATCAGGAACAAGTGTGTTTTGAATGACTAATTTATCATTTTTACATCACTTTGAATTGCCCACAGTATGCGATTCCGTGCTGCTTTTTTTAAATGTAGCATGTCTCAAAGAAGCATCTAGTGAACACACCAATCACTTTTATACTCTTAACAAGCACTGTCTACTAAGTAACATGAAACATAAAATAGATTCATTTACAAGTTGCAACTCTCAGTCACATCAGTGTAAAGCTAAAACTGACAGAGGAATAGTTATTCTTGAAAGCACCTCACTGGTGAATTTGCTTTTATGTACAAAAAGAATATGGAGACCAACATATAGCTAAAATACTCAGATTTTACCAAAGCATTAGTAATTCAGAAGAGAAATTAATTCTCTAATCAACAGGTGCTTTTGTCAGGAGTAACCTAGATAATTCCAGCAGCTCACAGCTTCATATATTCCAAGGTCAGGATGCATCACTGTGATCATCTAAGTTTAACCTTCTGTATAACACAGGCCATAGAACTTCCCCAGATAATTAGAAAGACCCTCAATCTTGATTTCAGAATTGCATGTTAGACACTAGAGTGAGCTTTTTGAGACTCTCTCTACAAGGCATGATCCAAAGGCATACCCGTGTTAGTCTAGTTCAGTAAAACAAACAAACAAGGAGACCTGTGGCATTTAGGCTATGTCCACACACAGCCAGTTAAATCAATTTTACTTGAACTGATTTAAGCAAATTGATCTAAAAATACTTAAATCGATTTAAGTAAAATCGATTTAACATGTCCAGATGAAAGAAACCCAAATCAAACTAGCATGTCCAGAAATGGTACTTGCTAGTTCGATTTGAGAGATGGGCACCCTGGGAGGTGTGGTAACATAGCCTCCTGGCAGAGCCATGTTGCCACCCAATCCCCTACCTGGCTCTCACCTGGAAAGCTAAGCGGGGGGGCAAAAACCCCCAGGGCAGGGATCCCTCTGCACCCTGCATCCCCCGCTGCTGGTGGGGCAGTGGGGGAGGGATCACGGGGCACCCCACATGCCCCACTGCTTGCAGGGCAGTGGGGGCAAGGAAGCCAGGGTGCCAGACTCCCCCCCTCCAACACACTGCCCCACAGCTGGCCAGGCAGCAGGTCCGGGAGCCGGCGTGCCCTGCTTGCTGGCCTTCCTGGCTGCCAGCCGGCCAGCTCCCCAACCACTGCCCACCTAGCAGCCAGCAAGCCCGGCAAGCAGGGCACGCCGGCTCCCTGACTCACTACCCGGCCAGCAGCCAGCAAGCGGTGTGCGCCAGCTCCCCGACCTGCTGCTGGAAAGCCGGGCGCGTGGGCTTCCCTCCCCACACTGCCCGGCCAGCTGGAAGTGTGGGTGGGCCCGACTGCACCTCCGCTCCCTCCCTGGCCAGGGTGCTGATTGGCTCCTTGGCCAGGGTGCTGAGGGGGGTGGGACTTCATATCAATATAAAAGAGCCACATGGGGTAATTTCAAAACCACAGTTTCAAGACAACCGTCATTTCAATCTCAAACTAGGTTTTATTATATTGAAATTATTTTCCTTATTTCAAAATAAGGGAGCTCCTTATTTTGAAATAAGGAAACGCCATGTGGATATAAAAATTTTTAAATTGAAATAACCAGTGTTATTTCGATTTAAAACATGCGTGTGGACATACCCTTAAAGACTAACAAATTTATTTTTTGCATGAGCTTTCATGTGAGAAAATCCCACTTCATTAGACGCTCTGAAGATGGGTGAACTTACAGAATGGTAGGAAATAAATTCAGGGAAGTGTATGTCATGGGAACAGGTCACACAGATTGGGATTTGCTCCTACAAAAGCTCATGCAAAAAATAAATTTGTTAGTCTTTAAGTGCCACAGGTCTCCTTGTTTGTTTGTTTTACTCTACAAGGCATGTTTTCTGATTGTTAATCATTCTTGTGGCTCTTCTCTGAACCTTGTCCAATTTAACAACCTCCTTCTTGAATTGTGGGCACCAAACAGGAAGCAGGATTGTTGCAGCAGTGGCAAATAAATGGGTAAAATAATTTCTCTTCTCCTACTTGAGATTCCTTCAATTATGCATCTGAGGACTGCATTAGCTCTTTTGACCACAGTGTCACACTGAAAGCTCATGTTCAGCTCCTGCCCACCAATTTCAGCTCTATATACAATATGTCCCAGACATGCAATGCAAAATACTATTGCTACACTATTTCCCTCCTCTGAAATGTCTCTTCTAGCTTGTTAATTATATGATAGAATAAGGAGATTTGGATGTCTTATACTTGACATTTGTCTCTTTTTTGGACACTGTGATTAACAATTATATATTTTATGTAGTTTACAGACTACTTACCTGTAAATCCAGGTGCACAGACACACGTAACATTTAGACCTTCACTGTCACAAGTGCCACCATTCTGACAGCTGATGTTTATACAAGGATCTTTGTATAATTCACAGTGTCTTCCTGAGACAGAAAAGAGACTTATTGGTATCATTCAGACTTATGGCTACCTCGTCAGAAATCAGAAAATGGGATGTCTGCCATATGGAATGAGGGCAATGAATGGAATCATAAAGGCCTGTTTGTTTTTTTTCTAAGACATCAGGATAATTCACAAATAAGTTGCTGAAAACAATTATAAGTGCAATGCAAGATCAGACTTGGGTCATATGTTTTTTTGGTGACTAGGCCTTAAAACGTTAAGACTTCCCTTTTTCACCATTCAAGCAAAATTCTCCTTATGACACAGTTGGCCAGTTCCTATTCCTAGATAATGGCAGCAGTGGAGTTTCTATGGTTACATGGTGAGGTAAAAAAAGGCACTTTTCCCACCTGTTTAATATTCTTCAATGCAAATAGCAGCTGCTATCTTTTATAACAGTTCCAATTAATACAAAACTTAATAATACAAAAATTAATAAAAAAGAAAGATAACATGTCCACATCATTAAACCTCTCTTCTCCTTTTCCAGTAAACTCAGATGGGACTATGGTTTGTCAAAGCAGTAGAAACAGAAATCAGCTTGTTAAAACATATAGGTTAACAAGGCATGATTTGATCTGGCTGACAAGCCCCACAACTCTTTCTTTGATCTCCTGCCTCAGATCTTGAGCTTTGTGAATGCAGTGGTTTCTCTTTGCAGCAGTTTGTATGACCCTTATCTGGCACAGGTTATGAAAGCCAGGTACTTTCTCAACTGAGGAAGCCACAGAGGTATCATAGATTATCAGGGGTCTCAAACTCAAATCACCATGAGGGCCGCATGAGGATTAGTATGTTAGCCCAAGGGCCACACCACCGAAACCTTACCATACAATGACATTGCAAATACCGGCAATAATCATGTCATTGCAGGCCACAGGAAATAGCTTTATAGGCCACATGTTTGAGACCCCTGGATTATGCTGAATCAGTTCTGAAAACACTTCCACATAAGCAGCCTCTCTCACTGAGCTTAAGGGGACTGTTTTTATTCATAAAGTTACTCATTTCCTGAGTGTTTACAGAGTCCTGAAGGTGTAAAGATATCGACTTGTTCGGGGTAAACTTAGGCATGCATTGGTGATTTATCTATGTAAAAATGGAGTAGTGTATTTTAAGCATGACCTTCAATTTGTTGGTTGCTTCTGCTAGCTTGCTTGCTTAACTCCCTTTTCTTTGTGATCCACTATAATATACAACAAATTATGCTGAAATGCTGGGTACTCCATGCAGACATAAGGTATGCACCTTCACAGGTCCTACTGAGGAGTCACAAACTAAATTTAGACTAAGTTTAAGTAACTATAAGTAATTTATTTCTATGGATAGTTTTGTGAGCTATGCTCAAGGGATTCTGAATGAAAAGATTTTGTGCTCGCCAGAGTCACCATCAACTTGAAAGTTAATCAGTAAACAAACCAAAACAAAAAAGAATTATTAGTTTCAGATACTACATTTGCATCTGAATCTCCCTGCCAATATCGTGGTTTTAGTGTCACATTTCTCTATCCACCCCCCACCCCCAGCTGCACACAAAAAAGGCACAAGAGTCTGAACAGAAAAAGGAAAACAGTGATACTGGAGGTCCTGACAAATGTAAAAAAAAAACACCTGGAAAATCAGAAAAGCAATATCCTGCCCTACACCCAGTCTCTTTCAGTTAAGTTTTAATAATACATTTCACTTGTGAAAGCAGAAGGCCAAAAATACTGAGAAGGAAATACTCTTTTCCAGTTGATGATGCTCCTTTAATATCAATTCCAATTCATCAGTTTGTGCCACTCATTGTTAACTGTGATCAAACATAGGGTGATCTCAGAAACAATAGCTTCAATAAGACATACATTTATTTCACTTAGGATATTTGTCAGGAATTACAGCCAATGTTAGGTTTGAGCTCTCTGGCATTAGATACTTTATGAAAGGACATTAAGAAATTTACTAAATTACAAATCAATTCCCATGCTCTATAATGTGCTTAAAATGAAATTGAGGAAAACATTTTAGCCTTCTGCCCATCCATGAGAAATATTACAAGTTTCTCATTTCAATTATGATATGGCTAAAATGAAATTAATTTAAAAGAAATACTCTGATTAGATACACTGCATATAGACAAAGTGTTCTGTGCAATTTCCATCAGTTATTTTCTTATTTGTATTTCTACTATATATATTTATGGAAATCATGTACAACATGGCTTTTTCCACTTGATATGTTATAACAAATGATGGATATATTAATATTACAGGGACACAGCTGTATAATCTCAGCAGTGAAGAGCTCCAGATTTAGTGAGCTGTAACATGGACATAACAGAGTGACTTGTTAGGGAGATGTAGGGAGAGTGACTTGAAGGGAGGAAATTAACTGGTTAGGAGGTTAACCAATGGCTATGAGTGACATTAGATTAATGAGGGATGAGAGAGCATAAGGACAGGTATAAAGCAATGAGGGAACAGAGGATGGTGTAGTATGTTAACAAGTACTGAGAATATGGCATTGTTTCTTTCAATCATTCTTTTACACAGATTCCACATCAAAGGTCTCCAACATTTACAAACAATACAATCAATGAGGTTTGACAATTCTCTCTTACACTCAAGAAAAAGTCTCTCTAGAAATTAACAAGCAAGTATTTTTAGCATTCATCTTATGGACACAAATCTCCAAACATTTATGTATTTGAATAATTTGATTCTTGTGATTAGTCCTATTAAAATAAATGAGCCTGATCACTGGGCACTTTGTACAGCCCTGCATATCAGTGCAAAGTAGGTGTGAAATGCTACCAATCATGATAGCGATGCTTTACACACACTTTACAGTGGTGTAGATGCAAAGCAACAGTGAATCAGACCCAATGGAACTATCCAAAGTAAAAAGCACAATGCCTTACAGAAAGTGTTTAATAGGATTGAGTAGCAGAAAATGTTTATAATAGGACTGAGTCCATGCCTGCATTTCAAGCAAATCCATAAAATCAACTTCCTATAATTTTCAGGGTTAAAGTTGGGAAAAGGGGGGCTTGCTAGATATACTTATGTCAACGGGGTAATACAACAGTTCTCAAACTGTGGGTCATGACCCCAAGTGATGTCGCTTCATCAGCAGATGGGGTGATGACAATCCTGAGCATGCAGAGGATGCCATTTTACAAAATGGCCTCCTCCACAGAGCATGACCTCAAACACATCATATGTGCAAGGTCATGTTGCACTGGAGATGCTACTTTGCTCTATAAAGCAGTGCTCTCCATGCAGCATGACCTTGCACACCCCGTGTGTGAGATTACGCAGTCCAGAGGATTCCATTTTGTAAAGCAAAATGACAGCCTCACTGCAGCATGACCTTGCAGTACAGTGTGTGTGAGGTCACCCTGCAGGGAGAACATTTTTAAATGGCAACTCCAATGCTGTCAGGGCTAGTGGGAAACAATACATGTGAAAACAGGGAAAATGTTTGGGAACCGCTGGTGTAACATGAAGTGTAAGGCAACGCACACTTAAAATCACCATCTCCACAGTCATGGAAAAACTCAGGGTTAATTCCTGCCACTTGACTGCTAGAATGCTGCATTATTCATGCAGTGGCAAAGAACAGAGTATATACCACATGAAATATATACATAGCCTCAAGCAACAGCTGACTAAGCTTTAATCAGAAGAGATAAGGATAGTTTGGTTTTGTCTGAAAGTATAAATGTATGATGCTCCTTTAAATTTTGCGCGCTCTCTCTCTCTCCCCCCCCCCACATGCGTAAGTAAAAACAAAAAATGTATATACTTTACTCTTTCTACTGAAAACTAAATACATGTACCCTTAAAATATTCTGGATGAACACAATTTTAAAAGGTTTTTCTTCCTTTATTTTACAAAATACTTAACAAATGCTCTATGAAAGCTGAATTTGTTGAACCAGCTGTAACGCTGATTTCAGTCACCATGGAGTAGCGCTCACTGAATTATCATTACTTCTGTGTTTTAAGATTTGTAATAAACTTCCAAATACTGCTTACATTTTTTTTTCCTATACAGAGAGTTTTGACTACAGATTTCTTCTTTCTGTATTTTAACTCATTACCCTACATTAAAAAATAAAAATAACAAAATCTGGGAAGTCCTCCAGGTAACTGTTCCCAACAATAACTGATAATAACCTAAATCCAACCTTCTCTTAGAAAACTACCACTTTAATTCACAGGTTTAAAGGAAACAGAATCATCTAGTATGCCTACAAAGTTCAGATCTGAACAAGCAAATCCTTACCCAGGTAAATAATGCAGCTGACGTCAGGGGATCTATTTATGTAAGTAAAAATTCCTCACTTGAGTCAGGATTGTGGAATCAGGTTCTACTTTAAATTACTTCTCCTACCTTATGCAGTGGCATATTAAATTTAACTCACTTTATAATTTTGCTATTCAGAAAGAAAGCATTAAAAAGCATGTGGAGTAAAGTATACTTACACAAGATGCAAAAACATATTTTACCTTCATATTCAGCAAGGCACACACATTCATAGCTATTGACAAGATCTCTACAGTTGGCAGCATTCTGGCAGGGTGCAGAAAGGCATTCATTATATTCCTCTTCACAATAAAGGCCATGGTAACCTAAAGCACAAGTGGGGGGAAAAAATAGAAAAAGCCATGAAATGCGTCCTGATAAAAGATAACAATATAGCCATCTTGGATTGCAGGTCATTAACTGAAAGACGCTGTGCCCTTCAGGCCATAGACTATCTACTATACAAATCAAATGTACTTAATAGGGTAGACAGTCTGATACTATGAAAGATAAAACTCTGTATATTTTTTATACAGCGAACTACATTTCCCTTGCTACAAAGACAGGTGACCATGACCATTACTGAGTGGCTGAAGAAAGTGTTTTCTCTTGCAGCAGTGAAATAATCCAGTAATTCACCAATTTTCTTGATTCGTTTTGCCTTGCAGCAATCTAACTGGCACGGAGTGATGATGATCATGTATACTACAGTTAGCATTTATGCTGTATCTTATTCTTAGCACTGAACAAATTCAGAGTCCTGCACAAACATTTAACAATTTGATTTTCGCAGTACTCATGGGAGGTAGGCAGGTATTACAGCTTCATCATGCACATGGAGAAAATGGGAGCATAGAAAAGACTATGTGACTTGTTAGTGGCATAACATGATGAGAAATCATGAGTTACTTAAGCCACTTGACCGTGCAACCTTCGCATGGTCTTCTAGTCACATATGCCAAGTTCCAAAGTGGCAGCTGTGTTAGTATAGTCCAGCAAAAAAAAAAAAAAAAAAAAACCACACACACACCAAGGAGTCCTGTGGCACTTAAAGACTAACAGATTTATTTTTCACACAAGCTCATCTGTCTAGTATAGGGGTAGGGCAAGGACTGACTAGCTGTACTGAAGTTTTAGAAGAGTGCTGACTGATTACAAAAGCACCATCACAGCTTCCTCCCTTTCCACTATACTGCATTTTCCTCTGGGTCAATGCACATCAAACCTCCTAATTTGCAGTGTGTGTTCGTGATGTGAAATGTAACATATCACAATGTTACGTATGCTGCCATGGTAACAAAGAAACAAACAACATTTATCTTCCTGAGCCTGTTTTTGCACACGGTCAATTGTATCTGGAGCTCACTTGGGGAAAAAAGCATGCAAAACTGCAAGTTTACGTGAAGGACACAAAACTACCAAGGAAAAGTTTTAGCTGACAATAGAACTTTTGCAAAGTATTTCATAAATTCCCTTCTGATTTTGCCCTGTCATTTTTGACAAGCTACAGCTAGCAATTCCTATTATGCTTTGCGTATAAATTACAGAGAACTTGCATATTGTATTTGTTTCTTGATTCTCCTGGCCAACTTACTACGGTATCCTACATTATTTATATAAAGTTACAATTGTGTGTAATACTTGCACACAATTCTACTCAATACCATGAAACTCTTTAAATTATTTCTTAAAATAATTCAAATCTCTCTTTTTTTTTTTTTCTTTTTTTTTTTGGACCTAGGGTTTCTATTCACTAAAGTTCCCCTTCCATCTTTCAGTTATGTATTACCATCTGTATTTAAACTGCATGTCCTTCCATCTTCAGCATCTATTATTTATTAAATATGTTTCTACTTCTCCCTCAGTTCAGTAGTCAGACCTAATTTTACAGCCAATTAAGACTTTTGCAAGTTAGAATTGATATTCATTCTCCCACTTTTATTGAAGCTTAATAATCAGAATTATTTAGTTTCAGCAGTCAAATTAAAACTTACATTTGTTTTCTCTTTGTTAACCAATCTTTAGGTTAGAGGAATTTAAATACCACAGGTTTGTTTGACCTTTTACTGATCTGAGGTGATATTCTCTACAATGGAAAAAGCAACAGCTAATTTACTGAACTCAGCTCAAGTTGTTTTGGATTTCAAATTAACATGCTCTTTTACCTTTAGTGGGAAATATGGAAGGTGAAAGATGGGGGTTTTATTTTGTACAGGAGATTATACCAAAGGCTTTTTGATTTCTTAGAAAGAGATAAAGAGTTCTTTTTCTCTAACAGCATGTCTCTTTTGTAATAGTGAATATTCAGTAGAAAGAATAGACTTCGGTATTTTCCTACCACATTCATTAATCCAGTTGCTATGCTACATGAAATGACAGCTAAAATGAATGCTAAGGACTCAGCTGTTGTTTTGCAACAAGCCTTGACCTGGTCTACACTGCGGTGCAATTTCGGTGGCAATCGAAGGGAGATATGCTAAATACTTAAAACACCTTGCATTTCTGCCTCCAACTGCCTACCACCTATGTACCGCAGAGTCCTCACAGCACTGACTCAATGGGCAATGCCTTCTTGTCATATCAGCACTACACTTCTTGCCAGGTAAGTCATAGCCAATCAACATCCAGCTAAGTCTGAGTTCAGTTGAGTGCATCTTACAGACATGCAAGTAACTTGCATAATCAATGTTCCACAGTCAGCACTGCCATCAACAGTGTTGCCTTGCCCCTTGCGTAAGGGGTAATGCCAGTGGTGGATTTGGGGCCTCTGCCCCCTCCCCGCATCAGTGGTCCCTACCCGCCCTCACCTGGGGCTGCAGCTCCCTCCAGTCTACAGCCCTGCCCTCTGCAGAAGGGCCAGTGCCTGGAGGGCTGGGGCCAGACCAGCTCCAGCTTGGCTGATTGGTGCCCCCCCCTCCCGTTCCCACAGCAGCCCAGGCATGTGGAGCAGCTTCCGGTATGGCCTGGCCATATCTGAGGTTGTGTGTACTGCACAGCACAGCAGCCATCCCCATCCCCATCCCCATCCCCAGGGATGGACTGGCTGGCCTAGGGGCAGGGCAGGATAGCAGAGCCCAGCCTCTGGGCTGGCACACTGCACCCCCAGGGGCGGCTCAGCCAGCCGAGGGGTGGGATTGGGGCAGCAGAGGAATGCAGAGCCCAACCTCTGACGCAGCATGGCTCCACTCCCCCCGCCCCGGGTCGCACGGCAGATGACCCCCCACATTCTGTGGGCCCTTGGGCCTGGGCCCCTGCTTTAATCCTCCCATGGGTAATGCACAGTTGTGCTTCCTCAGGAAAGCACACAAAAGACCATCTTGTGACCTTGCTCCAGGGGGAAAGTAATTCCCCCCCATCTGTGGTAATGGTACTTAGTGCCAATTACTTCCTCGTCTGTACTGACCAACGCATCAGAATGGTAGAGACTTATAGCCACTCAGTCCCTGTCCCTCCTTGCTCACCTGCATGGGGAAGGACAACAGAAGCTTTGCAGAGCTGCCCTCGTCTCCTCCTCACTCCTCGCCCCCAGGTACCAATGAAGGTACCAGGGGATGCAGGAGCATTCTGCCTTCCTCCTCTCTTGTGGAAGCATGTAAAGTGGCTTAAACATGAGCCATAAAGGTAGTGTTATTTTCAACATTACCAAAAATTCACCAAATGGCCCCTGAACACCCAATTCTCCATCATCAAATACCATATACAATATCGAAAAATTCCTTTTTTGCCCACTAGAGGGTGGATTATGTCTATACACTCTTTTTGAATCCTCAGAGGGAAAGGATACAATATTTTCATCCTGATACCAAGCTTCTGATTCTAGTTGCACTGCAGTGAATAGGAAAACTACAATAGGATCAGGCCATTACTACTGCACGGAAAAGTGATGTTTTCATTTCCTCTCATGAAATCAGGATGTGTCATACACCCCTTAACAAATCCTCCTGTTTTGTGCTAGTCTTCGTTAAAATCCTCTGACTGTTTACACTGCTGAATACATGCATCTTCAGAAATCTATATCAATCATTTTTATCTTTCCTGTCAAAGACACAAAACAGATACATTGACCACAGATGTGTCTCTTGTTGACAACTTCATCTGTCTCTGGCATCTTTATTAAGACTCTGCTGCTTTTATGCATCAGAATTTATTTAAAAATCTTGTGTGCTAGTACAAACCTCAGCTGATTGTCTATATGGCCAGACAAAAGCAATAAATAATCTCTACTTTATTCTGCAACTCCAACTGCTGGGTCATCAGTGCAATGTTCTTCAGTGCTGCGTCAGCTGAAAAAACATCTTCAATTATACAATTTATGTTTTACAGGCAAAATGGACAGCTGAACTAATAGCGCTCTTTTTCCCAGGTGACAGTAGAACTAGAATGTGCCCAACAGCTACATCTTCACATGTGCAAGCAGGGCACAATCAAGTGCAGATGCTCTCTACTCTTGGGCAGATGCATCTTCCTTCACGCATTCCTTGCCCCTCACCTAGGAGATTGTTGAAGAATGGGAAAATTTTTCAGGAAAAATCTGTCCCTGATTTTCATTTTAAAAAACTGAAATTCAACATTTTCTAACCAACTTTTCCCAAGCCCTTTTTCCTACTCACTGCTCCCTTCCTTTGCCATCCTCCCTACCAAAGATGGACAGACCCCCCCCCCCACCTCTTTCTTTCCCTGGAATGCCAAATTTCTTCTCCTTCCTTCTCAAACACACTTTTTTCCCCAAGGTCACTCACAGCTCTTCCCATACATTTTCACCACCTGACTCACACATGTACATCAAGGTCTCTCTCACACATATCCCTCTCACAAACTTCCCAGGCTCTCTCCTACCGACTCTTCTGAGGGGTTTGAGTCCATACACAGTGAGGAGTCCAGATAGATTGGCTTGCAGCAGCTGGGATCTCTGCCCCATGTATTCTCCAATATGGCCTACAGGTAGTTCCTTTAGTACAGCAGTTTTCAAACGTAGGGTTTTCAAACATAGGTTGCAGATCCTCCTGCTGCCACCGCCAAAATACTGGAATGCACTCCTCCAGGATGTAATTGTTGGGTTGCAGGCAAAAATGATTTTTTTTCAACTGGGCCCCAGGGGAAAAAAGTTTGAAAACCACTCCTTCAGCAGGTGAGCTGCCTCTGTAGACCGCTACTCACAGAAGAGCTATAGGAGCCAGACTTGGGAGGGCACACAGAGTTTGAGTCAGGCAGCCTGCTGAGAAGAACCACTGGCTATTTCTCAACCTCTCCAGCAGGACGTGGTGGGGCCAAAGACACAGCAGCTCTCACCATCCTCTTTTCAGTTTCTGCACTCATAGGCCAATGAAAGGCAGGAGGAAAACTAGCTCTCCTATATCTCCCTAGGTTGATGATGATCAAGAGGCAAAACTCCTTATGTTCCTATTTCTTAGCAACCCTTTTTGCTCTTGCCAACCCAGTTCATGACCCTGACCACCTCTATGTGCTGGTCTAATAGGGTACAGTACAATAAAACTCCGTTTTGCTTTGCCTAGTGCCATTTCACACAAACTTAATCCTAAAGTTTCCCAGAATTCCACACACAACAAGAGAAGCAGAGAGAAAATAAGAAGCACAGCTGAGGAAGAAAATATTTGTGGTGAGGTCTGATAAACTCTGAAATTAAATAGTGATTCAATAAGACAGAAAGTTATAGGTAAGCTGCTCCAGATGACAAAGGCATGCTCACCAACACTGACCAACTTGTGCCAGACAGCAGTAGCAGAACCAGGGTGAGAAATGGCCTCTGAGACAGCTGGCCCTAACCTGCAGCCACCACAGCTGGGGTCTTGAGACTGGTCTGCCCCCATCTGCTAACCTATTGGTGAGGAGGGAAGATAGAGAAGGGGAAGAAAAGCACAGAAAAGAACTGCTGCAACTACAGAAAAGCTGCAGCTACCCACATTGAAGCACTGAGAACAATCAGCCTCTCCCCCCGCTTACTACTTTGCAGCAAGGAAAGCAAAGAGTAGAGAAATATTCCTGGCTATTGCCACTGAAGTTGCCAGTCCCCAGTTCACTTTGAAAGCTTTTTCCTTACCCTTTCCTCTTCCACGTGTTCTTATTATTATATAAATGATATAGTTTGGTTAGTTCATAGGATCATAGGTTTGGAAGGGACCTCATGAGGTCATCTAGTCCAACTCCTTGCCAAAAAAGCAGGACCACTCCCACTAAATCATCCCATCCAGAGTTTTGTCCAGCCGGGCCTTAAATATCTCTAAAGACAGAGATTCCACCACCTCCCTAGGTAGCTCATTCCAATGCTTTACCACTTGCCTAGTAACAAAGTTTTTCCTAATATCCAGCCTTGACCTCCCCTGCTGCAATTTGAAACCATTGCTCCTTGTTTTGTCTTCTGTTACTACTGAGAACAGCCTAGCTCTGTCCTCCTTGGAGCATCCCTTCAAGTAGCTGAAGGTTGCTATCAAATCCCCCCTCAGTCTTCTCTTCTGCAGGCTAAATAAGCCTAGTTCCTTCAGTCTTTCTTCATAGGGCTTGTGCTCCAGCCCCTTGATCATTTTGGTTGCCCTCCACTGGACTCTTTCTAATTTGTCCATGTCCTCTTCGTAGTGGGGAGCCAAAAACTGGACACAGTATTCCAGATGCAGCCTCACCAGTGCCAAATAGAGGGGAATGATCACATTCCTCGATCTGCTGGCAACACTTCTGATGCAGCCCAGTATGCCATTGGCCTTTTTGGCAGCAAGAGCACACTGCTGACTCCTATTCAACTTCCCATTCACCATGACCCCCAGGTCCTTTTCTACAGTGCTGCTACTTAGCTGATCACTCCGCAGCCTGTAGCAGTGCATGGGATTTTTCCGTCCCAAGTGCAGGACTTTGCACTTGTCCTTGTTGAACCTCATGAGATTTCTATTGGCTCACTGCTCCAATTTGTTAAGGTCTCCCTGAATCCTGTCCCTGCCCTCCAGCGTGTCTACTGGTCTCCCCAGCTTGATGTCATCTGTAAACCTACTGAGTGTGCAATCTATCCCATCAGTCAGATCATTAATGAAAATGTTGAACAGAACTGCCCCAGGATTGACCCCTGGGGCATACCACTCGTTGCCAGCTACACATGGAGCCATTGATTCCTACTCGCTGAATCCGTTGATCTAGCCAGTTCTCTATCCACCTTACACTCCACACATCCAACCCATACTTCCTTAACTTGCCGATGAGAATGCTGTGGGAAACTATATCAAAAGCCTTGCTAAAGTCAAAGTATATCACGTCAACGGCTCTTCCCACATCCACAAATCCAGTCATCTCATCATAGAAGGCAATGAGGTTGGTCAAGCACGATTTACCCTTGGTGAATCCATGCTGACTGTTCCTGGTCACTCTATTTTCCTCCAAGTGTTTCAGGATGGATTCTTTGAGAACCTGCTCCATGATTTTTCCAGGGATTGAGGTGAGGCTGACAGGTCTGTAACTCCCTGGATCCTCCTTTTTGCCTTTCTTGAAGATAGGCACTATATTTGCTTTTTTCCAGTCCTCTGGCATCTCCCCTGTTCGCCATGAGTTTTCAAAGATGACAGCCAGTGGTATTGCTATCTCATCGGCCAACTCCCTCAGCACCCTCGGATGCAGGTTGTCCAGCCCCATGGACTTGTGCACATCCAGCTTCATTAGGTAGTCCCTAACCTGACCTTCTGTCACCAAGCACCTCTTCTTCTCTCCAATCTGCCATATCCAGTGTAGTGGGCTGGAAGCTGGCCCTGCCTGTGAAAACTGAAGTAAAAAAAGCATTGAGCACTTCAGCTTTTTCCTCACCCTCCATTATGAGGATTCCTGCCCCATTCAGTAAGGGACCTACACCATCCTTGATCCTCTTCTTGTTATTAACATACTTGTAGAACCCCTTCCTGTTACCCTTCACATTCCTTGCTAGCCACAACTCCAACTGTCCTTTGGCCTTTCTGGTTTTATCCCTGCAGGCCCAAGCAATGTCTTTATATGCCTCCTTAGTCATCTGTCCAAGCCTCCACTTCCTATAAGCCTCCTTTTTATGCTTTAGCTCAGCACAGAGATTCTCTGTTAAGCCACACTGGGTGCCTTCCACATTTGCTGTTCTTTCTGCTCATCGGAATGGTATCTTCCTGTGCCCTTAGCAGGGTTTCTTTAAAATGTAGCCAGCTCTCTTGGACACCTTTCCCCTTCAGATCAGCCTCCCAAGGGATCCTGCCCATCAGTTCCCTGAGGGAGCCAAAATCTGCTTTTCTGAAGTCCAGGGTCTGCGTTTTGCTTCTTTCCGTTGTTATAGGAAAAAAAATTCCATCTAGGGTGCCTAGGTGGGCCAATCAGTACCAGATACCACAGCTTAGTGGTTGAAAAGATTTTTATTCTTGTATAAGAAAGGAAAGGTTACAGAGTTCCAACAGAACCAGTAAACTTCCCACCCCCCTAATGCCAAAGCTATAGCTTATATACTGTCTAATAAACAACTTGCATCACCATGCATATGTTACAGGATAACCACAAGGCTTTTCCTTCTATCATTCTTTGTTTGTCCTTTGTGGACGTGTCCTTGCTTACTTATCCCTCTTACAACTGCTCTTTGTATAGCTGGTGAGTTGGCAATTTTCCACTGAACCTTGCTCTATTACTTGGCTAACCTACATTGTTTTTACCTATTTCACTGTTAGTTTTTTTACACCATTTTCCGTTAGTCTTATTTTTATTAAAATGCACATAGACCTTCTATATATTTTCCATAACAGCGTTAATCAGCATCTTGAACTCTATCATCTCATGGTCACTGCTGCCCAGGTTGCCATTCACTTTTATGTCCCCAATCAATTCTTCTCTGTTTGTGAGCAGGAAGTCAAGAGGTGCAAAGCACCTAGTTGGTTCCTCCAGCATTTGTACCAGGAAATTGTCCTCAACACTCTCCAAAAACTTCCTGGATTGCTTGTGCACTGCTGTATTGGCCTCCCAGCAGATGTCAGGGTAATTGAAGTCCCCCATGAGAACCAGGGCCTGTGCTCTGGAAACTTCTGCCAGTTGTCCATAGAATGCCTCATCCACCTCCTCCTCCTGGTCTGGAGCTCTATAGCAGACACCCACCACAACATCCCCCTTGTTGCCCTCTCCTCTAAGCTTAACCCACAGACTTTCAACTGGCTCATTTCCACTTCCATAAGGGAGCTCTGTGCAGTCATAGAGCTCTTTTACATATAGCACCACTCCTCCCCCTCTTTTTCCCTGACTGTCCTTCCTGAACAAATTTATACCCATTCATGGCAGAGCTCCAGTCATGCAAGCTATCTCACCACGTCTCTGTTATTCTAATTATATCATAGCTCCTTGTCTGCACCAGTACTACCAATTCTTCCTGCTTGTTTCCCAGGCTCCTCGCATTTGTGTACAGGCACCTAAAATACTGGGCCGATCGCCCTACTTTCCCATGTCGGTTTTCAATTCTATTGCATCTACCTCCTTGCATTTTCTCACGGTGTTGTCCTCTCGCACTTGCCTCAAGTATTAAAGCTTCATTAGAACATCTAACACAATTATTTGGTCCCCCCGCCCCCTATGTTCCAACCACCCTCTGGAGACGTAGACCTGAATGTGTTGAAGGGTCTTATCCATGTGGGATTATAAAATATGTGACACCCTGGCATGACATTTCTATGTCTACTAATAAATTAATTTCTTTCTCTTGCGCTATCATTATTGCATTTATATCCCCTTTTGACAGACAGCATATAATGTAGGTGGTGTGAGTATATGAATTTTGGTGGGGAGAGGAGAAAGAAGTATTTCATTTAATAGGAAAATTCTTATATTCATATGTTTCAAGGGCCACTCAAGTTAGATGATAAAATTTGTTTTTGCTCAGGGTTGAACTTGCAGCCTTTTTCCCACTTCAGTCTTGTTCTCAAAAAAGCTAAGGATCTACAAAAATCAAAAACATTTTCTTTGTCAATGATAGCAGGAAAGATAACTCGGTTTAGAAATCCTAAGTTTTGTGAAGGTCACTTGGAGACTGGCTCTGATGCTGATCTTTCTGATTTCTCACATTTTCAGTGGGCCTGCATGTAGGTTAGTGTTCATCTGCTAAGCCTGATGTTACTAAAAATAGCGTAAGTGTTTCCTGAAATATAATCACCAATCTTGCAATTGAATCCACGTAGGCAAGTTCTTGAAGCTATCTGGAGCCCCCATTAGGGATACATACTGAACTTCTATATATAACATAGAAATGATACATCTCATTTATTTTATCCTCAAAAAAAAATTTCCACACAGCATCAAGCTGCTTTTAAAAGAGAATTTACACATTTTAGGTGTTAACCTAGTGTCTGTTTAAAAAAAAACAAAAACAAAACACCAAAAAAAACCCCCAAAAACCCTCATCACTTATAATAAAATATCCTACTACAACAAATCATTGAATCAATGGTTTTCAAACTTTTAGAACTGACCCCTTCCCCCCAACACCAAGTCTCCCATGTCCTACCCTAGCAAAAGAGGACAGGTGAGTCAGGAGTGGGGAAGGCATTCCTGCTCGAACCCTGCCATACGGGGCAGAAGCCTGAGCTGCCTGCTATCATCTCCCCTTCCATTCCTTCTTACTTTCCCAAACGGAGTGTACCTACAGTTTGAACACCACTGCATCAGATAAAATATCTCTATTCATCCCAGCCTTGCAATAATGACATCCAGTACTTTTTTTAAAAAAAAAACATCCATATAAAATAGTAGTTTGTGAGCACTTTGCAGATTGTGCAGATATGCAAGTGTAATAACTGCCATTTATCACTCTTCCACATAGCACAGTGGGCCAGAAAACATGGAAATCAAGCTGCCTCCCAGGCAAAGATAATTTCATGGTCCCTGGGCTAAAGGAAGCAGTTTAAAATTCTTCTCATGTGTAATTTCTTAGCAGAAGTAACAGAGATGAAAGCTGACAGCATATGCCTGATGGTGGAAAGAAAGGGCATAAAGGAAGGATAGTATCGAGACTTCAGATGGGAGCAAAATCTGGGGTTCCTTTGCCTCTGTAATTGGAAGCAATTAGAACCCCTTTAAAGTATGTCAAAACCAGAACTGCTTCCTGCAATCAAATGTAAGAAAAATGTAGAGGCGCATATAATACCATAGTCTCTACAATTCTGATAACATTAAGTTTCAGATAAGCTACATAACATCTGGAAGTAGGAATAAGACTTACTACCCCTAGAGTAAGTTTCCTCAAAACAAGACTTGAACATGTTACCAAGGCCAGGCCCTTAGAAGCTTGGTCTGCTTTTGTCCTGTATACACACAAGAGACTCCATTGACCAGGACCGTCAATCTTATCCCTTTTCACCAGCATCAAATCACTCAATTCTTTAAATCTGAAGTTTATAGCCATATGCAAATATGAAAACTAGCTACTTAAATATTTTGTCATACATGCAAGTAAAAACCCAACAGAACTACTGACTTCCATCTGAAGACCTGTCTCCCATCTGGGCCTGGTCTATTACTTTCTTGGGTCCAGTCTGGCAGTCTTTACCCATGTGAACATTGTCTACATAAAAATAGGGTTGGATAACATAAAAGAGCTGTAGAATGAGAAAGCAGATTTCAACACCAGCAGTGAAATCAAGCTGCTATGCAAGAACAAATAACAAAATGCCCACAAATATATTTACGTAGCTAATCTCAAAAATAGCAATATTTTTCATTTCTTTCTCCACTGAGCATGTATATTCCTGGGATTCAGGGCTTTGGGTTGATTTGGCATGTTTGCCCATGGACCATGCAAAAGTGAAACATGTCACATCATGTTTTATGCATGGCATATTGCCCTTTATAACCCTAAAGCATATTTGCTTCCCAGCAGTAGCTGAAAGATAATGTCCCAGAGCTTACATACTAATGATATTTTAATGCAACATGCTACTTTAGTGATGCATCAGGAATTACTCAAAAAAACCAAAAGGTTTACTGAGGCATTCAAACTCTCCGATCACAAACAATCATTCTTCCCTTCAATCAGTTCTGCAGCTAATCTTTCTTTCCAACTAGCCACACCCTTCCTTGCAAGCATGCTTCTCCATTAGCCTGCTGAACTAAACTGGTAACAGCGTGTTGACCAGCCAGTCTGTTTACGGAGCGCTGTTGCCAACCTGTCCATTTCCTTCTGCTCTCGCTTCCTCCCTTCCTGGATTTTCTGGAGTCTCCTCAATATTGACACAGTTGATTCTCACTCCCATTCATTGCAGGGGAAAGAGAAATCAGGAACAAAGAAGTTAATATTTAAAATCTCATCGATTTCCTAATTCTATCAAATGAATTTAGAAAAACAACACCTGCCAAGTTCTCCTCTCTTCAATTAAAAAGATATTTTTTCAGATATGAAAATAATTAGCAACCTGATATAAGTTTTAGTTTTCTCTATCTATTTAAAATAGGATACATAAGTTATATTTAAATATGATTAGACTTGTTCCTCTTCAACTGGATACCCAATTTAACCTGTTCTCATGGGATTCCTCTATTATGCAAACTAACGGTAAAGCAATTACATCCTTCAAAGATTATGACTGGAAAATTGGAACTGAAAGACTTATCTTCACCACCTGAAATGCAAAATTCATTCCAGATGCTAGAAAATAGCAAAGCTTTTGTCTCATATGATGCCATTCAACCATTCAGAAGAAAACTGCCCACTTCAATCATGAAAGCAATTGAGCTGATAACGTTTGGTGCCTTCCATACATCCTGTATATCCGTAACAGAGACCTAGTTACCCTGCCTAATGAAACAGTAGGCAAAGGAGTTGAAGATTTGTTGTCCAAGTTTCGGATCCTTCATTCAAAAAATACTTCTGGACAGTTTGATTTCTCTGATTCTGCTTGTACAGAGTCATGTCCAGACGACGATGTCCTGGCATAGCACTAGTGTGGCATAGCCTTGTCTTCAATTTCCTATTTTATTCCCACTGAAGAGAACCGTGTAATTTTACTACAACATGGCAAAATTCCCAATACAGGATGTAAAATGGCTTCTGTTGATTTCTGAATAATTTTGTCATCTGTTGCAACATCCGAAGACCTTATATGATGTTTCAAATCCATACTCTTTGCAAAACACCTGCTAGTTCATATAAAAAGTGCTGCAGTAATAGGTTCCATTCAAAATCTTCTGTATCTAGAAGCAATTGTTCAATTGTACTATTCACTAGATACAACACAAAATTCTTCATAGGGACCCAAAAGACAGCCAGTTAATCATATTGAATATAGAATGATGATTATCCAAAAAGAATTCATAAATGGGGAAGTTTCTTGTTTCCTCATTCAACAACTTTTACCAGTCTTACAAGATGTTTGTCTTGCACACTGGAGTTTTCAGGCAATTCACCCTTGCCAAGGAAAATGGTAATTTATTCAAATTTCACCAAACTATAAAATTATCTAAATCTGAAAGCGATAGGTTATGCATGGTCTGTCTTTCTCACAACACCAAAAATCAGTGGGTTCATCCAATTAAATCAAAATATTCCCATTACCTGTCTTTTGTCCTAAACTGCATCATTCCAAATCTCATTGTTTGCAGAACAATAAGGAGATACAACAACAGACTTCAGGTTATAGAAGCAGCAAGCTCTTTTTATGCTTACCCAGGCCAGAGGAAGGGTATCAAAGCATCTAAAATGGTATCACTCCAACTGGGGATCTATAGCTGCAAGTGGCTCTCATAGAATCTATTGATTTTAGCTCATTTTCCTCTGTTTGCTTTGCTCAAAGGAGCAATTTCATATGTCAGGCAATATGACAACGCAACACAAAAAGAGCTAAATAGTTGAACACTTATTGGTAAATCTCACTTCCAGCTTCCACATCACAAGCTCACCATCATGCTTTGCACTGGACATTGCAGAATCAGCTTATAGGATCCTTCCAAGAAAGCAAGAAGGGGGGAGAAAGAAGGTAAAAGAGAAGAAACCCCTTTTTCCTAGAAGTCAGGCGAATATGAGAGGAGAACAGATGCTGTGCTGACTGGAGCTGCAGAGGATAATGTTGCCATGTGTGCACTGCATTACATCTATATCATGATGTTGGCATGGTGAGGCAGTGCCACTATGCCATCATAGTGCACTACCGAGGTGACACTCTGCCTCTTTTCACTTATTTTAAAACATTATAAAAATGTTATTTCTTTATATATTGCCTTAACTGTTCACTTCCTATGCATTTCTAATATGAAACTTGAATTGCTGCTTGCTGTTCTACACATTGATAGATAGTAATGAGAAGAGGACATGTTTTCCTTCACTGTATTTCTGCCTGAAGGAACTTTCTCTGTTCTGGCTTCAACAACCATGTTTCTGTATAGTAGTTATAACTGTTGGAATATGGTTGCCTGCAACTTCTTCTCATGATACATCTGTATATGGAGAAACTGCATGGTGGGAGGTGGCAAGAACTCTCACAAGTTGCTGGGGGAACCCAACCCAACTTCTATATTACCAGCTATCATTATTATGATGGAGAAAATTAAAGAAAAGGGGGGTAAGCTTATTTTCTATGTGATCTGGAAGCCCTTATTTCTTGCCTATATCTACACATGCAGTTATCTTTGCTTACAGACCACTCTGACCGAAATCAATGAGTAAGGATTCCATGTGTGAATAAAAATTATAGGATTGAGCTCTTAGAGACAGCTCATTTTTTTAAGCACCTATAAATGGTTTACATTTCTTTCGTTCTGTTTCCAGGCCTTTCCCAACAGCTAATTTCAAGCCTTCCCATCCCTTTACTTCATTCTTCATTTCATTGACATTCGATACCTCACCTTAAAATCCTCACATTACAAGCTTCAGTTCTATAGATCAGCTGTAAATATAAGCCAACCCATATTGAACTCTGTGTATTTTCAGTGCTTACCCTGCAATTTCTGATTATCCAAATGGAATGTGTAGATTCCTATCATTATTCTAAACAGATAGAACATCTGCTCAATGTGTATTATATACTGAAAAGAAAAAAGGAAGTAATTTTAAACTATTTGTCTAAAGCTGCGTAAGTAGCATTAAAAGATCTATAAAACATGGAACTGTTTGGTACAAACCAGGGATACAGAGGCATTTATAACTGGTTCCAACACTGCGACAAATGCCATGTGCACAAGGATTCAGAGCACAGAAGTCAATCAGCTGAGAGCATGTAGGTCCCGTGAATCCAGGACTACAACTGCAGGAGTAGTCAAGTCTGTCTGCATAACAGGTCCCATTGTTCTGGCAGGGAGAGGAAGCACAGGGGTCTATTTTCTCTTCACAAGAGGATCCTAAAAATCCTAGTTAGAAAAAGATGGTTGTCATAAATAAAATTACTTTAAATATATATATATATATATATATATTTTAAAAAAACTCTCAGTAACTGACAGTTAAACATTTTAATAACTAATTCATTTTGTGGAAGAGTAACAAACATATGCATGAACAAAAACATTAATTCTGGCAGTTGACGTTTGTGATGTTATTACAACTCAGTGCATAAGGAGTGTAATCATTTTGGTGTAGCAGGATTTTAAACATTTGCAGAATCTCACATGAACTACACCTCATCTCAAACAATTATAAAGGTACACTGGTTAATTTAATTTAAAGAAAGTGAGCAAAATCAGAAATTGTGTAAGCAGGTAAAATGCCCATAAATACCTTACAGCCAACTTCTTCCCCAAGTCATAAGCGGTGATGTATGCATTTCAGTAGGGTGACTTGCATTTAGTGTACATACAAAATAAGAGTAACTTGTATTTGGAGTTGTGAAAGGAAGTGTTTAGTAATTCCAATCTTAAATATTCCAAAATGTTTTTTTGCTTGCAGTCACCTATGCTATAAGTAAAGTATATAATATTGTAATAAAATCAAGAGAGCTGGTACAACTGAACGTGGTGAAGCAACAGTAGCAAAAAAATTATAAAAAATTCTAGTACAGATTTTGATCTCAGCTACATTATTGCAGCTAAATATATGAGTTACTGTGGATTTACGTTACTGTATCTCGCAACAGAAATGGACAGAACTTTGGGGCTGCGCATTTCTTCAACCTTTCTTTTAGTTACTTCTCCCACTATACCCCCTCCTTCTGTCCACTTATTGTGTAAAGTACATTTATTGGCCACACTTACAGAAAACCACATGGATGTATCTTTTCTGCTTCATTATCACTTACACCCATTTTCTGACCACCTGACATAACTACTGGAAAAGAACCAGTAGCACATGCATTTGTGACATCAGTGAATTTAGCCAAGGGATGTTGGAGTGACTCTCTGGAGATGATAGAGACTGAGCACTCCTGATGTGGGAATGCAGGGAGCAGTCAAGCCTATCAAGAAGGCTTGTGTTGTAGTTCATGTTGTGTTATTGCTGATTTCCATGTTAATAAACCATACCCTTGGAAGAGGCAGGTTTGGACTATGCAAGCAGGTTTAGACTATTCAAGCAGTTTTGAATGGCAAATATTCACAAGAACGTACATATAGCTAGTGGTGGAAACTATGTTTTTAAAGTAGCACAGAGGAAGTCTTACACGTGTGTGTTGAGGGACGTTCTGATAGAACATACAGTAAAAACATTTGGATAAGTTGAGGTACAGTAACTACAGATTAAGAAGTCTGAAATGGAACAGGAAGGAAAAGAGAAGAAATTCTAATAGATATATAAGCTTGTTTCATTGTTGGTTAATTCATCTAAAGATGAAAATTTTTAGGGCAGACATACATAGCTTCCTGGGCCACAAGTAAAAAGGTTTTATGCTGAAATGTGAAGAGCTGCTCACTGTTCAACAGTCTACTTTGTTTTAAGGCAAATGTTTTCCTTCTGCAGATGCTGTATCTTCTTATTCTTAAGACTATACAACTTAAAAGTGCACACAAATACTTACCAACTCAATTTTCACAGCATTTATGGGAGGTAAGCAAGTATATAGTCTGATTCTAAACATGGAGAAAGTGGGAGCATAGAAAAGCTATGTGACTTTCTAGAAGCACAACAGGATAGAAAATCACAATTTAGTTCCAAAGGGGTAGCTGTGTCTGTCTGCCATACTTTGTTGGACTCTGGATTCTTTTCCCATTACAACAGGTGCTTTGACCTTAATCTCCTCTATGTGCTGTTCCCCAGGGTTTGAATCTTAACAACTGCTCTGATTTACTGTTACAGTCTGACCTTATCCTATGACTTACACTTCCCTGCTTTTATTTTTCCTCCCATTCTGTAAGTTTCCCCATCTTCAAAGCATCTAGTCCACTTGACCATGCTGCTTTAGTCATGGTCTAACAAAGCACATGGCTGGCTGTCTTAATAGAAGCTGAAATAGCTTTTTCAATGCCCTGGGTTAAGTCAAAGCAACATTTCTTTACTATTTGGTAAATGATAAAAATTATCATTAGCACAGAAAGGGCTGGGAAGGGAATCAACTGGCCATATTGCAGCCTTCAAGCTATGTCATAAAACAAGACAACTAAAAAAATTTAACACCTAGTGCCAACTCATCCAAAGCCATAAAGTAGAAGAGGATAAAAAACCATTTAAATTAATAATACACTCTTACATCCAAGACTCAACGACTCTTCCCGTTGGTCTGGAGGTTAAACCACCCTGCTCAGTACCAAAAATAGATAGTAGGACAGCACCTAAAGCATTGACATACTAGACAATGGGAAGAACAAGCAAATGAAAAACAGCAACAAGCTAGACTGCTGCAGAAGTGTTTTTGCTCAGAATCATCACACCAGCGGACTGCCTTACAACAGTGAAATGTACAGAATGGAGGCTGACTCTTACCGAACACAGACTCAATGACCACAGACTAGGGATGGAAACTGGCAGATACAAAGTATGATTTAAAACTAGAGGAGAGACTGCCCAACTAACGTTACAGATTACAAATGGTAGCTATGTTAGTCGAGTTCTGTAAAACAAACAAGGTGGCTGGTGGCACTTTTAAAGACTAACAAATTTATTTATTGCATGAACTTTCATGGGAGAAAATCCTACTTCATCAGATGCTTGAAGATGGGGAATTTACAGAATGGGAGAAAAACAAATGTAGGGGAGTGTAAGTCATAGGATCAGATCAGACAGTTACAGCAAATCAAAGCAGTTGTTTGGATTCAAAGAATGGAGTACAGCAATTAGCAGCAGGGTGCAAGGGCTGGGGGAAAGGAAAGCAAAGTTACCCATTGTCATGGGAAAAAAAACATGACAGAGGAGACATTGATACTCAGACATTTTCTGCTTTAGTGTCCGAAACACAAGGAAGTACAAAAAACATTTATTCAAGGAACCATAAGTAAGTTGCATCAAAAGGTAATGGGGAAAAATGATGTCTGACCCTGGCAGAAAACAGCAAGATGGTAGTGACACTGTTCTATTTAGCAAGCTGTTAACAGATCAGAAAGAGACAATTACAACACTTGGATACAAAATCAAACCTCAAACATGATGCTTGACGCTACCCTGAGTGGGGTAAATGTGGCCTGATCGATACCTGAGGGAGCGTCTTTTTTCCTTACACTTTGGGTACACTTGTATAACTTGGAATGCCAATATTCTCTTCTTGAATTCAACTGAATTGATAGTTTAGGACTGATTCAAAGAGTTAAAATGTCAACTTGTCAAGTTTTTAACTATGTATCTGTGTGGAACAGGAAGACATTTGTGTCAGTGATATATTTTCTGATAAGATTGTGAAGGATCTACTAATTAGACAAAATACTAAAGTCACTACACGTATTGTAGCACCTCCTGCCATCTATTATTGACCATAAAGTTATTATTGCTCAAACAAAGTCACTGTACACTTCAGGTGGTCATATTTCAATAGTAATACATTTTCATTAATCCTGACAGCATGTTACCTGTGACTGTCTGGGTCTAGGGGACTGTTTATGATAACCTTTCATATTAATATTTCATATTTGCTATAATCCATATGTGATATGCCACATTTGGTACCAATAGAAAGGTTGTAATCTGCTAGGAAGGATTATGTGGTTTATATATAGGTGTCATATCTGTAATAGAAATTAGGAATATATTTGTTTTATGTGTTTCCAAGTTATTGGATTCTAAGGCATTCCCAGATGGGATGACTGTAAAACCACTGTCTTCTTAATGGCCCATTAAGGAAGCTTCCAGCTACAGTGAGGCTAGAAAGAAACCTGTTTGATGAGTCTCCCAGACTGACCATGTGCCTCAACTCCATTTTGATTTGGCAAGGACTCTGAGAGCATGGAGAAAGCCAAAGGTGATACAGGCAGTGGCCTCATCTCCATTTTGTCTTCAGTCTGCCTGCAACCAACACCCACCTCTGGAACTATTCTTCTTGGACTGACAAAGAACTGAGAACCACCCAGGTGCTGGGTGCATACCAAAGGAATTGGACTAAACCACAGACTACAAATTCTTCAAGGACTTGCTTTTTATGGACTCTGAATCATCTGATGTGTGTGATTCACTTTGACCCCTTAACATCTCTCATATTTTGTTTCTTTTCTTTTTATATTAAACCTTTAGTTGTAGTTACTGAAGGATTGGCTGGCAATGAGTATTTCTGGTAAGATCCAAGCCTATATTGTTCTGGGTGATGTGGCTGACCCTTTGGGGTCAGAAGAACCTATTTCTTTAAGAGACCCGGTGGCTAGGTGAGGACCGGAGGTGCTGATATGTGCAATAAAGGGGGCTGTTTCTATTTTGTTATGCTGGGTGATGACCAGAGTGGGGAATTAGAAGCATGTTTTGTTACTGACTGGGAGACTGGGTTAAGCGCCACCCATCAGTGGTTTGGGGTTTGGCCTCTGGTTTTGCAGCTTGCCCTGATTTTGGCACATTCAGAAAGTTATCCCAGGAGGCCTGGGCCACATTACCTCAAAAGAATTTTAACAAGTTTTGAGTTTTTCTTCCTCTTTCCATAATTAGCCATGATTCAAGCACACAAGAGAATTAAACTGATTTTATTTTACTGTAGTTTTATCACTGCAATAGCACAAAAACATTTCTATCAATATTAAAAACAGAACAACTCCACAAAACAAGCAATAGACAAAATTATATTCTCTAGTGCAACAACAAAGAAACAGCATACAATGGTATATTCAAATCATACTATTTGTTCTTCATCAGTGGACTTCTTAATTATACTCTAAGAGGCAAGTATGTCTGTGAACTAGTCTAGCAGTCAAGAAGTGCTGAAGTCTGATCCATGCTCTGACATGAAACTGATGTACAACACTGTCCAAAAAGCTCAATCTCTCAAAAACAGCTTCTAGTTTTGGAGAATTTGATTTTTGTATTTCTGGACTAGAACACTTAGGGTGTGATACTCATTGGTTCTGATCATCTACAACTCCTATTTAAGTCATTGTAGCTGGCCTTGAGCTATAATATACTACATCCATATATGTGCGCATATGTAGTAATATGTGCATTTATTAGCTAAATTCTGCTTTCAGCTACTGCAGTGTTAACGCTGAATACTGTCACTGATTTAAGGAGAATTACATCTTTAACAATAACTGACATCAGAAAAAGGTTCACAGATTTAGACTAAACATATTATATAAAAGAAGTAATGACTACAGGAACACTGACGTAAGCGAGAGGAGAATCAGACCCACAAGGACTGCCTCTCAGATGCATTAATTCTACTGCTTAAGACACTTGCTAATCAAAGGCAGCATGGTCCTATGGATGGGAGCCAGGAAACCCGGCCTCTATTCTTTGGTTCCACCACTGATCTGCTCTGTGACCTTAGAGAAGTCATTTCATTCTTATGAAAACACATTATCTAAGGAAGCATTATGCTTTGGCTTGGACTGCAATTTCTGGTGCTAAGAGACCAAGACTGTGAATGTCCTGCCACCAGCTCCCACAAGTTCAACATAGAACACAGCAAGCTTAACTGAAAGGGAAAAAAAAAAAAAAAAAAAGGAAGGCCAGCATACACATCCCCTGGAGAGATGAATCACAATTCATTACATGCACCCTGCAACAGCAGGTGAAAAGCGTTTTTTCATACAAATGTTCACAGTCATAACTCTTCAAGCTAAATAAAGGAATCAGAATACAAATAAAGAATATAAAGTATCTGTTCAAACTTCAATATATTAAATACACATGGACTAATAGTAAAACACAAAACAAGAAGGCAGGAGAAAAACTATATATTTTTCACATATGATGGTTTTTAACTCAGTCACATGATTTTTGAATGGTTGGTTGGAAGAGGCAACACTGCATGTGCTCAAAAATTCACTGAAGGGGGAATGGATTTAAATATGCTAACTCTTAAATAAATGAGTGTTTTGTGTTTTCCACAGTGGTCTGTTTTAAAGGAGGTGTGGAGTTATCTACCCCAAAAGAAGTGTCAGAAAGAAAGGTTTCTGGAGATCTTGGGCACACAGATGAAGTTAGAATGAACCACCTCTTTACTCCTTATATGCACAATAGCTGCTCCTTAAGCATAAGGGTTGTGACTTCTCTGAAAGCTTGTTCCTCCCCATATAGTCACATAAAGATCAGAGACAAATATGTATGCCAAAAGGCTTGGTCTGTAAGACCAGAGAAAGAAATAAAATTCCAGAGTTGAGAGCCTTCTGCAGGGAACACCTGGCCATCAGCCTGACAACATTTAAAATCTAGAAACTAACAAGCTTGAGCCACACAGCTGATCTAAAATATGATTCACTGCAGGAGAGAGTTTCTCTAACAGCAAGCATCTAAACCAGGAGTGGCCAAACTTATGGAACTCAAGAGCCACACCAGTTGATTATTCAACCTTCGAGAGCCGCACTGAGGCATATACTTTTACCTACTCCAAAATTACTAAGTTTAAAATTCATTGCACACTTTAATTTTATTGTAAAAAAGAGGACAAATATTGATCCTACTAATATCAGATTCTAATGATTACTTAAGGTTACCATGAAAATTAGGCCTATACAGTAAAAACTTAGCTGCTGCTCGATGTAGAAGACTGCAGGCTAGTGGAGAGTTTTTTAAAATCCCAACCATGCTGAACCTTTCCCCACTGTCCTAACCCTCTCCTGAACTCCTAGGCTGGGGCTGCTTTCCTAAATTGATTTGCTGACATTCTTCCGGGAGCCACAATTTTTCATTCTAGAGCCACATGTGGCTCCCGAGCTGCAGTTTGGCCACGCCTGATCTAAACTATGGTACCTGAAGATTTATAGATCAAAGTCAGGTGCCTGAAATGTACTAAGAGGAAGTCAGAGCAACATCTTACAATCTGGTCTCTGCAGCAGATAGTACCTACTACCCCCATGCAAAATGCAATGGATGTTAACAAGATACAGATTACTGCAGAGAGAATTATAAAGAATATGCCATAAATGCCTAGCAAGGCCAAAACATACACAGGCCATTTTTGGTCACTGCTGCATCAGGATTACAGAAGTACCAAAAGGCTGGAAAAAACCCTCAGCAGAGTATAAAGACCCTCTCTTCCATAGACTTCCAATCCTTACCCAAGGACCACAAACATTACCTCCATCTTGACGTGACTTAGCCTTCACCAGTTAGCTCATATCTACTTCCCAAAGTCAACCAGATACAAGAGGAAAAAAAGGCAGAAAAACTGAAAGATCTAAGGTGGGCAGATCTAAAATAATCAGCAAGAACTCATAACTGTGTATTACGAGATCAGCCAAGAAGCCTGCTGCGTCCCTGTTTGCTAACTCTGAAACCAGACTAAAAAGGATCAAGGAAAATCTGAGACCCCCAACATGACATCAGTGCCATCTCATTACATTCTTTGCAATAATCTTCCCTACAAAGAGAAGACTAACAGATGGATGTTGTTGTTTCAGGCAACAAAACAATTCCACAGCACATGCAGGATTAAAGACTCGAAAGCAAGTTGCCCCTGTGTTATCTTGGAATGTGTGGGAAATTCATTTAGTTAATTCTGCAGCTGCAGTCCTATGTACAAGTTAAATATATGGAAATACTAGAATCAAGTATAGTTACATAATTAAATAGAAGTCTGTCTTTTCAGTGCTTCTGGTTGTATATTTAAACCAATATTTACCAGTAAAATAAAAAAAAAAAGGTGAACAAAGGAAGGACACCATAGAAACAGTGAAGAATAAGTTTCTCAGCTTTACATTTATTTGCAGATAAATATCTGCTGAATTTTTCATCAACTAAATGGCAAACAGGAAGCCCTGAAGATAGGAATAATATTGGTATAACAGACATGATCAAAATCGGGAAATGACAAGGGACTTAAGATATTGGAATGCAGAATTACCAAAGGCAAAGAAATAAAGGAGGCAGTAAGGAGAGATGGTTATGTAAATAAAGAATTCTATTGCTGAAAAGCTATGATAAAAATATTTTTGCTGAGATAGATTAGACCATTTGACTAGAAGTCAAGGCAACAGAAATAGTGAAGTGATACTCTTTCAAAGTCTGTTGTAGACCTCCCACAGAGTAAGAAAAAGTAGATCAGGAAATGTTTTCAGAGATAAGGAAGCTCTGAAAGAAAGCCAGAACTCTGATCATGAAAGGATTTTAATTACTTGGCTTCTGGTAACAGCCATGCAAAAACTAAGAACAGTAAATGTTTTCAGAGGCAGTGCAAGACTGACTTTTATGCAGTTTGTGAACAACCAATTTGGTTGGTTATTATGTTATATGGAATCTTAGGAAATGTGCCCAAATGTGATAAATGAAGTTGGTGAATATCTAGAACTAGAGATTATAGAATCTTTAGATGAAATATATGGATAAGTCCTAAAGGAAGCAAGATTTTTGTTTGTTTGCTTTTTCTTGTAGAAAACATTTTTATGAAGAAATGCAAAATGCTCTATTGAATTTTCATAATAAATCTTAAAAGAGAAACATCTAACGTGCAACATTTCACCACTTTCACCAGAATATGTGGGTTTTTGGCACAAAATTAACAAAATTCCATGAGGCTAATCTTCACATATTTGCATGAGGTGAACATGTGCTATTTTTCCATTTCTGAAATAATAGTTGTCTTGTAAAATTGCATTTAAATTTACATGGAAAATACCAACACTATTAAAAACTACCAAATAATTTTGCTTTTCATGTAACTGTTTGTTTGTTTTTAAATGTGATGCAAACATTTACAAACAAATATACTTCCTAGACAGATGGAAAGCAAGAAGCTTTGAGATACTTCACTGTTAACTTTTTCAAATGATGAAAATTGATTTGTGCTTTAATTTCTGTCTCGTAGCCAGTTTTTGGTCAATGAGAATACTTTGCCTCTCAGAGGGACAAAGGCCTTTGAAAGTCTGAGTGAATTATATCTAGTGGTTCTTTTTTATCCACTTTGTTACTGACATATCCAAAGAACTCTAAAAACTGGTGAGACATGATTTTTCTTTGCATAAACTGTTCAGACCCTATCATATCTATATCTTCTGGGTGCTTTATTAATCTGTTTTTAACAAGCATTTCAAGTAATTTACTCATGGAAAGCTAACTAGTCTATAATTCTTCAGGCTTTCTACATCTTCATAATTTATAAAGAACAACATTTGCCATGCCCCAATCCCCTGCTATAGTAGCTGTTTTTAAGCATTATTGTTAGCATAAGAAATTCTATTTCTAGTGTGATCTTGTAGCATTTATGGGATTTTGTAAAACAAACATGCATTGGTTCAGGAGCATCTGAAGCAACCAAAATACTGAACTGAGCCAGTAGTACTCAAATCAACTAATGCAAAATGTATCGCTACTGTATTAAAGAGAACGAGATGCCAAACACACTAACTGTAGTATAAAGACACTCAGCACAGTAACTGTAGTATAATTAGAACAGGTTCTAGAGTGTGTGATGTAGATATTTATGGAATCCTGATAAGCATAAATATTCGAAACCTGATGGCTGTTCTTTCTCTCTTTTTTTAAAGCAATCTCTAGGTATTTCATTGCAGGTTCTTTTAAAGGTGGCTATACCTCCACATGTACTATCATGAGGCTTGAAATACGATGGTCAATGTGACAAACAAAACGCACTGGAAGTCAAATGTCTCTTTCCCACCCATTTCACATAGGGATGGAGGAAATTTCTTGGGTCATCTAATTCTGTCAAACATGAACAGAAGTCCCTTCTATCAACTTTTCTAAATGTAAAATCCAATTGTGCCTTGAAAACAAGTTGTGTCAACAACTCCACCTAGGACTTGTCTACACTGGGGTTGGGATTGTAATTTGATTTTAGCCTGTCAAATTAGAGTTAAAGCAAAGGCAAATTGCTTGCTCTCAATCTCATATCCTCACTGCTCACATTACTGAAACACAATGCACTGTGGGTTGTAGGCACAGGGCTTGTGGGGAGGCAGTCATCCCCCACTTACTCCCCCTCTCCTCTTCTCTCAAAAAAAAATCCATCCCCCCCAAAAAAGGCAGGAAAAGCTTTCCTTGCTGTTTCTCTGCCATGGGCACAAACAGACAGCACAGTGCCGCATGCAGAGACAGGAATTAACTGAAAACTTTCCAGGGCTGCAGGCAGAGGAGGAGCTATGTTGCTATGGTCTAGCAGACTGGAAAAACAGGAAAATCAAGATTAGAGCTACTCTCTGGCAACATGGAGCTAAATTCAAACTGGAGATTTCCACATCAGTGCTATGCCACTTGCAGGGGTGGTGTTATCAGGTCAAACTATAGCACCATTTAATTCAAATTTAATGCTTTGACTAGGGAGACAAAGGCTGCTGAAGGTCAAGGTAAGAAGCATTATGTCAAACTTTACCACCAATATAGATAAGGGCTTAGCACATTATTTCCTAATTTATTTTGGATATAGATCAAAGCTGAAACATACTGTTGAGCAGAAAACCATGGAATCATCAAGCCTGATTCTCTAGTTTATTAACCATTCTTTAAGGACTCTTTTAAACAATTAAGGATTATCTAATGGGTATAATGAATTGTCACTATTCAATCCATTTACTTTTTCATTGGTAAAGAAGCCCACTTATCAGATTTCTCACATATCTGATTTCTAAAATATGCGTTCTATTTAGGGAACTAAAAGGGCCATGTTGAAATGACTCCTCATTACTTCCCTCCCCATCAATTCTGCCATCCATTACATACTCTTATTTCTCCTTTTCTTTTCTGTAAAGTGGTTGTATTTTCTGTCCTCTCCTGTTCTTTTCATTTTCTATCACACCATACCTCCCAGTCCTCCAACCTCCAGGTTTTTTTAATGTATACTAGCTCCTGGCCTGTCTTTCTCCCACTGTGCTGAATTAGCACTTCAGAAAGAAAAGCTTTCTCTTAACATGCAACTACAATTAGGCACAGTCGGAGAAAGGTAGCAGAGCAAGAGCACAGGCTTACACTGGAAGCTGATCATGTTTTTTTAGAACTGAAACATGTCAGGGATCTCTAAAAATAGCAGATCTGCAATGTAGCACACCTGCAACTTCCAAGCAGCTATTCTTTGGCTTGTTTACAAAACAGTCTCCTCCTTAGTCTGCCTCCTCCCTAAAAATCCCCAAATAAAAAGCTCACAGAGAGATAATAAAATATTGTTTCAAATGGATTAAAAAAACAGGACAATGTAATTGCTCAGGGCAGTCAATACTGTATTTTAACTGTACCATCCACAACCTCAGTTTTTATTCTTCCCCTCCAAAACCTGAAATTCCTGTTGTTAGCAATGGCATATTGTATTTCCTTGTAGCTAATACGCTTGGTTGATACTGTAGCCCAGTACAACTTTGCCTGCCTTTGCAGAAGGGGACAGATGTGACCTCCGTAGCAGCATTTTCCCTTCCCTATGGTGGGGACAAAATTAGGAAAGATGAATACTCAATGGTAACATTAATGCAGCAGCAGCTGTGAGAAGGGGACCAGCACAACCACCGAGGGCAATCATTCATGAACAATAGCACTTAATTCTGCAAATTTGGAGATGCTTTGCCCAGAGCAAGCATCAGCAACTCAAAAGATAAAAAAAGCCATTTTTTAAAATTCCTTCACTAACCAAGTATTCTGAAAGCTGCAATGGGTGTAGTCTCCTGGTGGAGGGTGGGGTGAGGGCCAAGGCACATGCCGCCATAGGGTTCCTCAGTGGCAGGGGAAGCCACTGTCATGGGCCAGCCAGAGAGCCTGGCATGGGCCGGCCACAGGATCCCCTGGAGCTGGGTCTGTCTCCTGGTGGTGGGGAGAGGGGGGTGGTAGAGCCTGGAGCCACAAGAGGTCAGTCAAAGAGCTCCATGAAGCTCCAGAGCTGCAAGTTGCAGATCCCTGGCCCAGAGAATACTTTATATACAAAGATTAGGAGGCATGATTTGTAGCCCCATAAGAAGTTATGAACCTTAGAAAAAAGTTGGAAAACCACTGATCTATATTGTGGTTTTGTGCTGTTCATATTATATTAGCCACACAGTAGAAACCTGTTTAATACTATATTACATTGGCTAAAATTGTAGTAAGAAAATACTTGATATGAAAAGAACAGTTACTTACCTGTAACTTCTGTTCTTCGAGATGTGCTGCTCACATCCATTCCGCGTAGGTGTGTGAACGCCGACGTGCTCAGCTGCTGGAAGTTTTTTGCTTTCAGCCTGACCCGTAGGGCAGCAGCGGCTCCTTCCCCCCCGGAGTGGAGTGCGCAGACCTCCCTTCCTTAACAGGTGCTGCTTCTCTGCCCCCCTCTCAGTCCCTTCTTTCCGCTAACTCCGAGTGGGGCTGGAGGGCGAGTGCGGAATGGATGTGAGCAGCGCATCTCGAAGAACAGAAGTTACAGGTAAGTAACTGTCCTTTTTCTTCTTCAAGCAGCTGCTCACATGCATTCCACTTAGGTGAATAGCAAGCTTTACCTTCAGGTGGTGGAACGAGTTAATGCGCATGGGTGTGGAGGACTGCCTCGCCAAAGGCCGCGTCGCCCCTGGCCTGCTGAACCAAGGCGTAATGGGTGGTAAACGTGTGGATAGATGACCACGTGGCCACCCAGCAAATGTCCTGGACAGCAACCTTCACCAGAAAGGCCGCCGATGAGGCCAGCACCCTCGTCGAGTGGGCCCTCACCAATCTCAGGACTGGGACCTCCGTCTTCTGGTAACATAGTCTTATGCAGGACGTGATCCATGATGAGATTGTCTTTGACGATATGGGATTGCTCCTCACGCTCTCTGCGAAAGCCATGAAGAGCTGCATCGATTTACAGAAGCTCCTCATCCTGTCGATATAGAAGGATAGCACCCTCTGGACCTCTAAGGTATGCCAGCACCTAGCTCCTTTGAGGCATGAGGTTTTGGAAAGAACACTGGGAGGAATATGTCCTGATTTATGTGAAAGTTCGAGACTACTTTCGGGAGGAAAGCCGGGTGCGGCTGCAGCCGGACCTTGTCCTTGAAGAACACAGCATAGGGGGGTTTGGATGAAAGGGCTTTAAGCTCCGAAACTCTCCTCGTGGAGGTGATGGCAACCAGCAATGCCAGCTTCTGCGAAAGGGCTTGCAGCAAGCAGGTGGCTAAGGGTTCAAAGGGCAGTCCAGAGAGAACCTGGATGACCAAGTTCAGGTCCTACAGCAGAGTGGGGACTTTCACCTGAGGGAAAGTCCGGTCAAGGCCTCTCAGGAACTGGGTGGCCAGCAGGTGGGAGAAGACCGGGTGCCAGCCAGTGGGGTGTGGAAAGCAGAAATGGCCACCAAGTGAAACTGATGACAACCATTGCCTGCTCAGGCTACAGAGGTATTCCAGGACGTCCTGGATAGGTGCCTGCATGGGCAACAGGCCCTGTGACCGGGCCCAGAAGGAAAAACGATTCCACTTCAACTCATACCTTGACCGGGTAGAGGCCTTCCTGCTGCCTATTAAAATGCGTTGCACCTCTGACAAACAGACCAGTTCCTCTTGGTTTAGCCATGGAGCCTCCACGCCATCAAGTGGAGTGAGTGGAGGTTCGGGTGAAGAAGACGGATGCTGTCCTGTGGGAGTAGATTGTATCTGAGCGGGAGCTCGTGAGGATGGGCTATTGACAGCTCGAACAGAAGGTGGAACCAGTGCTGGCGGGGCCAGGCTGGGGCAATCAGGATGATGTCAGCCTTGTCCCTCTGTATCTTTAGCAGAACTTTGAGTCGGAGCAGAAAGGGGGGAAACACGTACAAGAGAGGCCCTGACAAGTCCAGCAGTAGCGTGTCTGGAAGCAAGCCCTGCTCCAGCCCCTTCCTGGAGCAGAAGTGCTGGCACTTCCAGTTCTCCCTCGTCGCAAACAGGTCCACTTGGGGATAGCCCCACTCGCAGAAGTCGGAGTCCAGAACTGCCGGGTGGAGCACCCACTCGTGTTGCAAGCAGAAGTGTCTGCAGAGGCAATTGGCCTCGTTGTTCCTTGCTCCCAGCAGGTGAGAGGCAGTCATATAGAAATCAAAGTCCGCTGCCAACTGCCAGAGATGGAGTGCCTCACGGCATAGGGCCAAAGAACGGGCTCCTCCCTGGTGGTTCACACAGTGCATGGCCATGGTATTGTTTGTCAAGACGTGCACAAAGTGGCTCCACAGCTGTTCGCGAAAAACCCCACATGCCTGCCTGATGGCCCTCAGTTCCTTGATATTTATATGCAGGGGAACCTCCAACAGTGACCACTTCCCCTGGGTGCTGCAATTGAGACTCAGGTGCACCTCCCCAACCGAAGTTGGAGGCATCTGAGATCAGGGTAACCAATGGGGCCACGGACCCAAAAGAGATCCCCTCCATGACGGATCAAGGGGACTTCCACCAAGCTAGGTCCTTGAGCACCCCACGAGGGACTGAGACCACTCTGTCCATGCGATGCCTGCTCGGGCAGAATACCGTCCTCAACCACATCTGGAGCAGTCTGACGTGTAAGCGGGTGAGGCGGACCACTGACGTGGCTGAAGCCATGTGGCCCAGCAGCCTTAGGCAGTCCCGGGCTGACGTGGTCGGAACCTCCTCGAGGACGGAGATGGCACTGGCGATGGCGGTGAACCTGGCAGGTGGAAGGTAGGCAGTGGCCCTTGCAGATTCCAAGGTCGCCCCAATAAATTCTATCATCTGCACAGGTGACGAGACAGACTTTTGTTCGTTGATCAGCAGACCAAGCTGACGACAAAGGGCCCGCGCAGTATCGATCGTGGCCCTGAACTGGTTGCTCCAACCGCCCCTGAGCAGCCAGTCGTCCAAATATGGGAAGACGTGAAGCCCCCTCTTTTGTAAGGTGGCAGCCACCACCATCATACACTTCGTAAACACCCTCGGGGCCAGCACCAGACCAAAGGGAAGGATGGTGAACTGGAAGTGGCGAGGGCCCCTCAAGAAGCGAAGGAACTTTCTGTGACAGGACACGATCAACACATGGAAGTAGGTGTCCTGCAAGTCAAGGGCAGCGAACCAATCCCCAGGATCCAGGGAAGGGATGATGTGATTGAGGGTGGCCATGCGAAATTTGAGTTTCCAGAGGTACTTGTTCAAACCTCGCAGGTCCAGGATAGGTCTGAGACCCCCTTTTGTCTTGGGGGGGTGTCAGAAAATAGCGAGAGTAGAACTCCTGTCCTTCCTTGCCTCTTGGTACTGGCTCAATGGCACCCAGCATGAACAGCTTCCCCACCTCCTGCTCCAGCAGTTGTTCGTGAGCTGGGTCCTTAAAGAGGGATGGGGGGGGGAGGTGCCTGGGGAGCTTTGCTCGAAACTGCAGGGAATAGCCCTGAAGGATAGTCCTTAGCACCCACTGGTCTGTGGTGATGGAAGCCCATTTGTGGTAGAAGGATGCAAGGCGGTTGGAGAACAGAGGCTGGGGGGGTGGGGCGCCAACCTCGAGGCTGCCCTGTGCAGGCAAATGGCCAAGGCAATTACCCAGCCTGCCAAGTCAGCCGCATCCCAGGAGGCTTGTAGGATGGCCCTCTCCACCAGAAAGCCCTCTTCCAGAATGGTGTTAAAGTCCAGGTGACGGTCTGAGGGTAGCAACTCCAAAAAGCGCGCCAGGGAGTGCCAGAGATTAAAGTTATAGCGCCCCAGCAGGGCCTGATGGTTTGCTATTCTAAACTGCATGGTGGCTGTCGAATAAATCTTCCCACCAAAGGAATCTGAAGTCTTAGCATCCTTATCCTTCGGAGTTGAGGCTGGCTGGCCCTGGCACTCCTGCTGGTTTGCCACCTCCACCACCAAGGACGACGGAGCAGGGTGTGTATACAGGTACTGGAAAGGGACTACCGGGACATAATAATTCTTTTCCGCCACCTTACAGCTCGGTGCAGCCAATGCAGGCGCCTGCCAAATCGAGCTCACAACATTTAAGACGCCATCATGGACCGGCAGGGGCTACCTTGGGGGCTACCGAAGTCATCAATACATTAAACAACGAATCTGAGTTGTCTTTCATTTCCTCAGCTTCCAAGCCAAGGTTAGATGCCAGCCTGTGCAATAGATCCTGGTGTGCTTTGAAGTCATCTGTGGGCGAGGCAGAGTCGTGCACTGCCGCCTCATCAAGCAAAGGCGAGCAACGGCCCTGTAGCTGAAAGGAGGCCGATGGGGTCCCGTGCCCAGTCACTCTCGCCACCCTCCAATCCACATCCTTTCGCGATATAGACGACTGGGAGGAAGTCACACCTTGGGCGTACTACCACAGACCTCCCTGGGGCCAATCTGCATGCCTGCTCCTTAAAAGCTAAGTAGAGGAAAGTGGGTAGCCCTCAGAGAAACCAGCCTCAATGGAAAATGAGCCACGCCCCTTCAGTGATGGAGAGAAAGAACATGAAGAGGTTGAGGAGTCGCAGGCACGGTGCCGGGATCTGCCCTGCCTCCGGCATTTAGAAACACGGTGCTGGGAAACTGATGAGGAGCAGGAGCCTGAGGGGGAGCATCGTGCCTCCCTAACCCACGCCGAAAGCCCACAGTGCCGCTTGTGGGCTCTACTCCTCTGCGGGGAGCCTGCCAGCTGGGATGATGAATCCCGTTGCGAGGACGGGGAGCCGCCATGCACTGCCTGCCTGGCCCTTTGCCGGTGCTGAGTCTGACCCGGCGGTACTGCCGGGGGAGCAATCACCTGCCCCTCAGGGGGGAGAGCAACCTGGAGCCACTCAAAAGAGTGGAGAGGCAGCTTGCCTCTGGTTAGTGGGTGGAGACGCGGGTCCGGAATGGGCGGAGGCACCGGCAAGGCTGTCAGGGCCCTCGCCGCCTCAGGCATTGAAGGACCGGGCATCGGTCCTGCTCTTGCCCGACCCAGTGTCAAGGGAGCACCTGCCTGCTCAGGGCTATTGTGGTCCCAACCCACACGCGGCATTAGTACCAGTGCTGGCAGCGCAGTCTGGTCAGGGGAAGCCTGCAGGTCTTGTGGCGTGGCGCTTGGCTGGCACGCATGCACACTAGGCGTCCCTGGCTGTGCTGTAGAGGCGCCCACAGTTTCCAATGCCGGAGCCAGCACTGACTCCAAAAGCAGGGCTTTTGGCCTAAAGTCCCTGTCTTTTTCAGTGTGAGGCTTGAATGTTATGCAGAGTTTGCATTTCCCCACACAATGCACCTCCCAGAGGCATTTCAAGCACTGGTCATGTGGATCACTGGCAGAGAAAGCTTTCTTGCAAGCAACACAGGGTTTAAATCCTGGGGAGCGGGGCATGGTTTAGAACTTGGGTCACGAACACGGTAACAACAGACTGAACTAACAGTAACAACACCAACTATAACTACAGAACTAATTCCTAACTAACTACAAGTGCAGGCAAGCACGTGGTGAAGACCACAAGGTGTTCCAGCAGCCGACCACTACAGCGGAAAGAAGGAACTGAGAGGGGGCAGAGCAGCAGCACCTGTTAAGGAGGGGAGGTCTGCGCACTCCACTCAGAGGGGAGGGGGTCGCTGCTGCCCTACGGGTCAGGCTAAAGGCAAAAAGCTGCCAGCAGCTGAGCACATCGGCGTTCACACATCTAAGCAGAATGCATGTGAGCAGCTGCTCAAAGAAAACATTTGTTTTGGCTCCTACAGAAAAACTGAGTCATGTTTATGCTAATTCCTTATTAGGAAAATAAAAGGGGGTGGTCGGATGGGACAAAGGAGTCAGGATGGCAGGCTGGGGAAGTGTGGAGGGGGCTCGGGGGCTCAAGGGGTGGAGTGAAGATGGGGGAGCTGGGGGTGAAGATGGAGGGCTGGAGTTAGGACATGGGGGCAGAGAGCTTATGTAAGGGGACTGATAGCCCCTTACTGAGAGTGAATGGGCCTTCTGATTGGCCACTCCTGCTTGGAAGGAGGACTCTGAAACAGACAGCCCCAGGGCCAGTGGGAGAGGCCAGTGTCCCAGGATGGCCTGACTGACTGAGAGTGCTCCCCCGCCCCTGAGCTGAAACTGCAGGCTGGACATGCCTGGGCAAGCCAGCGTGTGAGTGTGTATGTGGGGCTGAGCTAAGGAGGCAGCACTAAGCAGCCAGCAGCTGGGAGCCAGAGGACCCAAGAAGGGAGGCCAGGCTGAGCTGATTTCTGCAGAGCAGACCCACAGCAGCTGGACCAGCAGAAAGCTAAGTGGAGCTGAGCAGAGCAGAGCTGGAGGCAGTGACAGAGGCAGAGGTGCCTGAAGCTGGGGCAGGAGGCCAGAGAAGGAGTCCAAGGTGCTGAGCTCATCTGTGCAGACTCACAGCAGGAGGACCAGAGGAGCCACGCTGAACCAGAGCAGCACCTGGGAGCTGGAGTTGCAGCCATCTGGAGCTGGGTGTGGGGAGCAGGTGGGGAGCAGTGAAGGGGGGCTGACGCTGGGAAGAAGGGCCCTGCCCCTGGAGCTTGGGGACGTGTGGCCACAGCCAGAGCCTGCATCTGACCCCCTGGGTCATCCAGTCACAGCCAGGCCTGGGCAGAGGGCTTGCAACATGGAGAACAGACTGTGAGACTGTTCCTCAGGCCCTAGAGACTGTTTGTACTGCCCCCACGCCAGTGGTGGCACTGGGGGTTTATTGTTCACCTTTTTCCACTTTTTTCTATTTTCTTATTGGGTTATTCTTTTAATTTCTGTATGCTTAAATAAATTGTATATAGTAACTGGTGGGCCAGAAGAGTAGTCAGTGCGGTCAGCACCCCGGAGTGGGGACACCCCAGCCCTGTCCTGAGAGACCACGATAAGAGTTGGGGGGTCGAGCCCCCAGAAATTCTGGGGCCCAGCCTTGTTAGGGTTACAGAGACTCCTCCAAACGGGAGATTGGGAGGGGAGCCTTTGAGGTCAGGCAGGCCTTGGGGTAAAGGAAGTAGAAGCAGGGACTCAGATCCTTTTGCTACCCACCTTCACCAGGGTGGTATACAAAGTCTGAGAAGTTCCCCACAAGAGCGGGTCCATCTCCCCGCTTACACTTAGGGAATGGGGAGTGGGGCTGAGGAGGACATGCGGAAGGAGGGGTCTGATGAGGGGCAGACACTTTGGGGGCAGTTGCTGTGGGGGCCAGTAGCTGGGGTGGAGGCAGGCATTTGGCAGGGGCAGTAGCTGCAGCGTGTAAAGGCGGCCCGCACGTACATGAAAGGGGCTTGCCCATGGTGAAGGGGGCTCAGAAATATAGAGGGGTTCTGTGGCCTGCCAAATTATACTTTTACCTCTCCTTGCAGCCCTCTCTAGCACATAGGGGAGGAGTGGGTCTCAGTCCCATCCCCAGGTGCCCCAGGGAAGGGAGACCTGTAGAGGCCAGGCCAACCCTGCACCAGAATCATATTAGACGGGCCACGGTCTGGACTTCCCAGTTTTAGGGTGCATCCTGGCACTCCTGCTTCCACATTGTGTGGGCCAGAATGGTGGCAGGGCTGCTGCAACCCCTGGCACTGGAGTGGGGGCCCTCAACAGTGCTATGGGGAGATGAAGCCAGAGGCCACCCACCCTCTGCTACTCTGCACAGCATTCCAGCCCGCCCCACCCCCAGCTGGCTGCTCCACCCCATGCGGTGGAGCAGGGCAGTATGTTGCCACTGCTCTGGAGGGCCTGGGGCACCCAGCCCTGGGGTGCACTAGCTAGCTGGAAGTGGGGCAGGCCAGAATGCTGCACAAAGCAGTGGAAGGAGGGCAGCGTCTGACCCCAGTCTCCCCTCAACACTGAACAGGTGCCCACTCCAGTCCTGGGGGCCACAGCCACCTTGCTACCATTCTGGCCTGCATGGTAGGGGGTGGGCACCAGGAGGCACCTCAAAACTGGGCAGCTTGGGCCAGGGCCCTTCTAATTTGGCCCTAGCGCAGGGCTGGCCTGGTTCCCCCCTACATCATGGAGCCTGGGAGCTTGGCCTCCCACCACCTCACCACCCATGCTCCCATCACTATGCCACTTGGGAAAAGCAAATTCAGTATAGTACTGTATTCAGCTACTAACAAAATAAATGGAAAGCTGTGGTCGTCTTCTGCCTAATAAAGTTTCAAGACTTGTAGTAAGTCAATATTCAGTAGTAAACTTTTGAAGGAACACCCATAATGCTTTGTTCAGATTTACAAACATAACCAACTCCATTCTTGAGTTGTTTGTAACTCTTATGTTCTACTGTAATACTCAAAATAAAACACAGACCATGATATTAAGGTCTTTGAAGGCTGGAAAATGGTTGTCAATGATGTTCCTGGGGTAGTGGAAATGAAAGAGCTGCAGAAATAAGCATTAGAAAGAAAAGAAGTAGACTGGACTGTAGGATCATGTAGATACAGCACAAAGATAGCCAAACCACTGAGATTGACAGTAGTAAGGTGAGCTGGAGAGGCACAGATCCTGTAGATGTTTCTGGGACATTGCAAGGGCAACAGTTAAGCTCAAGGGGGTTCAGCGCAACAAAGCAAGTGTCAGATAAGCAGTCCCACACACTACTGTTCCATTTTCTTCCAATGGAGTATGGAATTACAGGCACTCCTTGCTCCAGGTTTCAAGGTGTGGCAGCCAATCCCAAATAGGGCAGTGTGCCATAAACTCATCATACCATCTTTAAACAGTTAAATAATTTGGCTGTCCATGGACTGTTAGGTAACCACAGAAGAGCTCCTCTGTTCCAGTTTCATCAAGCACTCCCCTCAGAGGAAGCAGGGAAGTCTTCTTAACTTGTCTGTTGACTCCCTGTTAACATGTGCCACCTACAGAAGGACTTAATCTTTCTGAGTTCCAGAGGGGTAGCCGTGTTAGTCTAGTTCAGCAAAACAAGCTAGGAGTCCTGTGGCACTTAAAGACTAACAAATTTAATTATCACATGAGCTTTCATGGGAGAAAATCCCACTTCGTCAGATGTTTTGAAGTGTCTGACAAAGTGGGATTTTCTCCCATGAAAGTTCATGCGATAAATAAACTTGTTAGTCTTTAAGTGCCAAAGGACTCCTTGCTTGTTTTAGTTTTTCTGATAGCCCAATCTAAGTGGGTTTCCTTTAAGTGAGGGATGTCTGTGTGCTACCTCTAGAAGGGGGTGCTACTTCTAGCTACCTCCAGCGGGGGGGCTGAGACAGCCTGATGGGCCCCATCTTACTACTACTGCTTCTAGGGGACAAAGTTTTTAACAGCTTTGGGCAGGGTCGGATTTTAGTGTTCGTAGGCCCTAGGCACTTTTCACTCCAAAATGTGCAAAAAGGGGGGTAAACGTCAATTGAATTTCATCGATTGACATGATGCACTTTAAACTATTCTAATGCTAAAACGTGATTTTCCTTATTTTTTCTGCTTTTTTAATTTTTTCCCTCCTTCGTAGCCCCTAAAAGTTTTGTAGGCCCTAGGCACTGTGCCTACAGTGCCTAACTGGAACTCTGGCATTGGCTTTGGGTCATTCCATCCATCTCATGTATGTCTATATTTATATTATACACACAAATGACTGTCACCTTCAAAACTGGCACAATATCTATATAGATATTTTTCATAATTACTGTTGTTACTGATAACATTTTCTTTTAGCTAATTATATAAGATGCATGAAGAAATCGCATTAGAGAGTCAAGCTTCATTTGGGTCAGTCCCAACATCTTATGATGGTCTCATTGAATTCTGATACTATTTATACAACAAAAATAAACAATTTTCAAAATTCTTCACATATACAAGATTTAGACTGCTGACATAATGTCAATTTCTAGGTTTCAACACAACCATTAATTGGGTCACTCAGAACAACGGACTCCAGGGAAAGAGAAAAACAGTGTGAAGCAATTACAAAAATCCCTTCATTGTTAAGAAGGTGTAAATTTCTGCAAGAGAAGCAATTACTAATTATCAAAAAGAGTTTCAGCTAAAAATAAACAACTGTAAAAAAGGTAAATGTTGGAAGAACAACAAAATCACAACTATAGATGAACTGGAAGAAGATATACAATCAGCTTTAGACAACCATCTTAACTCTAATTTTGGTACTGATGACTAATAGAAAACTTTGTAACTGAAAGCTTTCACTACTGATAAAATATGAGAAATCCATTTATTCAGCTAGCCATTGCAGCCAGCATAATTTTGTAAAAAGGATACACTTTCAGGATCACAATGTCCTCATTAAACAGAGTTAACATTTACTGTGTTTGCTGATGAAAAGGCTTCAAGGCTTTCAAATAGCGATAGATAAACCAGTTCAAATAAAAATAGAATGGATCAAATCTTTTCACAGACTTGAAAATGTTCAGTTAACTAAAATAATGCATTCCTATAAACTTTCTACTTTATCTAGAAACAGAAGCAGATATATCAAAATAGCACGAGGGGGTGGCTTTTCTTTTGCTTTTCTGGACAACACAAAAACCAAGAAATGTAAAATTAATAAGATTCTTGTCTTTTTCTCATGAAAGCTCTAGACTGATTTCCAGATAGGTGAGATTAAAAGAACATGGAGAATGCTTTTGTTCGGCATATGCATTGAACCTTAAATGTAGTTTGGACATTATTAATAAAGGTGGTGAAAGATTTCAAATCTAGAATTCTATCCACTTAAGTTCATGTCTCATCAGCCATAGCTTCAATTATATTTTCATTTAACTACATCATCAAAATATATCCCATACCTGTTAATGCTGATAAGAGGTATGATTTAAAAGTTATTTCTATTTACCTTCTGGACACTGACAACTGAATCCTCTAATGTTGGAAAAACAGGTACCTCCATTTCTGCATGGCTCTTGGCTGCAATGATCAATCTCTGACTGACATAGTTCTCCAGTGTAACCTACATCAAGATTCAAATGCTTTAAAAAGTGAAGAAAAACTAAGGTTTTATCATCAAATTTGCCATTATACTATTCAAATATCAATAAGTTATTTTCCTTCAATAATATCACCCACAAATGAGAAACAGTATTCAATACAACAAACAAGGAGTCCTGTGGTACTTAAAAACTAACAGATTTATTTATTGCATGAGCTTTTGTGTGAGGAAATCCCACTTAATCAGATGCTTTGAAGAAGTACTCAGTACAGTATCTCAGTATTCAAATTTTCATTAAAACATTCAATTTATAAGAGCCCAAAGTTTGTTCTAGCAACATAAAATCAAAATTCAAACATAGACATACTATGAAATTGAGATTTTCATAAGCACACGTGCATCCACAAAAAACTTAACATGAATTTCAAATTTATTTTGAATCTGGGGACAAAAAAAAAACCTCTAGGGAGACTTTAAACAAGACTAGACATTCTTAATTATCTGTGCATATGCTGAAAGACTATCATTCATTCCTACTTGCAAGCCACAGAGGGGGTTGTTTATTTTAAGTGAGATGTGTGGATACCATTGCCACAGTTGTAAATTCTACCAAACAAGCTCCTCAAAGGTCTCCAGTGACAGACTGCAAGTGCAGTGTAGGGCTTGTCTATATGGTGCAGCAAAGTGTATTACAAGGAGGTGATTTTGAAAACATGTGCTAATGTATTGCACATTTACTGAGTGTGTAAACCCTGTTGGTACACACTAAAAGTTCTGTAGTGAGCTTTAAGCTAATGTTGTTTGAAACAATACTGCGTTAACACACATTAGGGAACTTTTAAAATGCACCAGCAGGGTCTTCATAGACCAATTAATGCACAACATGTTAGTGCATATTATATCATGATGTAGACATACCCATAATGCCAAATGACTGCTAGTTTGTTTTTTCCCCGATATGCTTGAAGACAATATAGTTAGGTTCAAAATAATGAACAAACCTTGAAAACAACAGTCTGTTTAATTAAAGAAATACTCTAAACTCAAATCCTATAACAAGTACCACTTCCTTCTGTTGAATTTAAAAGATTTCTTTTGTTTCCACTAATTATCTAAGGATTTGTGTGTGAAGAGAAGGGTACTGCATGTTAAATTGCTATGTATTTGGTTGTTACCAAGTTATTATTCCACTGAAATATTTAAAGTTCATCAGTTAAAAAAAGGCAATATTTAGCACCACATATTATCTTTGGTCAAATGGTACTACCACCAGTTATATAAAAGGGATGTGTGTGTATTGATCCAGGGCAATATCTGACCTGAAGTTCACCAGAGACAAGGGGGAGGAAGTGTAGTATATTATCTAGAACATAAAACTGGAAATCATGAGACTGAGTTCTAATCCACCTTCTACCACTGACTTGGTGTTTGACACTTGGCAAGTCACTTAACCTGTCTTGAGTTTCAGTTTCTTCGCCTATAAAATGCTTATCTGTATGTGCAAGGTGATATGAGATCAATAGTTGAGAAGAGCTCAGGATGTGTGATAATATGAGAATAAATAAAATATATTTAAATTATTGTATTTCAACTTTTACATAGATGCTTCTCTTAATTCAGATCTGAATTAGAACTTCACTTATTGGGCCTACCCGTAGCACCAAATGTGAATAGCAACAAACTTTGAGAAAGTTCAGATTTTAATCTGTTTCCATATACGAGCTTCATGATTTGAACCTGTCTCTAACCTAAGAATTACATTAATATTAAAGTAGCACAGTCTTATTAAATGCAATACTTTGTTTTCTATTTTTCCTATCAAACATTTCAAGATTTTAAAAAACATATATATTCAATCAGAAATCTAATTCTTGAACATAGTCCATGCACTTGAATCTCCCACATAAGAGCAGTTCTCCAAGATCACTCTTTATAAATATGTTTCTAAACACAGGTAGTAATACCATGCTGTAAAATTTGGGAACTAGTATCAGGAATTCTAACAGGGGCAGAAGAAACTGGACCTGCTTGGACTGTTTTCTGCATGCAGAAAAAAATATTTATTTGCTATTGACTGAATCCTTTTTTAGATAAAATGTCTATAACATTTAAAAGCCTACTCAGCAAACATATACTTTAAATAATCAACGAGCTTGCATAGGGTGAGTTAGCAGGGAATCTGACCCAACAGGTATATAACTGCTAGAATTCTACACCAAATGAAATTTCAAAAGTTCTCCTCTTCCCTGCATTTTCATATGGTACCATCCAACAAATTCTGTTCCTACTTTCTGCGGTATGAATAACTGCTGTATCTTCATTAACAACACAACTGGCATCTAAGCTCAGCAAAGAAGCTAAGTAAAACAAGAAGTCCTGTGGCACTTAAAGACTAACATTTATTTACTGCATGAGCTTTTGTGGGAGAAATTCCCACTTTGTCAGACACTTTGGCTATGTTTATACTGGCAAGTGAGTCCAGACTACGGGGGCATAGTCTGGACTAATTTAGCCCATGGCCAGACTAGGGCTTTCCCTAGTTCAAACTAAGAAACCCCTTAGTTTGAACTAAGGAATGCTTAGTTCAAACTTGTTAGTACCAGTGGTTAGTCCGGACTTAAGCACTTAGTTTGAACTTTAGTTCAAACTAGGCGTGAGGTGGTCATGGATTAATGTTTAGTTTGAATTTAAGAAGTCTGAACTAAGTTGGGTAGTTCAAACTAACCACGTCTTCTAGTTCGAACTAGAATGTTAGTGTTAGTTTGAACTAGAATGCGTGGTTAGTTTGAACTTATAAGTGCAAGATTAGTTCGAACTAACCTGAAACTTCTTAGTTCAAACTTCCTGAGGCTAGTGGAGACATAGCCTTTGAAGATGGGGGGAACTTACAGAATGAAAGGAAATAAATGCAGGGAAGTGTAAGTCACGGAAGAAGCAGCAGCTAAGGAATCTCCTACAAGTGGTTCTTCCTAGTCAGGGCTCAATTACATAGCAGAGCAGTGATGGGAAGGCTGCACTGTCACTGTTTCTTACTGTGCCTCTACTGAGGATGAACAGTGGATTTCGATATCCACAACCAGCATGATGAGCACGTAATGAACATAACACAAACGTACAACCACAAGGAAGTGTGGAACAATGTTGGCCAATGGAACTGCTTTTGATATACATATTTTATAGTTTCAAGTTCTCTCATTCATTCATTCATATGATTATTCCGCTGAAGCACGGTGCAACAATTAACATGCTTACTTCATTTTCAGTTATGCCCATCTTCCAAAGTGTAAGTCTGTGAAACTAAAATTACATTGGATTCATTGTGACACTGTAAAAACTTGAGGCAAAGGAGTGTCACTTAAAAAGAGTGTTGGCTCTGCTGTGTGCTAAAATAATCGGCAAGGTTTTCTTTGATCGTCATATGAGCCTGGAACAAATCACGTCATAAAAATGACATTTTGTGGTCCGCTTTATGAAAAACAAACATATCCCATCTAATTAAGAACTACATTAAATGTGTTCTTCTACTGCAAGAAAATATTCTTTTGATCTTTAATAGCCAATAATGAATGCTGCAAATTAACAGTTTCCTATATGAGTCATACTGCAAAAAAGTAGCTTGTCAGTCAGATACATTTTAAGAATCTTTTTCCTGTTGCGAACCTCTGTACCATGCTCCTGTAGCACGGTTACGAGAACATAGCACATCTCAGATACTGTGGGTCATGGAAGCTTTCAAAATGAGGAATTTATAAAATACTTTATTCTATTTTATTTTTTTTTATTCCCTCTGCTTACTTTGAATATGCCGTGAAGAGAATTTGTTGGAAGCCTTTTCTAAAAGAAATAACATGAAGACCACCAGTTTCCACTTTTCATTTCTTGATCTATACCAACATATGTTCTAACAGAAAAATCTAGTGAACATTAAGCTGAAGCAGGCCATCACTGAAGTTATTCCAATTAATACAGAAACAGTAGGTTTCAGAAAATAAAGGCAGATATTTACAAGATAACAGCTAAAAAGTCAAACTGGACACATCTATGAAGAAATAAGGCTAAATTCTTCAAGGGCACAAATTTGTCTTACGCCTCTAGCTTCAAAGGAATTGCACCCACTTACATCTTTGCTCAATTTGTCCCAAAGAGAACAGGGGGCACTAAGTCCAAGACAAGGAGAACAAAATGAAAAATCTCTGAAAACATGAAAGAACAACAACAACAACAAAGCAGGGTAAGAAAAACTAGGTAAGACTCAGTTATCATATTTCTGGACCAAACATTGGTACTAATGAACGGTTCCTACTGATCTTTAACAGGAAGAGAATTTTGACTCATGATGTTAAAAACATACTAAAGATTTTTTATTATCCTTTCCCCATTCCATTTTCAGCTTATTAGAGACAAATGTGATATATTACAATATTTCTTTCTGTAAAACTCATGGATACTGTACCCTAAAACACTGGTTCTCAACTGCTGTGTTACAACACATCACTGCATCATGGCATACAGCTGAGTATGTTGCTGCAAACTGTCCCATCACTGAAACAGACCCCCAGCTGCCAACACAAATCCACCCGAACTCAGCCCCTTTCACAGGGTTTTCTTTCTGCAGCAGGGGGCGCTTCTTAGCCCTTGCTGGGAGTTGAGGAGGCAGCAGCAGGGGGCTGTGATGCCGCCAGGAGTTTAGGCTGTGGGGGTGGCTGTGCTGCTGCCAAGAGTTTCAGTGGTGGGGGCAGGAATTGCGCTGCCACTGGAAGTTGCAGCAGCGGCAGTATTTTCCAGCTGTAGGGGAACTGTGTTACACATGGTTGTGCACACTGCCAGCCTCATGTCACAATACAAAGATGACTGAGAACTGCTGTCCTAGGAGATGTTGAGTATCTATAGAATATCCCCCCTGATTCAGCAACAATTCACTTTACATGATTGTTCTGGTTACTAAAAATGACAAATGAATTTCAAACTCTGATATATAGTATGAATGTCCCACCTAAATGCAGAGAAGGCAGAATAATTCAGTGGCAAGAGTGCTCTGACCTGGGACTTGGGAGATGTGGGATTAAGCACCTGATCCACTACAAACTTCCCATGTGACCCAGGGCAGGTAACTTAGTCTTCCTCTGCCTTAGTTCCCCATCTGATAAATAAGAAGAATAGTGCTGCCCTGTCTTACAAAGATAAATATGTTAAAGAATCTGTCCAACAGCTCAAATTTGATTTGGGAAAATCAGTAAGCCAAGCAGGTTCTTGGATTCTCTAACATATGTGGAGTTTGGAGCAAGACTACACCTTGGTAATTAGTCCTCCAACTTCCAGGGTAAGAGAAGGACTGAAAAATTAATCCTGGGACAACTAGAATAGCCTAAGAGAACTTAAAAGAGTCTTAAAATAAATTCCTGTATCTTGAGACTCACTGAAAGATCAAGGAGAGTATTTGGAAAGAATCTGAAAACTAAGCAGAAGTTGTCTCTAATCTAGGGGGTCATCTAAATCTCTGTAAGAGGCTCTTAATAGTGCTCCTAATACAGATCTGTAAAAGTTTTTTTGGCTAACAAGTGATTTTTGAAGATTTTTCTCTGAATATAAAAAGTATTTTTCTTTTTGTTCAGCTATTTATTGCAGTGAAGAATAAGTCATAGGAACAGGTCACACTGTAATAGCAAATCAGAAGAGTTATAAAGATTCAAACACTGGAGAGCAGCATACAGTAGGAAATGAGGTCAAATCACCAGTTGTAATGAGAGAAAAATCAGATGTTCTGATTAAGTTCTGAAGCAATACAACCAAATTTACAAACGAATTCAAGCTACTGAAATTGAATTCATTTGAATTCACTTCCCTGCATTTATTTCCCACCATTCTGTAAGCTCCCCCATCTTCAAAGTGTCTGACGAAGTGGGATTTTCTCCCATGAAGGCTCATGCAAAAAAATAAATTTGTTAGTCTTTAAGTGCCACAGGACTCCTTGTTTGTTTGTCCCAGTTGTGCTAAATGTAGGGAACAATGATAAAGGAGGAAGGGAAGCATTCTGATGTGACCCCCCTCAAAAAAATAGGGATACTAGTACTGCCTATCAACAGTGGCATTGTGAGGACAAACAGATAAATGCAGGAAAAGTTGTGATGTTCTCAGATACTGAAACAGTATACTTGGGATAGCCTAGTGCCTGGGCACTAGCCTAGAACTTGAGATGCCACAGATATCCTGTGTGACCTTTAAGCCTAGTGATGAAAAACGCTACATGGCAGGTAGGTAGTATAATAAATTAATGACTTATTATAAATTATTTACAACTGCATTTTAATTCCAAATAGAGATTAGCAAAGTCCAGATTCATAGTGGGGTCAAGCAAGGCTGTTTACTTGCCTCGGCTCCTTTCCTTTGTACTGAAACAAGCTTTTGGTTCCTCAACTAAGGGAATCTGCTTGCACCTAAGATCTGATGGAAAGCTGTTCAGTCTTGAAAGACTCTGATCTAAAACCAAGGTTTGGGAGGCCCTTATCCAACACCTCCTCTCTGCTGCTGATATGGCAGCGACAACCCACCCAGAAGTCCATCTCCAAAATTTCATGGACAGGTTTTGCAAAGGCTGCCAAGATTTCACACTTCCCATAAACTTAAAAAAGACAAACAATGTTCCAGAGAGTTGAAGAAGCCTTCTCCATCAACAACAGTTGTGAACTTGAAATAGTGAATGAGTTCATACTGTGGGCTCCACTAATGCAGACAACCCTTCACCTAAAACAGAACTCAACATCTTCATTGGAAAACCTGCTACAGTAAAATATAAAGACTGAGCAAAACAATTAACTGATGGAACACACAGGTCTGTGCATGTCATGCATGTATTAGCAGTACACTTTTTTACAGGACTGACAAAGACCTTATACTTTCATCAGAAAAAAAGGCTCAATAGCTCTCATTCACATTGTCTTCATTGAACGTTTGGACTCTTCGAGGGAGGGACAGAGCCACCAACATCAAGGTGTTCAAGCAGACTAGTGTGCCAGCATGCACACACTCCTTAAACAGTGATACCTCTGCTGGCTTGGGCATGGGTACTGAACAAATGATGGGCGCATCCCAAAGGACATCTTCTATGGCGAACTGGCATCTGAAAAAAAGATCTAAAGAGTGCCAAAAAGTGCATTTCAAGGATGTATGAAAACATGACCTCAAAGAAATGGATATGTTCTACTGGGAAGATCACATTCAAGACCACAGCCTTTGCAAACCTGAAGATGCAAATAGTATGATTTTCAAAAGTAACTAGGTGCCTAACTCCCACTGATTTCAATAGCAGTTAGGTGCCTGAGCCCTTATGAAAACACCACTAAGTGCCCACCTACAACTAAAATCCTTTAAAAATCTTGGCTCATTGAGTTCTTGAAAATTACTTGAGGACGTCTGGGGACTGCAGATCATAGGGCTCCTGCTACATCTTTTTAATGGGTATATGTTGCACAAGAAACAAACGAGTCTGGTGACACTTTTAAAGACTAACAAATTTATTTATGACATGAGCTTTTGTGGGAGAGAATTTCTGTCCCACAAAAGCTCATGGGATGAATAAATTTGTTAGTCTTTGGAAATGCTACCAGACGCCTTGTTTGTTTAGCTGGACTAAACTAACAGGGCTACCCTTTCAGAAAGTTGCATGTGCTATGCCTGTGCTGGTTTAGCTGTTCTGGCACTCCTGGCTTCAGCCTGGCCTTGTTATTCTCTTCTTCTATAGGGAGGTTAACACCGCTGTTTCTGCTAACCTCATCCCCTCACTGCACTCAGGAGAGGTTCTTACGTCCTCTCCCAACCCATTGCTTCTACCTTACAGTTTTTTTCCTTAAAGCATTACTACTAGTTAACACCAGTGTGATCTTATTTTGTAAATAGCAATTTAGTCATAGAATAAATTTTCAACAGGAATTTCCAAGTATATATGTTTATGTCTGGGAGGTATATAAAATACATTTTCAAGTGTTTTCTTCAAGTTATGGACAATTTTATGGTCAATGAATTTTGAATAGACTGCATTCAATATGACCTTAACTGTAGGGATTTTTCGAGACATGTAATTTCAAGTTTAGTTCCAATCTAATCTTTCTCTTCTTAAATGTACTTTTCAGGTAATAGAATTTATAGCATTACTTAACTCTATTTACATATCTTTCTCCTTAAAGAGACAGTTGGATCTGCCTGTATACTTAAAAAATATAATGGAGGAGAGCATACGTGACTAGTGAGGTCATATCTCATTTCCAGCATGATTTAAGTACAAGTCCAGGTCATTATGTGAAAGCCTATAAACAAATCCGTTTTTAGCTGTACATAAAGTAGGTAAAGGAAAAGAGAGACTGGAAGTTCAGACGTATAAAAAGCAGCAGATTTAGAAAAGCTCATAATAAAGTTTTTTAAATGCTTGGGCCAGATCCTCAGCAGTGGCCAAGGAGATGATGGGTGGGGATGTAAGACAGCTACCTTAAGATAACTCTGTATTCTGCCATTCCTGGGTTGGTACTCCAGTCTAAATTCTGAATCACAACAGTTAGAAGGTTGCTATAGCTTGAACTGGCTACAAACAGCCCCATGAGGACAGTTCAAGAGCCGGGGATTAGTGGGAACACCTAAATCATGTTCCTTACTCTGATCACAGAGCAGAGAATGAGTAGGTGCTATTACGCCTGCATTTCCACCACTGATATATTACCCCTGTATTTATACAATTCTTCTACGGCAAGCAGTACTTTCTTTAAGCCCACTGTGAATCACCTATTATTCATGATTCAATTTATTAATCATTCTATATGACTTTTATCAGAAGATTTCCACCATCTTCACATCTAATCGTAAGCATTATATTATGCACCCTTTTGGCATTTGATTCTGCAAGCAGCATGTGTGTGGAACTTCTACTGACTACAAAAGGAATTTCATGATTGGAAGATTACAAGATATGTTTCATAGCATCAAAAATTTTGAGAGATAAACCTCGTAGGCTAAATTCTAGCCTTAGATAAATCCATGACACAATGCTGACTTCAAAATTTAACCTATAAAATAAGTTATTTTTAACCACTTCTTACACTAATCTCTCTATCTCTTCCTTTTTCACACAAATCTACTTTCATTCTTCTCAGAATTAGGAGCTCTATAAAATAATCTGATATATCAACAACAATAAATCATTCCTATTTCCTTTACTGGAGTTGAAAATGTATAGTAAAACATTTATAAGAAGTGAAAATAATTTTTCTAATGTTGCTGTTAACTTTCTTCCAGTCTGCTTTTTATTTAAAACTAATCAAAAGAATTTTGGAAAATGCATACTGAAGTAATGTATCTAAAAACTATGCAATGAACTTAGTGCCTTTGAAACGTGAGACATGAAAGTATTACATTTTCTCTCATGCCGATTACTTAAGAAGGATTTTCCACTAGCATGTAACAGTGATTACATGAAGTTAGCCTCTGGCATTTAACTCTGACAATCATATTTAGTTTAATTTTAATTCTAATTAAGACACCAATATTAATCTGATCAAATCTTAAAAAAACAAATGCTCATAAAGCAATTTCAAAGCAACTTAAAACATATACATTTGATCATTAACCAAGCCAGTAAATTACTCAATTAAGCTTTTGCATTTTATAACATTTTTGCAAAATTTTATTTTAAATTAACTGCATGAACAATTCAGCAGCTGCACAGTTTAGAAATCTTTTATTTGACTAGTCCAAGAGGAAAAATTCTACCACTTATGTTAGTCTTTAAAATGCCACAAGACTCCTCCTTTGTTTCACTTAATGTTAATTACTCAAACGAGAACATTTTAAAGTATGTATCAAAAAGCAAATAATCTGACAATTTTAGGCAGCAAAGTCTGAGCCCTAATTCTGCAAACTCCTCCTGTTGCATGTAGCTCTTAATACTACGAGTAGTCTCACTGACTGCAACAATGCTCACAATAGCGAGATCTACACTTAGCAGTCTTTGTAGCACTAGCTCCCACGTTCTTATCCCCCCCCCCTTTGCTTCTCTTTCTCTAGCTAAAGTCATAGAAAACATTGAATTGCAAAAGATACTCACAGAATATTAAAACAGACATATATCATACAAAGCACAATGTGACTTGTAAAACATACCTGCAGGACAAGCGCAGGTGAAATTTTTCCCACCATGTTTTTGCATTACATCACTGCAGGTTCCATTGTTCTGGCAGGGACTGCTTTGACAGGCATTAAATTCTTCACAGAAAATACCCGTATACTGATCCTCACAGCTGCAGAAAAACATTTCCTACAAACAAATACAGTGTGTTGATTACTATGATACTTCAAAGCTTATTTATTTTTCAGTTCTGAACTTCATTTTAGTAAAAGTGCTTCTACTATTCTACATGGTGATAGTCAAAAAGCAGCTGCCTACAAACACAGCGATGTACAAATACATCTCTGTAAAGCAGTGGTTCTCAATCCACGGACCACTTGTGGTCACATCAGTGCAGACCTGTGACCCATCTGACATCCTCAGGGCCATACAAGTACGGTGACCAAACAGTCCAAATAAAATTGGGACTTTCCGCAATGTTTAACTCTTTGTCTCATGCCCTGATCAATGTATGATTAGGACACCATTTGGCTCAAGATTCAGGTAAAACTTCAGTTCCTAACCACTGCGGGGGGACCCCAGACCTTTTAGTTGCCACGGGGGGTTTGAAGCCATGAGACCTCCAGCTCATGAGGCCTCCATACCTCCAGTGACAGGAAACTTCAGATCACCTCCATACTAGCAGAGAGCTCCGAGTCTCCAGAGCTCCAGATTCCCCATGTGGCAGCTTGGAATCTCCAGCTGCGGCTGCTGGGAACTACAGGTCCTCTGCCCATAGCTGCTGGAAGTGCTGGGTCCCCCCATCATACCCGTCCTCATCTATCCCATTATTTTACTGTTGCGATCTGGTTACCCTACATACAGGTAGTATGTAACTTGTGTGGAAACAGCCCGTATAACACAAGATCTGCATGTGCAGCCCAATGGTAAACAGGTTGTGATTACTGCTGTAAAGTTATCCATTAAAATACTGACCCTGCACCTGTGACCCGGGAGAAACTCAAAACAATGTTAGGGAATTTCAGTGGAGTACTGTGATCAGAATGCTGAGATCTATCAGAACCCTGATAGACAAGTTAGTAACACATATAATAATGTATCAACTGTTGTAAAAAAAAATTTCTGTAGTGTTCCAGTTAATGGCAAGCCTTATTAAATAATACCCTAAGGCACAGTATTAAAGTAAGAAAGAAGCAGCTCTATTGAACATAATCAACTTTATGGTAATCAAAGATGTATCCATGTATATGAAGTCAGAGATGGGACCCCAAAGTCCTGCCTCAACAGTTGTGTCTAAAACATGGTACAGATTCCCTAGAGAAAGTTTATTCTTTATTTTTGCCAAAGACCCAGGGAGAAATCTGAAAGATTCTTCTTCCTAAAGCTTCTAGTACATTTTCCAAACCTTAATCTATGACAAAAAAGTGTATAGGCCACAATATTTTTAAGACTTAAAATAAAAACAGACCAACATAACTGTTATTAGTTATAAAAACTACTAATGGAGTTTTCAAAGATAATCTATGGAACACTAAAGTTACTAGTGAATGAACTAAGAAGAACTCCCTTAGCTGTTGTTAGGGCATGTTCTAATAGATTCCTTTTCCTCTTTTTAGACCAGCCATAAGAGGGCATCACCACTCACTCAAACACACACGAAGTCGGTATATTACAATTAGAACGTACCCATGAATACATAAATATTATGATGCACACTGCAGTAGATGACTGAAAAAGCAAACAATGAGATGTGTTTGTATTTTGCTTTATTTGTCTTTGCCTTAGATACATGCATAGCTCTTGTGCCCTGCACAGAAAGAAAAACAATAACAAACAATATGTAGATTTAAAACGCAAAACTGTACTCAAAAGAATTAGTAATATTTAAGATCTTCAAAAAGTTAGTACACAGTTTTGGTTCTGCACATAGATTAATGCTATATTTCAAAAAATTTGAATGATTTATATTTTATTGGTACTGCCAAAAACCCTGCTGAAAAAGTGGTCTACTCATTTTTATATATCCTTCAACATCTGAAAGCAACAGAACTGAATATGTTCCATGTGAGTGATGGCAGATCTCCAAATAGGGCTGTGGTTTGAACAAACCTGGAAAGAGTTGGCCAAAACCTCAATTTACATTACTGCCGTATGGCACAGTAATTTACAATGCAAGTTATGTACATGCACAGGTATGTAGCCAACTGAAATCTATCTAGATTCCATTTGAGAAATTCGTCCTTGTCCAGAGAGATAAATCTTTAGTAAAATTCACAGTTTTTCTCAGTTTTCTGTAACACTGATAGAGTATGTCAGTGCATGGCTCATTTCTGTTTAAAAGAAAAAAATCCTAAAGATGAAAAGCATCAATTGCTCAAAACCTCGACTTGATTATCAATATCTCCGGTAACAGTCATAACGCAGTCATACTGTGCAAACTTGCAGGATGACAACTTGGTCAGAGAGAGAACACAAACGTGTTACAAGCTGTGTCCATCACGGTTATTTTAACTCAGGCAGCAAGTGATTTTTATACTTAAATAATAGTCAGTCTCCATCTGTTAAGGTGTTTCTCTTCATGACTGTATTTGAATGTTGAGTTTAGGCTTAATCGTCAAATCAAGAGTTCTGCCACCAAGGTAACAAAGATGGAAAACTGTCCTTCAAAAATGTGTACATTTTTTATTGACTGACCAAAAAAGCAAGATGCTAGGCTTAAAAAGAGAAAAACAAAAAACCTAACTACATACTTTTGAACATGGTCAGGAAAAAGTTTTGTTTTAAGGAGCGTACATCAGGAGAGATTCACTGGGCTTCATGCACAGTGGGAAGAGAACACTTTTCAAAATGAATTAAGATCCAAACTGTGGTGAATTGTTCAATTACTTCCTCTTTGCCACAATTTTCCTGCCCCCAATGCCATCTGCATATTCTCTACTTCAGTTCTTCTTCATTTGTTTGTTTTAAAATATATGACCAGTGAATCTAGTAGACTTAGAAGAAGCATTTATACAGTATTAGCAGTATCTGTAAGGGGTATATGGAAACAGTTAAAGGAATGCCTGCTTCCTAGAGACAGTAGTTGTGGTAGTTACAAGAAACTGGGTTGTGCATCTAGAAAGTCTGCATTGGTAAGCTTTATTGTTTTCTCCACTCTTTTTGTTTCACTTCTCTTTTATTTCTAGAAAATCTACCAAATTAAAAGAAAAGAAAAAAAACCTGTGCTCAAGTAGCATCGAGGCAGCTAAAACCGAGAGACCAGAAAGGCCAAGATTCCTATAGAAATATGAACTTGGTCATGTTGCACATCATGGACTATGTTCATTTCCCATATTCCTTATGAAGAGCTAGATCATTAGCTATATCCAAGGAGGAGTTGACAGAGGGGGGAGATGTTTACTTTGTAGTCACCTACTCTTGGAACCAAATACAAAGTGGTGTTTGTAATAGCAACCTGAAGAAAATCAGAACGTTTTCATACAAATTCTGTCCAGGGAATATATGACTAGCAACCCCTACTAGGTCCCTAGAAATGAAACCAAGACATATGGCAGGAAACATACTCCTAGTGTAAATGAAATTCCATATACAGATTGATAGTGTTTAAGTCCAGAAAAGACCAGTAGATCACCTAGTCTGACTTCCTATATATCACAGGCCATTATATTTTCTATTTCCTTTGTACTGATCCCAATAACTTGTGTTTGACTAAAGTATAGCTTGTGTTTATACACGTGTATCTCTGAAGCAGTTAAAAATTGACAACTGTTTTGCAGAACTGCAGATCTTAGAATTCCTCCCAAATTTGAATACACAGCTGGAGACAAGAGAACAATAGAATATGGCTTGCTGCTGAGATTGCACACACAGTTTTTAAGGGTCATGCTTTCCAAAAGAACAGATTCAAGAATGATGGGCTTGATTCTTCCATCATTTAGGTTCATGTAAATATGTTGACTTCAGTAGCGTTGCATCATCCATACATCTGTGTAAGAGGAAAGAAGCAAAACCAACACATACAAATAATATTCATATTCATTCAACTCAGATGGCCTTCCAGCCTTTCTTGCAGTGTTTACCAGTGCTTCCGTTTGTGTCAATAGCCTATTCAGAAAGCTATGCATTATCTATCTTCTTTGTCCTTTTCTTGGTAGCCAGGTGATCATTTAAGAAATCACCCTTTGTTACAGAGGAAGATTTGTACAACAGCTATTTGTCGTCCTTGAAACTGCAGACTCTTTTTATGCAGTTGTTCAAATCTGACTAGTAGCTTTTAATTGCCTTCCAACCTGGTGTTTGTAAAAGCTAAGAGCTAAAAATATTTAATTTGTTTTGTGCACTGTGGTTGTTTCGCCTCTGTTTAAAAACACCAATGAGATACTGATGCAAAACACTATTTTTAGCAAATATAATTCAATTGTTTTCAAAATGTTTTCTGCAATCTATCTAACCATTCCTAAGGGCCTGTTACTGGGGTACCTAAACCCCCATCCAAGAGGATTAATTAACAATACCTGGAATATGAAAAGCACTGTACATTTGGTTAATATTGTTCTTATACTCAATATATATTTTGTCTGAATTTTGATTTTTATGAAATGGGTTAATAACAACAGCTACAAATCATTATAAATAATTCAACAAAACCAATTTTGGCCCAAATTCTCACCATCGTCTGCCATGTAACTGGCTTCAAATTGACTTCCAAATCTTTCTCTCACTCCAGTTCTAAAGTTCCTTTAATTACTTAAAACTTTTCATAGATTTGCTTCAGTTTTACTATTTTGACTACATTTCCCCCTCTTTTCCCCATCCATTAGTTCCATTCCAATTTTGGTTTTTTATATTCCTTCACCAGTACTCACCATTGAGAGCTGTGTAACCTTGTGCTGCTATGCATATCTGCAAATCACCAGATGACTATAATCCAAATCACCAAGTCATGTCTCTTTCAGTCTTCTCTTAAAACCACCTTACCCTTTCCCCTCCCCCAGAACTAATGTAATTCTAAACATTTCTGACTGCATAACAAACAGTAAGGATATCACATAAAAAATACAGTATTGCTTTACCTAACACATTCATAGATTTTTTTTATGATCCTCTAGAATGAGCTACTGCATAACACAGGTCAAAGTCTCACTCAATATTTTTTGCCTCAAACCCATAATTACTATTTGAGTATTATGATGTCATCTATTGAACCACCTAAAAATAAACTGGAAAGACAAGGTAAGTGAGGTACTACCTTTTATTGAACCAATTTCTGGTTGATGAGAGACACCAGAAGTTGGTTCAATAAAAGATATTACCTCACCCACCTCATCTCTGTAATATCCGGTGACTACCACAGCTATCATAACAATGCATGGAAGCAAACTATCTTCTAAAGTAACTTTAGGGTTCTCTGTATTTTATGAGAAGTTAAGGCAAATGTAATGGCATAAGTGCTATGAAAAAAAGCTAGGGTTAATATCACTCTATATTTTTCATTCCATGCATAAATGCAGATTATTTGTAAACTAAAATACATCAAGACATCTGAAGAAATGTTACCAAGTCATTATCTTCTCTGATGAGTGAAGAAAAATAGTAGAAAATCAGTGTTTTAATTAACGTGGTCAGTAGTGATACTGTTTCTTTAACGTTAACCTCTAAGGATAATGGGGGAAGGCACAAGTCTTTTATATATAAAATGTACACACCCTGCTTTATTTTTTTAAACCATTTTCAGTAAACTTAGGCTTTTGAAAGTGCCCAAATTAACAAGCATGAAGAGTGAAAATTTCTGTTTACTATACGGATACTTACATTCCAGACCTGGAGAAACAATATCTCACAGAAAAGGAGGCAGTCTAATTTCTATGTATATTCAGTTCTTGCCCTCCCTGCTGAAATTGTCAAACAACACTTTGCACTGGATAGTGGTTTAGTAGTGATTAAGGGTAGTATTTCCAAAAGCATCTTACTTGACTTTGGCAGACAAATACCATTTAAAAATAAATCAGGGACTTAGGAATCTCAGTCCCGTTGACCTTTAATGAGAGTTATGCCCCAGTGGCTAAGACACATTTGAAAGTGTTTTTGGTGATGGAAACAATTTGTCATGTGGGACCTACACAATCAACTACCAATTTACTTTTACATAGGCTATCAAATTCCCATCACACATCAGTTTTATCACTACCAACCTGAGTATTACATTAAAAGTCAAGCTATAGAGCAAAGACTTTGCATTCCATTATCAATCCTCTCAGCCAACAGCTTTGACAGAGGTTAGACCTGATCAAGACTCAAGGACTTGCTATTCTGCTTTATAAACTTTACAGGTAAATTTATTCATCATCTCTAAATTAGAAGGGTTTTCAAATTTGACTGAATAAACTAACACTCTTTTGCGGACTATGGTTTGAATTCTTCTAAAGTGCACTTTGCTGCTGACAAATGAATATATGAACCTATTTTGCTAACTCTGATAAAAGCCAGATTCACTGCTCCTAATTTACACCATTAAAAGTCAAAGTCTCAATGTCATTTTGAATTTCATTTACTTTTGGTTTTTGCAGGTATGTTTTGTTAAGTTTACACAAGTGCACATAGTGCCCATCTATAAAAAGGGAAATAAGGGCAACCCAGGGAATTACAGTCCAGTCAGTTGAACCTCTATACTGGCAAAATAATGGAGCAAGTAATTAATGATTCCATTAGCAAACATCTAGAAGAAAATAAGGCGTTAAGTGATAGTCAGCGTGGATTTGCCAAGAACAAATTGTGTCAGACCAACCTGATAGCTTTCTGTGTTGGGGTCACAAGCCTTGTAATAGATGGGAAGTGGTGAAGGTGATGTATCTAGACTTTAGTAAGGCTTTTGATATGGTCTCGCATCACCTTCTCATTAACAAACTAGGTAAGAATTGCCTGGATGCAGCTACTATAAGTTGGTAAAAAACTGGTTTGATAACTGCTCCCAGAGAGTAATTATCAATGGTTCATGTTCATGCTGGAAGGGCACAATGAGCAGAGTTCCACAGGGATCAGTTCTGGGTCTGGTTCTGTTCAATATTTTCATCAATGATTTAGATGATGGCATAAAGAGCACACTTATAAAGTTTGCTGATTGTACTAAGCTGGGTGGGGTTGCCAGGGTTTTGGAGCATAGGATCACAGTTCAAAATGATTTGGTCAAATGGTTTGAGATAAACAGAATAAAATTCAATAAAGACAAGTGCAAAGTACTCCACTTAGGAAAGAACAATCCACTACACATATACAAAATGGGCAATGACTGCCTAAGAAAGAGTACTACGGAAAGGGATCTGGGTGCCATAGTGGACCACAAGCTAAACACAATTCAACAGTATACCACTGGTGCAAAAAAAAAAAAAAAAAAACACCACCACCACCACCACCCAGCAAACACCGTTCTGGGATGTTATTAACAGGAGTACAGTAAGTAAGACATGAGAAGTAATTCTTCCACTCTACTTGACCCTGATTAGGCCTCAACTGGAGTAATGTGTCCAGTGCTGAGTGCCTCATTTCAGGAAGGATGTGGACAAATTAGAGGAAGTCCAGAGAAGAACATCACGAATAATTAGAGGTCTAGAACACTTGACTTGTGAGGAAGATTAAAAGAGCTAGGGTTGTTTAGTCTGGGAAAGAGAAGACTGAGAGGGGACATAATAACAATCTTCAAGTAGCTATAAGGTTGTCACAAGGAGGAGAGAGAAAAACTGTTCTCAACTGCCGATGACAGGACAAGAAGCAATGGTCTTAAATTACAGCAAAAGAGGTTTAGGTTGGACATCAGGAAATAATTCGTAACTGTCAGGATGATTAACCACTGGAATAAGTTGTCTATGCAGCTTGTGGAATCTCTATCACTGTAAGTTTTTAAGAACAGGTTAGACAAGAACTTGTCAGGGATGGTTTAAGAGGGTACTTGGTCCTGCCACGAGTACAAGGAACTGAACTCGATGACCTCTCAGTCCCTTCCAGATGGTGCCTGGGAGCACCATCTTTTAAGGTTACCCAACACTTTACTGTCATAAACCCTCATTTTAGGTTGATTATAACTTTGCCAGGTGTTCCCAGTTTTGGGCTGAAATACATGCTAGGTGTTGCCCAACAGCCATTCTAGCCAGAATGGCTTAGTCCAGTTGTTCTCAATCTTTTTGACTTGAGGGGCCACAGGTACCCTTTTTACAACCATAAATCGCCACCAGTCTCTGCCAGCAGGGCACCCCCCACTGCAGCCAGATGGAAGTAGTTCAGTGACAAAACAGTCCCCCTTCCTGATCTCCCATCTCCCTGGCTGCAGCAGAAAAACTGTACATGTCCAATAGTCCTGTGCACTCTGCCTGGGTCCCTAGGCAGTGGCCCTTCTGTATCCATGGGGACGAAGGTCAGTGTTTCCCTCCCTCCAACTCCAGAAAGACCTCAGCATCCAGGCAGAGCACTTTGCTCTCTGCTGGAGCCAAGGGACTGGAACACTCATGTCACACCCCTTGGCTGCCACAAGGAACCTGCATCAGGGTCGTTTAGCTCTGTGGAAACACATTCCACCTGGGTCTAGAGCAGTAACTCCCTTCTGCATCCAATCAGGGGTGGGCAGAGGAACCACGACCCACTGTGAAAGCTTCCACAGCCCACTTTTAGCCCACAGGGCACAAGATGGGAACCACTGAATTAACAATTTCATTATCCAGTTATTCTCCTCTTACGTAAGATTGTTACACATTTTACTCATAAGAATGTATGGAAACCTGATGACTTTCCTACCAGACTACAGGAGACTTGTACTGCGTGTTTCAACATTATCTGAAATGTTGCTAATCTAAGAATTTCAATGATCTAGAAAGTTATTATTCCAGAATATGATCTACACAAGAAGAAATAGCACCCAATGATCCAGACTCTCCAACAGACTCTTTGTTTTGGAATATAACTATTTCTCAGAAACTCCAAGTTATGCTTAAGTGCTTTCCTGAAACTGAACCAATATTTGTGTATTGGTAGTGTTTGTGTTATGGGAAGACAGTGTGGACTAGTGCATAGAGCATTAGCGCAACGCTGGGTTCTATTCCTGGCTCAGTCATTGCATTATTGAGGTGACCTTGGGCAAGCTATTTCCTCTCTATGTCTCAGTTACCCATCTGCAAAATGATAAGAGCGATACTGACCCTTATAAAGTGCTTTGAGAGCTCCTGATAACAAGCACTATGTACAAGCTAGGTGTTTCATCATTATCATTATTTTAGTGACCAAACACCCCAGGCAGAACAGAAACTGCTTTCTTCTAGGCACTGTATCAAAACACGGGAAACCCCAGTCTCTTTAATATGAATAATTTAATATGAAATAAATGTGATAAGCAACAGGCAAGAATGGGGGAAGAAGGATGAGAGTAACAATTAGAAGTTCATAGAGTTATCCAGGCTAACTATGTGTACAACTAAACAGCTCTAGTTTAGCATTTGGAATAAACTGCTGGCATGTTAACCAGCATATTTCTTTTGTCTGAACTTAACTGCCTCACTGGTCTTAGGTACGTGGCTTTATTTTCTACTTTAGGGATAGTAGTTGTAAATGTATATATTCCATAAAACCAAGTTAAAAAATGCAGACCAGATTTTCTCCCACAAAAGTTAATGCAATAAATAAATTTGTTAGTCTTTAAGTGCCACAGGACTCCTTGTTTGTTTTACAGAACTGACAAGACTTACTTACCCTGCCCCTCCTAAAGCAGATGAAATACTTTAAAGAAGACATCTGATGGATAGTTTCTAGTCCCTGGATCATGCCTACTGCTGACCGATTCCAAGTCATGGAGCCCAAGTCTGCAATCTACCTGTTAGGGGGCATTCATAGAATCATCATAGAATCATAGGGTTGGAAGGGCCTCATAGGTCATCTAGTCCAACCCCCTGCCAGAGGCAAGACCACTCCCACTAAACCATCCCAGTCAGGGTTTTGTCCAGCCAGGCCTTAAACACCTCCAAAAGATGGAGATTTCACCACCTCCCTTGGCAGCTCATTCCAAGGCTACACCACTCTCCTAGTAAAAAAGTTTTTTCTAATATCCAGCCTCGACCTCCCCAACCGCAACTGGAGATCATTGGTCCTCGTTCTGTCCTCTGTTATTACCAAGAACAGTCGAGCTCCATCTTCCCTGGAGCATCCCTTCAAGTAGTTGAAGGTTGCTATCAAATCCCCCCTCAATCTTCTCTTCTGCAGACTAAATAAGTCTAATGCTTTCAGTCTTTCCTCATAGGGCTTGTGCTCCAGCCCTTTAATCATTTTGGCTGCCCTCCTCTGAACTCTCTCTAGCATGTCCCTGTCCTTTTTGTAGTGGGGAGCCCAAAAGTGAACACAGTATTGTAGATGTGGCCTCACCAGTGCAGAATAGAGGGGAATGATCACATCCCTTGATCTGCTGGTAATACTTCTTTTGATGCAGCCCAGTATGCCATTGGCCTTTTTGGCAGCAAGAGCACACTGCTGACTCATATCTAGCTTCCCATCCACCACGACCCCCAGGTCCTTTGCTACGCTGCTGTTACTTAGCTGAATGTTTCCCAGCCTGTAGCGATGCATGGGGTTTTTTCGTCCCACGTGCAAGATTTTACACTTATCCTTATTGAAGCTCATAAGATTTCTATTGGCCCACTGTTCCAATTTATCTAGGTCTCCCTGAATCCTATCCTTGCCCTCCAACGTGTCTACTGGTCCCCCCAGCTTGGTGTCATCCGCAAACTTACTGAGAATGCAGTCTATTCCATCACCTAGATCATTGATGAAAATGTTGAACAGAACCGGCCCCAGGACCGACCCCTGGGGCACACCACTCGTGACTGGCTGCCAGCTAGACATGGAACCATTGATTCCTACACGCTGAAACCGTTGATCTAGCCAGTTTTCTATCCACCTTATAGTCCACCTATCCAACCCATACTTCCTTAATTTCCCAATGAGAATGCTGTGGGGAACTGTATCAAACGTCTTGCTAAAATCAAGGTACATCACATCAACGGTTCTTCCTGCATCCAGAGGTCAGCAGGGAAGAGAAAGTATTTCCTAAAGATAACACATCCCCTTTGAACAAAATTCCGGTTCCCTTTTACCCACTGATGCAAAATCCTTACAGTAGAAGTGTCCAAAATAAACTCTGGCCATTTCCTCACCACGCTATCCATCAGGGACTATGAAAATCACATGATTTCTTCTTTCCACATAGAATTTATTGCACCATTGCTCCTTTCCTCTTTATTGTCAATATTATGCCATAACATTAAAGAGAAGAATTACATGTTACAAACTTAACATTAATTTTCAACTCCAGACTAAAAAAGTTTATCAATTTCTCTGGAAATCAATAATAAGCTACTCTGCTTTTATATTTTTAAAGGTTGGCCACGTCTGTCTTATCACTCTTTCTGCATAACTGGTTTATGACTTTATAAGACAGCAAACAGGAATAAAATGATTATAGTCTATAGATTGAATTAGCTCCACTGGAGAACTGCTATCCTTAGCAATGTAATATGTGGGACATTATAAATCTGTTACCTAGCTCTGATGATAAAAATTGTATCAGAAACTAAGACAGCAAAAGAAAATAAATCTATTCTTGAGATACTAAAATATAATTAGAATTGGAAATAAAAAGAATCAGAAATTCCTTACAAATGTATAATGCTGAATGTTCTTTAGAGAACATCTGCTAAGTTTTATTCTGTACACAAGTATTCAAAAATGAAACGACTGGGAACCTTATATTAAATGCCACACAGGTTTTTCTGTAAGATTACATTTGTAGTGGCAATATGGTAGCCAACATAGTTTTTCTGAAGCCTTCTCATAACTCCCAGTTTAAAAGCATAAATTCTAACTTTCGGGACCTGATTCTCAACTACGCTGATACTGAACAGGAGAACATCAATGGATTTACAGTCATCAAAGCGTACGCTTTTTATTAAAAATAAATAAATAACTACATAAACAAACTGAAAAAGGCACATAGTCAGTGTAAGAATAAGCACTACAGAATTGGTCCAGAGCCTCAGATCCTGTAGTTTCATGGATCAAAATCTGTCTCATTTAAAAAATACGTTTCTAGTTTGCATGTATGCAATGAAAATGTGAATTGACTGTAACCAATGTTTGTCTCAGCCTGCACACCCCCTTAAACAATACCTCCATTCAGTTTAACTCCAAAATTCGCTGCCACCACAAGAAAGCATAGTTGCCATAGCACAGGGCAGAGCTGTAGAGGCACCAAATGGAGTACGCCTAGGGTCCCAAATTACCATAATTCAGCCCTTCAGGACTGTTTATATATTGGGAAAGAAAGCACATAACAGCACAACACAGAACAGTCCCCTGCAGAAAAGAAGTAGCAACTTGCAGCTTAGGGCCATATCATGCTCTGTTTTAGGCAGAACACCCCACTGAAGCACATGGGGAGTTCTGCTGACAGTCAGTGTCATTATTATAGCCTTGAATAATGCTGCTCATGCAAAGAAGGGCCAGAGGGACAAAGTTTAAATGTGGACCCAGATATTAACTTTCACACAGTTTGAAGATGCTTACAACTAGAGTTTTAATTCAATTTTTTTTTTTTTTACAGAGATTGGGGGATCACACATGGAATTTGCAAAAGAACTCAGACAGAACTTCATTGAAGTTCCAGATATTCAAATATGTATCCAAACTGACCAGACTATAGCATAGACCTCAGTTACAAAAATTGTGAGAAGTAATTTATTTACAGAAGACATAATGGAAAAAAATGAGAATACTAATCAAAATCATGATTTTCCACCCTCCTATGTTCCCCAAGTAAACACAGAGTTCTATCATCTCATATAACTAGAGTATTAATCACTGTGTTAAGAAGGTACTGGAGTAAAAGAGGCATAAAACTGAGTGGTGAAATGTGCTCTCATCTTCCTGAAGTTCATCTGCTTGTGCTTTGAATGGTCAGCTAACAAATAAGAACAATATCTATTAAAATACTACTAATAATATGTTACTCTCAGTGTTTCGCTCAATAATATTAACTAAATAGACAGTTTAAACACTAAGAATAATGATTCTTTGCGAGTTCAGAGTAATATCTTGAATGTAGGGCCAAAACAAGCTAAGCAGGTGTTACCAGAAATAAATAAGAGTAATAACTAATCTCAGATGCTGGATTTCCGATATTTCACAACAAGCAAGAGAGATTACAAAGATTACACAGAGACAGATAATGTAGCCTGCATTCTTAATTATAGCAGATTTGTCTTAGCAAAGATGTCAAGATCTAAGCTGATGCCTGCCCCCCCTTGCTTAAAATACTCAATAGGCTTTCAAGTTTTTAGTTAAATACTATAATACATGTACCAAATATTATTCTGATTTAGACTAGCACAAAGTGGAAGTAACTGAAGTAATCTATTTACACCAATGTAAATAAAAAACCATCTAAAATATCAACACTTTCATTATGAAACAAAGCTTTGTTTGTGAAGATTTCTATCAGAATGCATACTGCTATACCAACTATGTCTTACTGAACCTGAATGCACCCAGACAGACTAAAACAACAGCACCAGGAGAGGTGTGGCCTTCCCATCATTTATCTTAATTAAATCCTAGTTGTGATGAATTAAAATAATGTAATTAGTGGTAATTGCTTTACTGCTAAATGGCATACTGAATAATACCTAGCAAATGTACTGTTCTAGTACTGCCTCTAAATGGAGCTGGCACCATACTGATGTCATTCAGAGAAAACATACCATAACAAATAGAGTGTTTCAGAAGGCATTTTATAACTTTAGCAGCTAGGTCAGCTGTATTTCGTTTTGATTGCTGTTGTAATTCTGATGTGCAGTTTCATCTTCTGAATCTTCAAGAGTTTATTAGTGCATTCATATTTTGTTATTTACTACCACATACATAAAGCCATTGCATATTATTTTTCAATTGTCTCCTTCAATTTTATACATGGGGAATTTCTGTCACTGGTGCCCAATCACTAATAGGTCTGCACCAGAGCAAACCCATAGTATAGGCAGGCAAAGTTACTCTAAGATCACGTTAGGTCTGGTGCAGTTTATCCCAACTTGAAAACCACGGTTTGTAGGGAAGCTTTATCTAAGGATTTCACTGTTGAAGCTATATTGGTGACTGACCCGGAATGACCAAAACTGGGGCAGATATTCAGAACAGACAAGGTTCTAAACTAATCCCGTCAAAGCAGAGACTGAATTTGTGTATGATTTAGATTAAACATAACAACTTACAATATTCTGGAGTGTTTCAAGTTTTCTTACAGAATTTTAAACTTCTAAAAATTTGCCATGATATATATGATGATATAATCTGGAGCTATATTGTTTTCTGCATGTGACAAAAACGGACATACTGACAAAACTCTTTCTGCAAATTTTATTTTATTCTGATAATATAATCACAGTTTTATCATTTTAACCCAAATGTAATATAGTGGTGTTCTCCAAAATCATATTATGAAAATGTACTAATGAAAACGACATATGGAGATTTTCAGTTTTTTAATTATGAAATTAATAATGCTCATAGTACTTAAACTACCACTGATTTCTTCATCAGAAAATATATTTTAAGAGGTATGCACTTCTTTAGACATTTATGTGCCATCATTCCAGTCTCATTGGCTATGTCCAAATGTAGGTGTTAAAGCGAAACAACAATGCTTGTTTCACTTCAAAAAAAATTAGGCCCACACAATTTTTTTGTTTCGATATGACAAGCTCCGTCATATCGAAACAACAAAACTTGAATCGAAACACTAAAACCCGGTAGGTAATCGAAACAGATGATGAAGCGAAATGGTTGTTTTGAAATAACACCGTTTGGAGGTGTTGTCTTGAAACAACATTGTTTCGAATCAGTGGCTTTCACCTTCTTCCTCACAGGGTTCATAGCACCCTAGAAGGAAGGCCATCCCCCTCAGCATCCTGGCCAGGGAGGGAATCAGGACCCTGGCCAGGGAAGGGGCGGCTGAGGGATCACCCGGTGACTGGCATCCCCGTCGCTTCCAGGGGGGCAGGGGCAGAGATCCCAGGGCACCCAGCATCCTGCACCACTTCCAGGGTGGTGGGATCAGGGATCCCAGGGCACCCCGCATCCCATGATGCTTCCAGGGCAGCAGGGGCAGGGATCCCGGCGCACTCCACATCCCCCACCGCTTCCAGGGCAGCAGGGGCAGGGATCCCGGCGCACTCCACATCCCCCACCGCTTCCAGGGCAGTAGGGAAAGGGATCCCGGGATGCCCCGCATCCCCCATCATGTCCAGGGTGGTGGGGGCAGGGATCCCAGGGCGCCTGGCATTCCTGCCACTTCCAGAGTAGTGGGGGAAGAGATCCCAGGGTGCCCCACTTTCCCAGCTGCTTCCAGGGCTGGGGGGGCAGGGATACCAGTGCACCTGGCCCGGCACACTGGGACCCCTGCCCCTGCCACCCTGAAAGTGGAAGGGAATGCGGGGTGCCCCAAGATCCCTGTCCCCACTGCCCTGGAAGTGGAGGGGAATGCGGGGTGCCCCAAGATCCCTGCCCCAGCTGCCCTGGAAGCAGCAGGGGATGCGGAGTGCCAGGGGCTCCATTCCCCCACTGCCCTGGAAGAGGTGGGGGATGTGGGCCACCCCAGGATCCCTGTCTCTGCTGCCCTGGAAGCAGTGGGGGATGCCGGGCATGGGGGGATCCCTGCCCTTGGGGCTTTTTTCCCCCCTGCCACTGGCTCTCCTGGGGAAAGCCAGGCAGGTGATTGGGTGGCAACATGGCCCTGTCAGGGGGCCATGTTTTCACACCTCCCATGTTGCCCCTCTCCTGAATCGAAATAGCAAGTCCTGTGTCCAGACATGCTATTTCGATTTTTTTTTTTTTTTGCGCTGTGGAAGTGTTAAATCAATTCAAGTTGAATTGATTTAGCTTAAATCGATTTGACTTGAATCAATTTAACAGCCTGTATGTGGACATAGCCACTGTTAGCCCTTACCAGCTAAAATCATATATGTATGGTATATGTATGCAAGACATACAAAGACGATAATTATTAAACAACAGTTTCCATACATTAAGAAAAGCCTTCATCTACACTTAAAATTTATACTGACATACCTACTTTAATGGGGGGGGGAGGAGAGGAATGAAAAAACCCACACACCTGACCAACAAAGCTATGCCAATAAAACCCTCAGTGTAGACACAACAATATTAATGAATAAGTGCTCTTAATGGCTTATCTAATATTGTTCAGGGAGGTGGCACTCTGACACTGGAAGAAATGCTGTTGAAGAGGATGCAACCTTGACTCAGATTCAACATTGGGTCAGAGGAGCATGCGTTGCACTCCTTTCATCACCAGCACAGCAAAAAAAGGAAGGGAATCGATGCCCCTAGAAGTCATTCCAATTTCACTCCTGCATTGTATTCAACAGCTGGTGAAAATAATATTTAACTCCAAACACAGGGGTCCAACATATTTCTTTCTCGAGAGTTTGCATGAATAAGTAATGAGTAAAAACTGGGTAATGACCTCCAAAATTGGGTAATGACCACTGGCCCAAGCTTCTTTACTTTTTTACATGCTCTACAGATTGTAATTTGCATGCCTCTGTGCTTATACTACAGAATACTGTTAATTATACTTTGTTTTCCAGTTTAGCAGCTGTGGAATCATATTTCTTTTGCATTAAAACACATCTGAATCAAAATGGTGACGTACATAAACACACAAAGATGGTCACTAATCTTCAGGTAGGCAGTGGAAGCAATGACTACAGTCAGTGGAGCTCTTAGATTTTTCATGGCACTTGGCTTTTTATATATTCTTCTAAGAACACGCTTTGCCTCTTGAAAGACTAGATTACACAAACTGAATTAATTATAGATATAAAACAAACAAATCACAAAGGGCATGATGTAAAGATAAAGTTTCAGCTCCACAAAAGGAAGGGTAGAATCACAGAATCATAGGGTTGGAAGGGACCTCATAGGTCATCTAGTCTAACCCCCTGCCAGAGGCAGGACCACTCCCACTTAAACCATCCCAGTCAGGGTTTTGTCCAGCCGGGCCTTAAACACCTCCAAAGATGGAGACTCCACCACCTCCCTCGGCAGCTCATTCCAAGACTTCACCACTCTCCTGGTAAAAAAGTTTTTTCTAATATCCAGCCTAGACCTCCCTAACCGCAACTTGAGACCATTGGTCCTCGTTCTGTCCTCCGTTACTACTGACAACAGTCGAGCTCCATCTTCCTTAGAGCATCCCTTCAAGTAGTTGAAGGTTGCTATCAAATCCCCCCTCAATCTTCCCTTCTGCAGACTAAATAAGCCTAATGCTTCCAGTCTTTCCTCATAGGGCTTGTGCTCTAGCCCTTTAATCATTTTGGTTGCCCTCCTCTGAACTCTCTCTAGCATGTCCCTGTCCTTTTTGTAGTAGCTAGCCCAAAACTGGACACAGTATTCTAGATGTGGCCTCACCAGTGCAGAATAGAGGGGAAGGATCACATCCCTTGATCTGCTGGTAATACTTCTTTTGATGCAGCCCAGTATGCCATTGGCCTTTTTGGCAGCAAGAGCACACTGCTGACTCCTATTCAACTTCCCATTCACCATGACCCCCAGGTCCTTTTCTACAGTGCTGCTACTTAGCTGAATGTTTCCCAGCCTGTAGCAGTGCATAGGGCTTTTTTGTCCCAAATGCAGGATTTTACACTTATCCTTATTGAATCTCATAAGATTTCTATTGGCCCACTGTTCCAATTTATCTAGGTCTCCCTGAATCCTGTCCTTGCCCTCCAACGTGTCTACTGGTCCCCCCAGCTTGGTGTCATCCGCAAACTTACTGAGAATGCAGTCTATTCCATCATCCAGATCATTGATGAAAATGTTGAACAGAACCGGACCCAGGACCGACCCCTGGGGCACACCACTCGTGACCGGTTGCCAGCTAGACATGGAACCATTGATTCCTACACGCTGAAACCGTTGATCTAGCCAGTTCTCTATCCACCTTATAGTCCACCTATCCAACCCATACTTCCTTAATTTGCCAATGAGAATGCTGTGGGAAACTGTATCAAAAGCCTTGCTAAAATCAAGGTATAGCACATCAACGGTGCTTCCCGCATCCAGAAAACCAGTCATCTGCTCATAGAAGGAAATGAGATTGGTCAGGCATGATTTACCCTTGGTAAATCCATGCTGACTGTTCCTGATCACTTTATTTTCCTCTAAGTGTGAGAGGATGGATTCTTTGAGAATCTGCTCCATAATTTTTCCAGGGATTGAGGTGAGGCTGACTGGTCTGTAATTCCCTGGATCCTCCTTTTTCCCTTTCTTGAAAATAGGCACTACATTTGCTTTTTTCCAGTCCTCTGGAAAGATGAGACGTGAGGGAAATTGACACTATGCCTGAGTCACATTCAGCATACAATTTTGGCAGTTGCTTGCTGTATCACTAAGAAAATTAATGAGCCATTCCAGGGCACATCTCACCTTGAATGAGGAAAATAGTGGGAAAATATCCCATTCAGCTAGGCATGCACTTCTCACAATCAAGTTCATTAAACTGCAATGTTCATGCTGGCTCTGAATCACAGTCTCCTGATTTAAATTGTCTTATGTAACTAATGTTCTAAAGAACAAGAAAATGGATATTTGAAAAATCACTAAGGCAAATAAACAAAATGACATTGTTATTGTCAGTGGGGTAAAAGAGAGTTGATAAATTAATTTTATTTGGAAATCAGACACTGATGCCTTCACGAATTACCCCCAGTCTAGAATGATCCTTTCAGTATTTTGGTACTATAAAGAAGACTATAAAACTTTAAGGCATCCCCTCTCTTCTCTTCCCCTATACAGTACTGTTCCAATTGAAGGACTTTTCTGTAAAAATTAAATAGCTTTAGTTTTGAATCCAAATCTGCTCTGTAATGAAGGATACTACAAATTCTAGTTTTAGTTCTTTCTGCCTATTATGCTTTGGTATTTGTCTCCTTGAGAAACTGATCCCTTTGAAACTTGACCTCTCTATGGCTCCTCTAGGTCTAATGTCGCCACCTGCTGCTGGGGGTCAGCTAGAAGCAGCTCCCTTTACAAGTTGTTCCCTTAAACATGTTCCTGTTATTACAATTCACTGGTCTGCTGTCTGTGTTCTCTTTGCTGTAACAGATGGATGCTAAAACTGAGTTCTCTGGATATCTGGTCCTGCTGATTTGAATGGGGATTGGTGGAACAACATATTTCAGATGTGATCGCCATAAAAAAAGAAAAGAAATTTATTATTTTAGCTGTATTAGTCCATTGACCAGAAAATGTGGATTGGATATCTGTTTATTTTGTAAGACCAACAAAGCAGTGTTTCAGTGTGAGAACCATGTAAGACAATAAATATTTAAGCCTCCTGGAATGGGTGTGATAAAATACACTGAGCAAAGATATGGCCAGTGATGGAACGAATTCATAAATCTTTCGACTCAACTGCCTCCCTCCACCATGTCCAAAAATGAATTCTATGCACTCTTTCATTGTATGCATGAATAGCCAGATATGTTGAGACAATAATCTGAGCCCTTCTGTCTATTCTTGTGCATTTAAAGGCCACATAAATTCTTTTTTTTATTGGGGGGGGGGGGGAATTGCAATATGCAAACTTCTTTTTCCAAAGACCAATTGTTTAAACCCTTCATCAAGAAAACCAGTCACAAGTTTTCATGTTTGGAGGAAGGTTATTGGGACAGCTGTGGCCTTAGTTACTGTTAGGGAATATCACAAAATGCTCCAGTTGCATTTACGGATGATCACCATTCCTGATTCTTTTAGATATATTGCATGCCTTAGTCCAGGTCTACACCAGTGGCAAAATTCAGCAGCAGTCAACATTGAGTTACAAAAGCTACGCAGACTAGCATGTGTAACTCCCTTAAGACTTCCTAACTCCCCTTCAGCATGGCATCTTCATTGTGTCACACCAATGGTAAATGCTGTCCCCTTGTGGCAGCACTATGCCACTCGAGGGGATGGCTTTTAAGTTGATTTCCAGACAGGCTTAATGGGTCTTAAATGACCACTAGGTTGATCTGGAAAGATCAATCTGACAGTGGTGAACTTGCTGCCATCACTGTATATGTAGCCTTAGTTATCACTAAGCACTGAAGCCTGCAGAATGCAAATAGTGTATCCAATGACAATGCAAGGACCCACAAGCCCAAAGGCTATAAGACTCAGCTTGAGCAGTCAGCATGAAGCTTTAGGCCTACAAACCTTAGCTTAAGTATCTTAAACATTAAAAACACTGAGTTACAAAGAAAATTAAGATAAGATTTTTGCTTGAATTACAGTTATATTTTTGCTAATAGTGCATGAAATGAATAACCTGTAACTACAAGTAATTATTTTAAATATTTTTGGATAAGAACATTTGCAAACATGTAACTGCAAGTTTGTTATTGAAATTAATTGATGGACATGAGAATAGGATTGGGATAATTAATATGCTAACCTATAGGATAAGGACACTCTAACACTATGAGGGTTAGGAAGTTAGTTTTGGACAGAAGATGAGAAACATTTGTATACATATTCACAGCAGCCACTGGACCCTATAACAGGTCCAGCCAGGACCATCACGACCATCTTTGAACATGGGATTAGCTTGGCATGCTAAAGACTGTACAGGAACCTGGTAAAACACAAATTTGCCTTTCCACCTTTTGGTCTCCATCAGAAATGAGAGAGTACACCTACAGGATGATGTGGGACATCAGCCTCATGTTGCAGTAGTGTTACATTCTAATTTAGTATGGAACATTTGCATTTTTACTAACCATCTTAATAAAATTATTAAAATCTGAGGTCTGCTCCCAGTGCGAGTGTCACTGTTGTGCACATCAGAGTTCTGAACAAGCAAATGAATCTGAAGTTGAATTTTGCAATCTTTCTCTGTTACACCTGACTCTGGGACAGGAACGTGGCAATCCTCGGAAGTTTAACTGTTTTGACAGTTGGGAGTTCAACTGGAAACTCTAATGGAAAATTGATACTATCAATAATCATGCAATGAATCAGGTGACACCATGGAATGTTGTTTCCTCCCTGCACAGTTTATCACTAATAGATGGAATTATTACTCATCTCCCTCAAGGGCTCACCCATGTGGAGATGGAATGTTCCATTCTGTCATCTCTCCTGTTCAATGATCACTTGAGCTTTTAGGAGATTAGAAATACAAAGTATGCTGTCTATAGTACACAGAACGACATCCAACTTTATGTTACTTTTCCTTCCAGCATAGCCAATCCACCTTAATGACTTACTTCATGTCTAACAGAGATTGAAGTATTGATGACAATTAGTTGATTAAGACTCAACACAGAGAACTCAAAGTGGATGAAGCAATCTGAAGAAATAACAAAAACCATCTCAGCATTCTAGCTGAGCCAATAAGCCTCCCATTTCTTATGCAGGCTTACAACCTAGAGATCTTGTTGGATCTCAATAGCTGCTAGAAGTTACAAGTATGATTACTTACCAAAAAGCATCTCATCCTGTGGGCTTGGCTGCAACGTTTTTTTTTCAGATACAGATCAAATCAAGGTCTTCCAAGCTTTAGTCATGTTAAGAGTGGATTGCATTACTGGAATGCACTCTCAATGGGTTCACAGATGTACCTTATGACTATTCTGAAATTTCGGAATACATCTGCCTCGCTGTTTGGCCACATTTATCATTACCAGAACATTATATCTGTTCTGTGTGACTGGCACTAATACCAAGTGATTTCTGAATGTGGTTTCATGCATTCATTTTAACCAGAGCTACTTCAAAAAAGGGGGGGGGGCCTGAAATTGTCCAATAAAAATTATCCTTTTTCAGAAAGATTTTGTGAAAACTACAGTTTCTCAACCAGCTATAGAGCTCATTTTAAAAAAAACCCTGAACTTTGAAATTTTTCAAAGAAAAAAGACCTTTGTGTGTAAAAATAATTTCCATTTTCCAAGTTTTAACTTATAAAACTTTTAATGGTGTGATGCTTTGACCTACCTATAAATTGATTCTTTATGTGATTCTCTGACAGTACACCCATAAAGGCTAGTAATGATTAAAGGTATGGAAGCTAGTGACTGGGCATTCTCAAAGTAAAGGTTCTTCATTACTGGAAAGTACTTATAGACTCATAAATGTTAAGGTGAGAATGGACAAACATGATCATCTAGTCTGACCTCCTGCATAATGCAGGCCCACAAAATCTCACCTAGCTGATCTCTTAAGAAACCACTAACCTATAACCCAGTCATTAAAATCCTCAAATAATGATTTAAAGACTTAAAAGTTCAGAGAATCCACTAACAAACAAGCCATGTCCCCATGCTGCAGAGGAAGACAAAAAATCTCCATAGCCCTTGACAATCTGCCCTGGAGGAACATTCCTTCCCAACCCCAAATATGGTGATCAATTAAACCCTGAGCAGGTGAGCAAGACTCACAAGCCAGATACCCAGAAAAAGCATTCTCTGTAATCAGGGCCATCCTTAAGGGGGGCAAGAGGGGCAACCGCCCTGGGCCCCGCACTTTGGGGCGGCCTCGCGCTTTTGGGGGATCCCATGCAGCTGGCTGGAGTAAGGAAGCAGGGAGCTTTTTCAAGCTGTGGGATTAGGGAGCAGCTCCGGCTGGTCAGGTAAGAGGGAAGGGAATTCAGACAGGCAGCGTTTGTTTACAGTAACTCTTAAGTAGCCACCTTCCCACAACTGCTCCCTGAGGGGAAGAGAAAGGGCAAGTGCTGAGATAAAACTTATGGAGCCAGCCTCAGTCAAGCAAACGGGGACAAAGTCAGGAGAATGTCACATCCCCAACCTTTACAAAACAGGACCTTCTCTTTCAATTTACATCAGCATTTCCAGAAAGTGTTCTCAGATATTAAAGAACTTTTTTCCTTCTACATTTAACAAGACTTTTCAGTCTTCAGGGATGTCTTTATGAGCAAACTTCTCTGTGCAGATAATGATCTATTATACCTGAGACAGAAGACCCCAGGCTAGTGCTCACATGGAAATACTGGGTTTTTAGGGTTAATGGACATCAATCAACACATTAAAGAAGTTTTTTGTCCTTCCTTCTGCACTGTAAATAAGCCCCATTGTCACTGATTGCAGTCAGAGCACCAGTCCCAAAGCATGGCAAAGAGGAAAGCAGCTGTGGCCATGTGGGTCTAGTTTAGTGAAACAAACAAGGAATCCTGTAGCACTTTTAAAGACTAACAAACTTATTTATTTGTTAGCTTTTAAAAGTGCCACAAGACTCCTTGTTTGTTTTACATCAGGGTATCTGAGAGGATGCCAAAGGTCCCTTGTTTCTTCCTCTCATCCTCAAACAGTACCTGAGTTTCATTACTGAGATCACCTGCAAAGCAATGAGGAATGTATGAATACATATACTAAAATAAGATGGAAAAGGAGAGAGTCAGGCAGCCTAAAGGAAATAACATACATTAGACAATTGGAATCCAGTGCTTTAAGGTGAGAGAGGACCTGAACTTATTTCTTGTTATCATCCAAAAATAGCTTTCCTGTCTCTGAATTTTCAATTTAACAAAAACTTGATCTAAGAAAAATTATTAAACTTGTAAAATTGTGTGCCGATCTAGAACAGAAAACCAGAACCACAAAGAAGAGTGCCTCCAGATGCTCCTGTCCACTTGGCTGTGAGGCTGATGAAACATCACCATGACACATTCAGTATTCCCTACCCTAAACATCAAAAATAGTCACAAGTCTGGCTTAAATATATCATTAAAACTCACTTAAAAATAAAGAGATGTTTAAAGAAATAATAAATGAGGGGGAGCTATTTTCTCTGACTTCTGGGTTTTGAGCCTTTAGGATAAAGTCAGGTCATGTTTTTCTGCTTCTCTCTGCAACTTTTTAGCTTGAGGGCTAGAAATTTATGATTTTATTAAAGAAAAATTGTGACACTGCCCAGTGTTCCCTCTAAGCTGATGATGCAGCTGAACAAGTTATGGGTACACAAGTTATTGGGGAGCCAGTGGGCAGCAGGGAAGAAGCCCACTGGGGCCTGGAGAACCAGCAGAGAACTTGCTCAGCTGCATCATCAGCTTAGAGCAGGGGTTCCCAACCTTTCTCAGGCTGGGGACCCCTTTGTAACAAAAAACAAAACAAAACAAAGCAAAAAAAATCTTTGCGGACCCCCCCCCTGATTATGTAATCTGGCCTGCATGGGCAGACTTTGGCCTGCACCAGTGGGAGAGCTGGTGAGCAGTGCTGCCACCACCATTGCGTGCACCACCGGGGAGCTGAGCTGTAGCAGCTGTGGTCCTCTGCCCTTGCCCCTGCCGGGGAGCTGCTGTGGCTCCATCCCCCTGCCAGGAGACAGCCACAGAAGGGGAAAGGCAGCCCTGGCAGGGAGCATCAGGGCTGTGGCTGGGTTCCAGCCCCAGGTAGGGAGAGGCTCTGCAGAACACCTGCAAAGTGTCTGCAGACCTCTGGGGGTCCCCGGACCACAGGTTGGGAACCACTGGCTTACAGGGAACATTGCACTGCAAAGTTTAAAATTGGGGGGCCCTGCACAAACTGATTCGCCCTGGGCCCCGCTCCCCCCTAGGGACGACCCTGTCTGTAATAACTGAGAACCCACTCCATCTAACATCCCTTCCCAGGTCACTAGCATATCCACCACCAGTCAATTTCCAAATAGGTTGTCCCATCATACTGTTCCCTACATAAATTTATCAAGCTTAGTTTTGAAGCCAGCTAAGTTCTTTTGCCCCTACTACTCTCTTTGAAAGGCTACTTCTCCTTTGGTCTGCCAAAGACAGGATTCAATGACTTTCGGTGCTGGCATCAAGACCTATATTGGGAACCTGTTTTTCAGATATTTGGAGGTGGAGCTGTGGGTATTGAACTGGGTTCTGGAGTTGAAGGTTGATAATGCCTGTTTTCTAGCACTAAGCCACTTATGTGAGATATTTGTTTTTACTTTTTTATAGAATGATACAGATCTAAGATCTACATAAATACAGTCATTACAAATTATAACAAAAGTGTCTTCATGAACGAAACACACTACATCAACAGGTCATCATCTCTTCTAAAACAGTCAGAAACAACAGTTGGTACTTAGATCTATGTAATATAACATAACAGATGGAGAAAAGAGAGAGATGAAAAAATAAATAAGGAGAAAGAGGAAAGAGTGGTATACTCCCTCCCCTCCTTTTTTAGTGAACATTCTAATTCATATGCTTTATCTTACACACCATTTTTGTTTGAAAAAACTCTTATAAAGTTTCAAAATTTATTCAGGTGCTTTAAGAGTGTTAATTAATGCATGTATAAAAGCTAAATATATAAAATTATCCATAATAAATTAAATAATTCTAATTACTAAATAAAAAATTGGCATCTATAGTGTACATTATGTTCCATATTACATGTATTTTAATGCATTTATTATGTAAGAAGCTTATCTGATTTAGAAAGCTGTGCTTCTGAAAGAAAATTTTAAAATTTAGAAGCAAAGAAATTTTAAAATTCAACTAGATTATGAAATAGGAAACATGTATACTTGACTGAACGACATGGCTGATATCAAGCTACTACTACACTACAACCCTAAACTGGAAAGCAGCATTTATTTCTAAATGGTCTCATAATAATTATGGTATGTATATTATCTCAAGTATTTTAAAAAATTCATTTTTCTGGTCTGAAGAAGCTGTTCTATTCTTCCAGATGTTAGTACTATCATGGATATATATACACTGTAGCAGTTCATTTATTATCATTACAATTCAACCCATAATTTTATGCCAATGTAATGTGCTTCTGTTTAGAATTTAAATTAGTAAACGGTAGCAGCTGAGCTATTATTTAATTTCCCAAACATGCCAACTTTTCTGTGCACAGCAGGCTCACAGATGCTAATATTTGCCCAACAGACACCACTACTTTTATATCCCAAGTGCCTATTAAATGTTCATAGTTAATCTAGGTTTTTATTGTGCTCTAAAGTTTTTGGTGTTCATCTAATAAAAACAGTATATATACACAAGACATCATTTTCCATAAAGAGTAATGGAGAATATGTAGCCTAATTCAGAGAACACAGACTAGACTGGTAAAAGCAACATCCAGACAGCAGACTTTAACAGGTTTTTTTTAATAGAAATACTATTATCTTTATATTATTTTCCATAGAGGAACTATCAGACCACAAAGTCATCAATGGAATTCCTAGCCATTGATGGCCCTATCATCTATGAACTTATCTGATTTTTTTTTTTTTTTGGAGTCTAGTTATAATTTTGGTCTTCACAAAATCCCCTGGTAAGCAGTTCCACAGGTTAACCATGCATTGTGTGAAGAATTGCTTCCTTTCATTTGTTTTAAACACACTGCCTATTTATTTCACTTGGTAACCCCTGGCTCTTGCACTATGTAACAGGATAAAGAGTGCTTTCTTATTCACCTTCTCCATATCAGTCATGATTTTATAGATCTGTATTATATCTCCACTTTAGCAACTCTTTTCCAAGCAGAACAGTCCCAGTCTTTTTAATTTCTTCTAATATGGAAGCTGTTCCTTAGCACTAATCATTTTTGTTTCCATTGTCTGTAACTTTTCAAGTTCTAATATATCTTTCTTGATTTTCATCTTTCCTCAGATTGTTCTCTCTACTGTCCACCCAAGCTGATATATGGTTATGCTACGAGAAATCAATGACACAATTTTGTAATTTCTATGTAAGTCACCACACAGACTAGCAAGCATTGTGAGAACAGCGTAAGATTACATAAAACCTTAAAAACAACAGAACTCTGTGGACTGCACAAACCAGATCCTAAGTTCTATAGGTTCACATGAAGAACTTGCGAACAGGGGGACTGAAAACAGGGGATTTGAGAGGGAAGGAGTTGTTGAAGCCCTGAGAAGGACATGAAGGTGATCCCCTAGCTGAAGAAGCAAGGGAGAGAGCAAAGCTTGGGTGACTGAATTGCCAACTGTGTGTTTGTATCTTTCCCTACAGGTGATTTCTGTTATTTGTCAGTTAGTGTGGGAACTGGGACTGAGATTGTGTGGTTGTCTGGGGGCCAGAGGCGTCGCTGGCCCACGGAGGGACCTGAGGCACAGGCCCAGGCCCTGCCACCAGCCCACAGGCCCCACCCCCTGGCTGGGGACAGGGCCAGAAGCCGCCACGCTCCTGCAGGAGGCTAGGCCCCGCATCCCCAGCTGGGGAAGGGGCTGGAAGTGGCTGCAGGCAGCCAGGCCCCACATCCCCGGCCATGGACGGGGCCACCGCCACCGCGAGTGGCCAGGCCCCAGATTCCTCGCCGCAGCCATGGGCGGCCAGGCCCCGGATTCCCCGCCACAGCTGCAGGCAGCCAGGCCCTGGATCCCTGGCCGGGGACAGAGCTGGAAGCAGCCACGGGCGGCTGGGCCCCGGATTCTCCGCCACAGCTGCAGGCGGCCAGGCCCCGGATTCCCAACTGAGGATGGGACCGCCGGAGCCGCCGGTGGCTGGGCCCCAGATCTCCAGCCCGACTGGGCTGGAGATGGGCGGCACTGGCGCTGGGATTCAGGGCATGTGCCCCAGTACCCAGCGCCAGCAACGCCTCTGCTGGGGGCTGTTTGGACCATTGTTCCCTGCTCACCTTTGATCACCCTTCCTCTGTGTGTTTAATGAGGGGCAAGGGATGGCCTAGGCAGAGTAGGCCTTAAAAGCCAGTGGCTGAGCGACCAGGAGGAGCTTGCAAACAAGGGGACTGAAAAACAAGGGAGTTTGAGAGGGAAGGAGTTGGTGAGGCCACAATAGTGAAGAGGAGCCGCACTGCTTGCACCAGCACCCCTTTGGTCTCCTCCACCTGTGCCTGTAGCCAGACAGACATCCTGAGCATGGATCTCTCTACCCAGATCCTGGAGTGGATTTGCAGGGACTGTGGCCTGCATTTCCCTGTCTCAGATGATCAGGCTGGGGAGATGAATCAATTTGACAGGTGTCTTCTGGTGGAATCTCTCAGGAGGCAGACATCAGAGTTACAGGAGGAGGTGTCTAGGCTAAGGAGTATCCATGACCTGGAGAAGTTCCTCAATAGCATCCATGAGGAGACATGCAAGGAGGAGGATACTATCCAGGTGCTGAAGACTACTGCTGCGCCATTGGAGAAGGATGGGACGCCTACAGCAGAGGCAGGACACTGGCAGCTGGTTACCTCTGGCAGCAGACAGTGCTCCACCCCTGCTCACATCCCACCCTCCATTGTGGTGAAGAACCATTATGCAGCACTAGAAATGATGGATGAGGGGGAAGAGGAGACGCCATGCAGGATCACATCCACCACAGCTAGGAGGAAACGTACGGTTATGGTGGTTGGGGACTCACTTCTGAGGGAGACGGAGGCACCCATCCGTCACCCTGACAAGGCCTCTCAGGAGGAATGCTGCCTGCCAGGTGCCCACATCCAAGATGTTAAGGAGGGATTGTCGAGAATCATCTGCCCCTCTGACTACTACCCCATGCTGCTCATCCATGTGGGAACCAATGACACTGTGAGAGGTGATCCTCAGCTGACCAAAAGGTGACTACAGAGGTCTGGGAGCGCAGATGAAGAGTTCGGAGCACAGGTGGTGTTCTCCTCGATTCTTCCGGTCAAGGGTACGGGCCTGAGCAGAGACAGATGCATTCTGGAGGTGAACGCCTGGCTACAAAGATGGTGTCGTCAGGAGGGCTTTGGCTTCCTTAACCATGGAGTGTTGTTCCAGGAAGGACAGCTAGGCAGAGATGGACTCCATCTGTCGAGGAAGGGGAAGAGTATATTCGGACGTCGACTGGCTGACCTAGTGAGGAGGGCTTTAAACTAGGTTTGAAGGGGAAAGGAGGACAAAGCCCACAGGGAAGTGACAATGTGGGAGACCTGGGAGAACTGATGGAATTTCGGGGGGTGCTCAGACTGTAACACTAGGGATAAAAGAGAGGGTAGTTGGAACATGGGTGAGGAGGGGAATCAAATAATTGTGTTAGATGTTCTAATGAAGCTTTAATACACGAGGCAAGTGCGGGAGGACAACGCTGGGGGAAAATGCAAGGAAGTAGATGCAACAGAATTGAAAATCGACATGGGAAAGTAGGGCAATCAGCCTGGTATCTTAGGTGCCTGTACACAAATGCAAGGTGCCTGGGAAACAAGCAGGAAGAATTGGTAGTACTGGTGCAGACAAGGAACTATGATATAACTGGAATAACAGAGACATGGGATAGCTTGCATAACTGGAGCTCTGCCATGGATGGGTATAAACTGTTCAGGAAGAACAGCCAGGGAAGAAGAGAGAGAGGAGTGGTGCTATATGCAAAAGAGCTCTATGACTGCGCAGAGCTCCCTTATGGAAGTGGAAATGAGCCAGTTAAAAGTCTGGGGGTTAAGCTTAGAGGAGAGGGCAACAAGGGGGATGTCGTGGTGGGTGTCTGCTATAGAGCTCCAGACCAGGAGGAGGAGGTGGATGAGGCATTCTATGGACAACTGGCAGAAATTTCCAGATCACAGGCCAAGGTTCTCATGGGGGACTTCAATTATGCTGACATCTGCTGGGAGGCCAATACAGCGGTGCACAGGCAATCCAGGAAATTTTTGGAAAGTGTTGAGGACAACTTCCTGGTACAAATGCTGAAGGAGCCAACTAGGGGCCTTGCACCTCTTGACCTCCTGCTCACAAACAGAGAAGAACTGATTGGGGACGTAGAAGTGAATGGCAACCTGGGCAAAAGTGACCATTAGATAATAGAGTTCAAGATGCTGATTAATGGAAAAAAGGACAGAAGCAAAATGCAGACCCTGGACTTCAGAAAAGCAGATTTTGGCTCCCTCAGGGAACTGATGGGCAGGATCCCTTGGGAGGCTGATCTGAAGGGGAAAGGTGTCTAAGAGAGCTGGCTGCATTTTAAAGAAACCCTGCTAAGGGCATAGGAAGATACCATTCTGATAAAGTACAGCAAATGTGGAAGGAGCCCAGTGTGGCTTAACAGAGAACTCTGCACTGAGCTAAGCATAAAAAGGAAGCTTACAAGAAATGAAAGCTTGGACAGATGACTAAGGAGGCATATAAAGATATTGCTTAGGCCTGCAGGGATAAAATCAGAAAGGCCAAAGGACAATTGGAGTTGCAGCTAGCAAGGGATGTGAAGGATAACAGGAAGGGGTTCTTCAAACTTCTACAAGTTTGTCAATAACAAGAAGAGAATCAAGGATGGTGTAGGTCCATTACTGAATGGGGCAGGAATCCTCATAATGGAGGGTGAGGAAAAAGCTGAAGTGCTCAGTGCTTTTTTTACTTCAGTTTTCACAGGCAGGGCCAGCTTCCAGCCCACTACACTGGATATGGCAGATTGGAGAGAAGAAGAGAGGTGCTTGGTGACAGAAGGTCAGGTTAGGGACTACTTAAAGAAGCTAGATGTGCACAAGTCCATGGGACTGGACAGCCTGAATCCAAGGGTGCTGAGGGACTTGGCCGATGAGATAGCAGTACAGCTGACCATTATCTTTGAAAACTCATGGCAAACAGGGGAGGTGCGAGAGGACTGGAAAAAAGCAAATATAGTGCCTATCTTCAAGAAAGGTAAAAAGGAGGATCCAGGGAATTACAGACCTGTCAGCCTCACCTCAATCCCTGGAAAAATCATGGAGCAGCTTCTCAAAGAATCCACCCTGAAACACTTGGAGGAAAATAGAGTGACCAGGAACAGTCAGCATGGATTCACCAAGGGTAAATCGTGCATGACCAACCTTATCACCTTCTATGATGAGATGACCAGTACATTTAAATACAATATTATTACTCAGTAACTTTCACCAGCTTTTGAAACACTAAACACATGGATGCATGCACATGCATAGTGGATTTACTCTAGAAATACCAGTCTAAACATACTGGCTATGTATTTGTCCTATCCCAGTTAATTTTTACTTTTTAAATTGGGTTTTTAATAACGTTTCACCTTACCTCAGATGGTTTTGTGACACATTTTCCTTTTCCCAAACATGGCACTTCATCTGATTGACTTCCCACAGGCAGGCACGTGCTGACTTTTACTATCACAGCCAAACGTAAAGCCACAATGCATTTAGTAACTGAATCATTCACAAAACCTGAAAAGCAACCGAGATAAAAGGTTTTTAACTTAAAATAAAAAAACAATCAAAAGACTATTTTATGATTAATAAATTAATTAATAATTAAAAGTACAGAGAAATGAAGGATCGTATTGCACCCTCGTTCACTTCTCAATTTAATCAATTTGGATTTAACCACCATTAATTAGCCAATATTCCAATAACCTCAATGAAAAATTTACTAAAAATATTTCTGATGTCTGGTTTGACAAGTGAAGTGATATGTTACTGACTTTTTCTGAAAAATGCCAAGCTATTCTGGACTTAATTGACATATTCATCCCTCTGTATAAAGATACAGTCAAAAATCACGTCCTCTTGCAATAGAATTTCATTCTGCTAGACAGAGAGATTTACATAATTATATGTACATTTATAGAAATATTTGGTATTTGGGAATCATGTTGAATTCACATGTTTGTTTGAAACAGATTGTTACACACTCTTCAGGAACAGGGCCACCCCAAGAGGGAACAAGCAGGGTGACCACCCTGCAGTTTGGCAGGCCCTATGCTGCCCACTGCTGCCTTTGGTCACAAGCCAGCCCACTGGCAGAGTGAGAACATGGAGCCCTGCCCCTGGGTGTGGACCAGACAGCCAAGGGGCAAGGCAGCAATGTGCAGCCCAACCTCTGGCCCAGGGCAGCCCTGCCCCACCCCACCCCCAGTGCCAGGGGGCAGCCTGGGAGCCCCTACAGGCCTATTGGCCCTGAGCTCCCCCTCCTTGTCCCTGGGACAGCCCTGTTCAGGACAATTTGCTGAAGGAATTTAAAATCAGCCTCCTTTGTGCTTTCAGTCTTGTCATGTTGGCAACAAAAGCCCTTGGCAAACTCCTGAAAAAATCATTTTTCTCATTGGAGTGCCACATGTTCTCTTATAATACCTAATTACCTCACTTTATTTCCAAAGACTGTACAGATAAAACAAGGCAATTTAATTTTTCTTTATGAAAGTTACATTTACATATATAAGATTAATAGATTTTAGGGCCAGAGGGGACCATTGTGATAATCCAGTCTGATCTCCTTTGTAATATAGGTGATAGGACCTCTAAGAATTATTTTTGACTTCAAATCCAATAGCTCTGAATGAACGAGAGTTTATGTAAACTCAGTTTTAATTTCCAGGTGGGAGAATAATTTTAGACATGTTTACAGGTCCCACTGATCTTGTGACTTGAGAAAAATAATATAGTTGCTTTTAATGAAAGGCAATTTTGTTCAATTTAACCTTACAGTCTTTCCAAGACCCAGTCAAAATGCAACAATATCAAAGTAATTTCAGCAGAAGTCAGGGTTGAACTATTTTCATCCATGTTTTGTGAACAATTTGAAACTCATAAAAATCAGGCTCTGAAATGAAAGAACAGACTCTTTCAAGCTTTATATATAATCAGTTGAGAGTTTGTGAAATATTTGCATGTTTTCCTTGGTACCATACATGGGAAGATATACTAGATCTCATCCTATCATTCCTCAGCTTTGGAGCACAAAGCCCATACTTTAGTTCTTCTATTTCTCTAACTTCAAGAAAGTTGAGGAACAAAAAAGTACAAAAATTAAAACACACCATGAAAATATTTAAGAACCAGCAAGTTCTAGATGTATGCAATCCTGGTAGCGGCCTAATCCAGCTCTCTCTCTGCATATGTATATCAGGCCTCGACAAATCAATGCTTCTGGTTGCCACAGTGACCAATTTTAGCAGCCTGTTGCCTCCGCTGCAAAACTGTAATGAAGGAGCACCCCCTGGCGACCAAAAGTAAAATTGCTGGCCCACAGCTGTGTGCATGCGTGTGTGTGTGCCTGTCTGTCTGTACAGTATTATAGGCCCTTAATTTGCCAGTCTGTGTATCTCATCTGTAATACAGAGATGATGATCCTGTACTTTTGGGTTGCTGTGAGTTCCTCAGATACAGTAACTTTTCAGGAGCAGCATATATTATATATATATAAAATATATCTTTTATATATATATATTTTATATATTATATACATATACCTTCCTGCTTATACTGCTCCTGTACTCTGCACTCAGTTACAGAAATCACTAATGTTGCACTGCCAAGGAAAGATGTTTGCTCACCTGTAAGAGTCGTTCTCCGAGATGTGTTGCTTGTGTCCATTCTCAGTATAGGTCTATGCA
>ML682006.1:15766307-15883802 GCA_007922195.1 Podocnemis expansa | reverse complement strand
CGGGTGTGGAACACATGTGAGCAGCGCATCTCAAAGAACAGAAGTTACAGATAAGTAACTGTACCTCTTCTTCTTCAAGCAGCTGCTCACATGCATTTCCTTCAGGTGAATAGCAAGTCTTACCTCGGACAGCGGGCGGAGTTAGTCTGTGGGCATGGAGGATGACCTTGCCAAACGCCGTATCATCTCGCCTGCTGAACCAAGGCATAATGAGCAGTAAAGTTATAGTTCAATGACCATGTGCCTGCTCAGCAAATGTCCTGAATGGGGACCCGTGCTAGGAAGGCTGCTGACGAGGCCTGAGCCCTGTTCAAGTTAGCCCTCACCGACCCAGAAATTGGTACCTTCACTCTTTGGTAGCACCATCTTATGCAGGAAATGATCCAAGACGACACCGTCTGTGACAACACAGGGCTGCCCCTTACCCTCTCTGCGATTGCAACAAACAGCTGCATTGATTTACAGAAACTCTTCCTCCTGTTGATGTGGAAGGCTAGCACCCTCCAGATGTCCAGAGTATGCCAATGCCTCTGCTCTTCTGAGGCATGTGGCTTAGGACAGAAAACCAGAAGAAATATGTCCTGGTTCATGTGGAAATCTGAGACCACCTTCGGGAGGGAGGCCAGGTGAGGCCGCAATTGGACTTCATCCTTGAAAAACACAGTGTAGGGGGGTTCAGACAAGAGGGCCTTGAGTTCTGAGACTCTCCTCGCGGAGGTAATGGCAACGAAGAACACCACCTTCTGGGAAACATGTAAAGTAGCCCTTTTGACCAAGGGATTAGAAACATGTCTGATATTGCCCCGCATTCCATGCTCCGGAGAAAGCAAAACTGCAGGAGTTTCCTGTTCCAGCGCCTGACAAACAAGACCACTGAGGATAGCCCCACTTCCGGAAGATCATGGACACTTCCTCGGGGTGGAGAGACCAATCATATTGAGACAAAAAGTGCCTGCTGAGCCTGTCTACCTCTGTATTCCGTACCCTCGGGAGATGGGAAGCTGTTAATCTGAAACCACGTCTCACTGCCAGATTCCAAAGCCTAATTGCCTCCCGACAGAGAGGGGAAGAGAGAGGTCCTCCATGCCTGTTTATGTAGTACATTGACGACAAATTGTCCGTTAGAACTTTTCCCTGCAGTTGATGGAGGAACCATCAGGCCAGTCTGACTGCTCATAATTCTCTGACATTGATGTGAAGTTTTCTGTCCCAATGCAACCAGAAGCTCTGAGTCTGGTCTCCTGTGCTGAGGCACACACCCCACCCTATGTCTGACGCATCAGATACTAGAGTTAATGAGGGACTCTCCCCCAGGAATGGGACACCTTTCAGGACAACTCAGCAGTTCTTCCACCAGGTCATGTGGGAAAGGACCATTCACGGAATTGTAACTACTCCCTCCAGCAAGTGTCAGGCAGGATCATAGTTCTGCAATAGCCAAGCTTGAAAGGGGCGCAACCTGAGGTGGGCCAGGGGCACTACGTGGGTACATGATGCCAGTGGCGTTGCTGGCATTGGGCACCCCGGGGCATGCGTCCCCAGTCCCAATGCCAGTGCCCCGGATCTCCAGCCCAATCAGGCCAGGGATCCGGGGCCCGATCCCTGTTGGGCCATGGCTGCGTCTATGGCCAGGGATCCAGGGCCTAGCTGGCTGCCCGGCAGGCCCCACCCCCTGGCCAGGGAGAGTGCCAGGGGGAGGCCGCGCCACCGCCAGCAGCTAGGCCGCGGCGCGGCCCGACCCGACCCGGCCAGAAGTGGCCACTGGAGGCTGGGACCGCTGTGGCCGCGGCCACCAGGCCCCAGATCCCCAGCGGGGGCGGGTCTGCCACATCCGCGGTCGGCTCGCCGGGCCCCAGATCTCCAGCAGGGGACGGGGCCTCTGTGGCCACCGGCAGCCAGGCCTCGGATCCCCGGCTGGCCGCTCATGGCAGCCCCATCCTCCGCTGGGGATCCGGGGCCTGGCCGCCGCAGCCCCATCCCTGGCTGGGGAACTGGGGCTGCAGCCACGGGCCTGGCCTCCAGCGGCCACTTCGGGCTGGGCTGGGCCGCGCCGCAGCCTAGCTGCTGGCGGTGGCGCAGCCTCCCCCTGGCCCTATCCCTATCTTCTGGCTAAGGGCGGGGCCTGCCCTCCGGGGGCGAGGGCTGGGCCCGTGCCCCGGGTCCCTCCCCGCCCCAGCAACACCCCTGCATGAAGCCATGTGCCCCAGCAGGCAGAGGCAATGTCTGACTGTTGTCACCGGACAAGCTTGAAGCTGCAAGATTAGCTCCCTTATTGCCCTGAACATCACCTCAGGCAGAAATGCCCTTGCACATGTAGAGTCCAATACTGCTCCTATAAATGTTATTCGCTGAACTGGTACTAAAGTGGACTTTTCTTTGTTTATTTGCAGGCCTAGTGTGATGCATATGTCCACAGTTAGGTCCAAGCTGGATCTGACCTGGCTTGGGGAGGCTCCCTTAAGCAACCAGTTGTCGAGGTAAGGAAAGATGTGAACCCCTCCACACCTTAGAAATGCTGCCACAGCGGCCATACATTTGGTGAAGACTCTGGGAGGAGGACAGAGGCCAAATGGCGAGGCTATAAACTACTACAAACTGTACATATCATCTGTAGTGGTGGTGGATAGAAATATGAAGGTAGGTTTCCTTCAAATCAAGGGCAGCAAAGCAGTCCCCTGGATCCATGGAAGAAATTATTGAAGGGAGGGACACCATGTGAAACTTCTTCTTTCTTATGTATTTGTTGAGTTTCTGGAGGTCTAGGATGGGTCTCAGATCTCCACTGGACTTGGGAATCAGGAAATATCGGGAATAAAATCCCTTTCCTTCTTGCCCTGCCAGAACCAGCACAACCGACCCCAAGGCCAGGAGAGAGTTGACCTTGTTGGCCAGGAGAAGTTCATGAGATGGGTCCCTGAAGAGGGCTGGGAGTAGGTGGTGGTGAAGGAAAAGGTTTTGAGTTGAATTGTATTGAGTAACCTCTGGAAATGGTGTCCAGCACCCATCAGTCTGAGGTCATCCAGGACCAATGGGATGAAAAATTGGAGAGTCGATCCAGGAAAGGTGGAGAAGGATCCCTGGTCATGACTAGATGGTTGTCCTTGATAGTGTCCTCAAAAGTGACACTTACTGCTGTTGCCATGAGGCCGCCTGGAGCTGTTCTGGCAGGAGGTTCCCGATCCGGAACCTGTGTAAGATCTATGCATCCCATGGGTCCTGTTTCTGTCCCTGTGTTTACAGAGGGGTGCCCTCTGAGGCTGAGGTCTGAACTGAGGAAAGGCAGAAGCTCTGAAAATGCAGCATCCTGGTTGAGAAGTATGGAGACCCAGGGATTTCAGGGTCACTCTAGAATCCTTGAGGCTATGCAATTTCTCATCTGTTCTCTCAGAGAATAAGTTTGGCCCATCAAAGGGAAGATCTTGAATATTCTGCTGCAATTCCTGAGATAGCCCCAAGGCTCAGAGCCAAGAGGAGCAGCGCTTGAAAACTGGTGAGGCCACAGAGTGGCTCGCCAAGTTAACCGACTCATGCGCAGTCTGAAGAACCACTTTCGCTACCACCAGGCTCTCATCAACAAGTGTAGAGAAATCTGCCCTATGCTCCTGAGAAAGCAAGTTCCCAAAACATTGGAAAGAGTTCCTGAGCTTGAAACTGTAGTGGCCAAAAAGGGCTTGATGATTGGCAACTCGAAGATGTAAACTTGCCAAGGAATAAACCTTCTTTCCAAAAAAGTCAAGTTTCTTGAGCTCTTTATTTTTCGGGGTTAAGGCTGGTTGACCTTGCCTGTCCCTCTGGTTCGCTGTGTCGACTACCAGGGTGCCCAAGGCTGGGTGTATAAAGAGGTGTTTGAGGTCTTTAGCACACACAAAATATCTTTTCTCAGTTGACTTGGATGTTGGGAAACTGAGGAAGGGGCCTGCCATAGATCTTTTGCAATTTTTAGTATACCTTCTTGTACTGGGAGAGCCACCCAAGGGGGAGCCGTAGAAGAGAGGATGCTGAAGAGCCCATCAGTGGACCCTTTTAGCTCTTCAGCCTCTAAACCTAACTTAGAGGCGACCTTCTTAAGCAGGTCCTGGGAGGACTTGAAATCATCAGATGGTGGGGGTGAGTGTTGGGTCCCCAACTCCGAGACTGATGAGGAGAAGGAGTAAACAAAGTTCTGACTGCTCTCCCTCTGTGAGCAGTCCTTGAAAGTACCTCTAAGAGTATTCAAATTTTCTTGGTCAGAGAGGTGGTCACTCTGTGGCACAGGCTGGACTAGGGGCACCCCCGCCTAGTTGCAAGGGTGTGGTTCCGAATCCTATGGAAATGACTAGGGACCCCAATACCGTCACTGGGCCGACCATTAATTTGACACCCAGGAATTTGCAGCAGCCATTCCACAATTCTTTTTAGACTCCTCTCTCTGGCTGTGTGAATTAGAAGCTTGCCTGTGAAGCCAGGCATGGGACCCATGATGGGAGTAACAGTGTCGTGATCAGCGGCAGGGCGAGGAACCCCATGCTGGTGGTTCTGGTGTTCCCTGTTGCTAAGGGATAGCAGCGAAGAAAAACTGCACCAGGAACTCTGGCACCTCTTGCTGCCTGGGGACGAAGAGGACACGAAGCCATGCCCGTAGCTTCAGCACCTCCTGTTGCTGGGTGATGATGAGGACAACGAGCAGTCTCTTCCATGCCACATAGCTCGGGCCCTTTCTTCTCTCTTCCTTCCCTGTTTCAGCTCTGAAGTGGATCACGTTGAAAAGCGGGAGGGGTGGAGCTACAGGATGCCATGGCTCGGTGCCAGCTTTCCGATCTTGATTGTCCATGGGGCAAGGTTGCAGACACTTCAGACTCCAGCAATGGCTCTCCTTTTACCTGAGCTGGAGACTCCACAAACCAGGTCTGGGGGCCAACCTGATCTCCAGCCAAGAATTCTGCCACTGCGGGATAGGTGGGAACAGCCCAAAGAGCCTCCGGGGTGGAGGGGGTTGGACATGGTGGAGGCACCTTTGCACTCCCTGGAGTCAGGGGTGGAGCTCTATATGAGAATGGCCATGTCACAATCTGACCAGAGCCCCCTGAAGTAGGCACATTGTAGGCTGACCCCATGGTCCGAGTCCCTTTCTGAAGCTCCGGCTCCGTGCAGTGCTTTTTTGATTTCTTTCTAGAAAAGGAGCTACGATGCCAGGGAAAGCCTCATGCTGAGGTTACTGACTCCTCCACTGTTGGAGCTGGTACAAGGGCTGATTGGGTGCTTAGCCCTGAATAAGTGCTCAGTGTTGAAGGAGCACCTGTGCCATTCATTGGACGTTTTAACACTGCCTCCTGCCGACTACCCTGGGGAAAAGTTTCCATGAAAAGAGCCTTCAGACAATTCTCCCGATCTTTCTGGATGCAGGGTTTAAACAACTTGTGCTTTCTATGGGTTTCCCCCAGGCACTTTAAGCAGCAGTCATGTGTATTGCTCACGGAGAACACTTGCTGCAGTCCAAGCACGGTTTAACGCCCGGAGATTTAGGCATCACTGCACTTAAAACTAAACTGCTTCAGGTCAGCAAGATCAAAACTATGACTAACAAACTACTGCTATTAATGACAATAAATAAACTCTAACAACTACACTAACTAGTGTAACTAATCAACACTAACTAAAGGGAAATAGCTTGCTAAAGCAAGGTAGTTCCAGTGACCAACAGAAGCAGAAAGAAGGAACTGAGCAGACATAGACCCGGGAGTGCTTATTCTACCACGGCATTAGCACAGGACTCCAGGGGGCTCTTGAGCCAGGTCTACAGCTACTGCTGTGGGGGAAAAGGTCTTCTGGTGATTGGGCATGCAGGTGTGCATACACCTATACTGACAATGGACACGAGCAAGCATTCAAAGGAGAACCATTTGTTATAGAAGGCTTGAATTGGTCAAACCCCATTTTGGCACCAGCATATTTAATTCCCACAGTTACACATAGAGCTTAGAGACAAACATCAGATGTCCTTTCAGATACTTTCCATTTATTAAAAGAAAGTCACTTAAAATTTTTGAATTTAAAAAGTAATTCTCTGAGCACTGATTCTAAAAACATTAGGTGGTTGCATCTTTATTGTTTCTCACTGATAACATAAAAATCCCACTCAGTTTCCAAATAAAAAACCCTGTTCTTTCATAATTGCCAACACTGAAAACTGACACTAGGATAAGATAGCAAGTTGAGTCGTTTCCTTCTTATACATTATGACCACCACAGTAGTACTGTTGTGGTCCACATTATGCTCTCGGTAAAGTTTGTGCAAAGCCATGAACTTTAATGGATATCTCTGAGGTACAAATTGAGAACAGTGGGGTTCACAGGTATAACTAGGGACATCGGCCTGCAAGTCTTATTATTGGTGGTGGTGTTTGAGAAGAAAAAGTACACAGTTTGACTTTCAAGGCTGAGGCTGAATTTTGCAGAGCTGTGAAGTGAACAAACATGAATGAGAACCACTGTGGCACCATAAACCCTCAAAAGAACTTTCACAGCCGCTTTTCCTTGTAGAACCACACTTAACAGATCTTGCCTTTGCATTACTGTCTCTAAACATGCCACAATTTGACAAAAGAAGCAAAGCACATAAAGATGAAAAAAAAATCACACAGCAAGGTGACAAGGACACTTATGAGGTTATGTGCTGACAAACTGCCATATTCGCTTAGGCCACGTCTCCACTGACGCCAGCAAATTCACCACCTTCAGATCAATCTTTCCGAATAGACCAGTTAAGCTGATTTGGAGATCAACTTAATAAGACCACCCAGTTGAATGGTGTAATGCTGCATTGACAGGAACACTTTTCCAGTCAGCACAGTGGAGTGAAGACACTGCGCTAAAGGAAAGTTAGGAAACTACGCAGAGCAGCTTGCGTAACCCCCATCAACTACTGCCAAATTACACTGCCAGTGTGGAAGTGACCTTAGAGAGTGGGATTTTCTGCTATATCGCTAACGGTTGTATTTATTGCACTACACAAAAGTCAGAACACTAAAAGATGGCAAGACTGGCTGCAGTAATAGATCTCCCACTCGAGGATTTTCCATCACACACTTATTGTGTTTCTGAATGAAAGTAACTGAAAACACCCGCAGTGCAGGCAAATTTGCAATTAACAGTATTTTGGGGCCAAGCAGAGACTGTCAGAAAGTCTGATCTCCTAAGGAGCTGAGACAGACTATAAGAATCAGTAACTGCGATTATAAGAGGATGCACAAAGCGAGCAAGGGGATCACTTGCCTGCCACACGATCCCCCTCCACTTGCCCATCCCCATCCAACCTGGCAGCCCGCGTCATGTGCTCTCCGCCCATAGCTGCCTCACACTTGCAGCTCCTGGCCACGCTGCTGCTTGCTGCGCCGCTCAGGGAGTGTGACAGGCCATGTAACAGGCCATTGTGATGTCAGAGGTGACTCAACCAATTGGCCTAGGAGTCTCACATGGCACAGTTATATACTGTATTATAGCTACATACCTCATTGTAATTCATAAAGGCAAAATGGCTGAGGATTTAAAAATTGGACAGTAACAGCCAGTGAAACCCAGGGATGGTTCACTCTGGCAACACAACCTCCCCTTTGGAACTTGCCAAAATCATAAAGCTCTTAGCTATGCTTTCAGCTGTCTCCAATATTTCACGCTGACTCTTCAGACAATTGTATGTGGTGCTCACTTGGGGAAGAAACCATGAACATCTGAAAGCTTACATGGAGGATACAAACTACCAAGGAAAAGTTTTAGCTGACCACAGAACATTTGCAAAAAATGTTGTAATTAAAGAGCTATTAATCAATTAAAATAAATAGGTATTTCATAAATTCTCTTTTGATTTTTCTCTGTCATTTTTGACAGGTTACAGCTAGCATATTATATTTTGTGGCCCAAACCCAGAAGTCTATGCAGCAATGAAACAGCACTGCAGCCTGAGCCCCTGAAGCCCAAATCAGCTGACATGGGCCAGCTGTGGGTTTTTCTTTCCTGTGTAAACATGCCTTGAAGGTCATTTTCTGCAAGACTAGTATATGGCCTGAACCAAAGAAGAACCTTCAGAGCTATAAGCACAACACTCTGTAGTATTTGTAGAACCAAGCTCCTAAAGGTGAACTTCAAATCTAAAAATGAAAATTCTATTTGCTCTACCGCAATATATGAGGTCCACCACTGTTCAAGCTATGGTCTTGCACTGAAATAACTCAAACTGTTTTAATTTACTCTTTTTGTTATTTCAGTGCAAGTCTGTATGTGGACAATTTTATTCTATTCTAATATAGAACTGTCCTATTTCAGTTTTGCTTAACTCAGAAAAAAAATCATCTGTAGCTAAATTGAATTCTTCAGATGGAAATATGATTATCTTTCCCCAGCTTGAGATGATTACACTGAATGCCTCTAAGGTGCACATATTCTGTACCTAAAACACAGATTGAAACTTGTCTTCTAATCAGAAGCCTTCACAGTCAGATACCTTCAAGGTCAAGATCTCCTCATCTTTGTGATTAGTTTCAAAACAGCTACAGATTAGCTATCATTATCACCTTATTTTTAATGTAATTTTCTTTTCTACCAAAGACATTCACTTCATATGCATAATGCCTGTAGTGCATGTTAGAGGTGACCAATAGCTAATGCATACAGAAGAGAGATAATTGTGTGCATTAAATGGCCCAGAGACCATCAACAGAGCAGATAATGAAAACTCATGAGATTCAAGCTTAGTAGTGAGTGGAAACCTTCTGGCACTACAAAGGCAGGTGCGCATTTTTAATGATAAATTTTGCTTTTGTACATTAATACACACACATAACTCCAATCCACAAAGTCTGATACAGCTCTCAAACACTCTAAAGTTCACAGGTGTGAATTTTAGTACAGACCCAAACTAATTTACATACAGCTAATTTAAGCATGCATTAAAATTCAGATATGGTGGTATTTAATTACAAAGGCAACACGGACAAACTTACAAGACCTATATCTGACCTACAAACTTACATGACCTTTATTTCACTATTGCTGGATGTTATATATTTCATTACACAACAAAATGTGCTGTGTAAATACAATTTTCTGTGCACTTCTCACATGAATGCTTTTCACAGAATCTGTCTGTATGGCATACATATATTGTACATGTGTATTGAAGGCTGTAGTAATTTTGTTCCTGAGAAACAGCATGTGATGTGATTCCAGACTGTATGGTAACCTATGCCTCAAATGGGAGAGAGCAAAAGTATGGTCCATACTAAACACATGAGCCACGCCTTAAGGGCTGGTGCAGAATGGAAGGGAAAGGTCATCGGTAGAGCCCTGCACAGATACAAATACGTGGATCTGTATCCAATCTGCATCCACAAGAAAAGGTCCACGGATATCCGTGTTGTATCCCCGGATGTAGATATAATGCAGATCTGCATATCTGCAGGCCTCTAGCTCTGTGAAGATAAAAATATGCGGCCCTATATCCAACCTGCACCTACAAGAAATGGCCCATGAATATCTGTGTTGTAACTGCGGATGTGGACATAATGCAGGTATCTCCGGTTATCTGCATATTTGCAGGGCTCTAGTCATCAGGGCAGGAACTATATCCACTTTCTCAACACTACAGTACAAATCAGGGATAGACACATCACCACCACCCTGTACCGAAAACTTATTGATCGGTATAGTTATCTACATCCCTCGAGCTTCCATCCTAAACACACCACACGATCTATTGTCTACAGCCAAGCCCTAAGATATAACCGCATCTGCAATGATCCCTCAGACAGAGACAGACATCTTGAGGATCTCTATCAAGCATTCTTGAAACTACAGTACCCACCTGGGGAAGGAAGAAAACAAATTGACAGAGCTAGACGGGTTCCCCGAAGTCATCTACTACAGGAGAGGCCCAAGAAAGAAAACAACAGAACACCACTAGTCACCACATACAACCCTCAAGTCAGACCTCTGCAGCAGATCATTAAAGACCACCAGCCTATTCTAAAAGCAGATCCCTCACTCTCTCAAGCATTGGGAGACAGACCTCTTCTTACAGTCACCCAATCTTAAACAGATACTCACCAGCAACTACAGATCTAACAACAGAAACATTAAAGCAGGCACACACCCCTGCAACAAACCACGGTGCCAAGTTTGCCCACATATCTGCACAACAGATACCATCATAGGTCCTAATCAAGCCTGCTACTCCATCAAAAGCTCATTTACCTACTCATCTACTAATGTGATCTATGCCATCATGTGCCAGAAATGCCCCAACACCTTATACATTGGACAAACAGGACGATTGCTGTACAAATGAATAAATGAACATAGTGCGATATCAGAAATCACAAAACAAAGAAACCGGATTCTGAGCACTTCCATCTTTCTAATCACTTGATAAATGATTTGTGAACAACCGTCATCAGAGATGTGACTGGGACATCAAGACTTCAAAGAGAAATAGCTGAACTTGAATTAATATGCAAGCTAAATTCTGTGAAAGCAGGACTCAATTGAGACTATGGGTTCTTTTCCCATTACAAAAGGTAATTTTGACTTCAGGCTTCCCATGGTTTGGACCTAACAACTGCTCTGATTTGCTGTTACTGTATGACCTGATCTTATGTTTTACACCACCTTGTATTTATTTTCATTCCATTCTGTAATTTCACCCATCTTCGAAGCATCTGACCAAGTGGGATTTTCTCCCATGAAAGCTCATGCGAAAAATAAATCTGTTAGTCTTAAAGTGCCACACGACTCTTTTTTTTTTTCTTTTTTAACTATGACTGAGCCTTCCTTTGGCCATGTCAGAGCAGGCAAATAGTCTTCTTGCAGTATCCATGATGCACCTGCATGAGGGCCTAGCACAATTTGTCCCTAGCAATTAAATAGTACCGTTTGATGATGTATCTTTTATGTGAGATTGCCAATGCAAAACTAATTAGGCTGATCATATTTGCTCAGAAGCGTATGGCAAAATTTCCATTGACTTCAGTGGGGCCAGGATTTCACTCCCAGTAAATGTTATTTTTTATTTTGAAAGATGATTTTTTTCTGATTACATCTGCAACTATATGCCCCCTCTGATCATGTGTTACTTTCTCTGAAAGTCAGCCTTATCTGGGATCAATTAATCATGGATTCAGTGTCAGAAAATTCTGTGTTAAAGTGTGACAAAAATATCCTTTAAGGCAAGCACAACTTTAACCTCCTGCTAATGTAATAAAAAAAACCCAAAAATCACAGTCCTCTTTTTCTCATAAATTTGTCATGCATAGTCTCTATCCAGAGAATATTTAGGAAAATCTGAAGTCACTCTGACAGCTGTTTGGTTTAATCACAGGCATTTGGAGAAGTGATGTGTTTTCAATTTTTAACCATTTTCTTTACTGTCTTGTCCTTTTACAACTCATTGTCCATGGAATCTCCAAAAAGATACTTTAAAAGCTGGGGGCACCCAGTCCACAGTTTAATTTAAACAAACAAACAAAGAGGGAGATGCATATGGTCTTTGGAGCTAAAGGTAGCTATAGCTACCTTGGCCAACTATAAAACAATTATTGCCCTGATCGACACAACCCAACATTGAAGCCCAGCATGATACATATCAGTCATAAACAGGCAAAGTGCTAACACTGCTCTAGACTCAAGCCATATATCAATCTCCTACAACTGCAGCCTCTGAGATCTAAGGAAAATGCCTCTGCAAATGACACACTGGAACTTATAGTGTTTGAATGTGACACTGGCTTGACCTGAACATAAATCAAACCAGTGTTGAACGCCCATAACAACATACAATCAGCAATTGCACACAATTGATATATTTTCCTTAAGCCTGCCCCTCAGGGGATGGTAGCAGAAGAGAAATCTTATTGCAGCAGAAGAGCTTTCATTATCTTTTGCCTCGCCCTCTCCCTTCTCATCTTGAAAGAGATGGAGAGTGGGCTCCTCCTCAATAAGAGTGCTTCTCAGAATAACAGTGGAAACAAAATTGCAGCATCTTTTGCTTACTTCCAGCCTAGAAGGCAACCAGCCTAGCAGCAACCAGGAAGTGAAAAGTGACCTGCCCCACTTCTAAACCACTGAGTCATCCAATGAATCTTTTTTTCCCCAAAGCCCAAGTTGTATTTAATAGGTCACTCATTCTTCCTGACAAATAAAAGGATCTTATATGTTTCTTAATTAATTGATTTAAGAAAAAGATTTAGAAAATATTCTCAAGTTCATGGTATGGAGTCTTACTGAGAAGCCATTAAAACCATTCTTTAAGAAAAAATATTAATAAGACCACTATGGAATGTACATGTTGAGACAATAACCGATTTCAGTAAATTCTGGAGTTGGCAACTAGTGCTGAATCAAGGACCCAGGGGACTCAGGGCTTCCCATCTCTGTGGGGCCCCTCATTGCCCCCTACTGGGGGGCAGGGGCAGGTGCTCCAGGGCCACAGCTGGTGCTGCAGATGGGGTTGGGGCAGACCCACAGGTGGCACTGCTGTAGGCCAAGGGAGTCATGGGCTGTGTTTCTAGGGGGCTAGGGGGAGACTACAAGCCACAGTGCTACAGGGGAAGGGCTACAGGGGTAGGGGGGTTGCAGAAACCAGCGCTGCTGCAGGGATGTTGTCTCACAAGCTGGCGGTGCTGCTGGAGGCTGCAGGGCCCAAAGGCTGCAGTACTCCTGCCCCAACCCCAGAATGGCTGGTGAGCAGCCCAGGCAGCCCAGGAGGTAGGCAGGTAGGCTGAAGGTGAATGGCAGCAGCCCACCACTCAGAAAGGCCAGAGCAGATTGGGGGGGGGGGGGGGGGGGGGCTGCAGTTGCTAAAGCCCCTGCCTTAATCCAGCTCTGTTGGCAACCCTTTTCTTTCCCAAGATGGCCCAGTTTTAATAAAAGAAATGTAGCCATTTAACAACTGTAGTTTATACAGACATGGAACCATTAGGATTTTATTTCTGCACTGCATTTTTTTTTTATAGAATCTGTTTGAGGAGTCAGCAGCCATTCTGTCAGGCAAAAATTAAAGTATTATGCTATAGAAAAGGCAACTGTGGGGGACTTCTATCCTGTCTCATTTGGCTGTTCCACTTATGAATCACAAAGTCATTCAGATTAAGAGTACAGCGTCGTTTTCCATGTATAGAAAATTATGAGATTTCAAAGTTTTATTTATTTGTAATTCTTAGAGACACTGTAGTACTTCCTTTCTAAAAATACTGTTTACATACTGCATCACTTGATTACTGTCTCCTGTCTGATTCCTTTCAGTGGTGTCTAAACAACTTTAAACAAATGTTAATTTAGTTAATTAGACACCATGAGACAGTACATAAAACAAATAATAGATTTCCCTGAACGTTCTGTCTTGGCACATCAGACTTATTCAGGAAGACTTGAATGGAATAATTAAAGATACAAGATGCATAACAAACTTTGAGGCAACACTGGGGGGAACTGACGAAGAGATTCATGTAATGTTTTTCTTTGATCTTCAGCTTACTCATATCCACCCTTTCTTCTATAACATCTCTAACTAGAAATAAGAAAGGAAAAAATAAGAGGCCAAACAAGAGGCCAATAAAGTCTCTTAGTAAGATTAACTACATGAACAAAAGTTTTTCAAAAATCAGTTGAATATGCAGGAAAAGAAATGACATTCATCATGTCCCTCATATTTCTCAAAGAAATAAAATGCATATAAAGCAAATAGTCACCTGACATATTCCTCGAAGGTAGTATTATGCTTATATCATCCAACATTACTTTGCTGTCTCAAGCATATTATAGTGCAAGTATCTTCAAATTAGCTGTTAAATTGCTTTTTTGTACAGAACAAAAGCCATTCATGTCCCTATTTTGATACTTACAAAATAACTTTGAGAATACTAAAAAGAAAAACCTTTAAATTTCACCCAGCTATAATACAAAAGCATGTTTATATTTTTTCCTTTGAAGTATGCTTCTGAGTGCTACTAATGCACAGAAGATTATAAAACTAAATTGAAGAATTAAATAGATTTTTGGGTCTTGTAATAAAATATTTAAATCAAAATGTACTGTGAATGTGTCCATCTCTACTAAATGCTGATTAGCCTGAGATGCATGAATGGTATGTCTTTATGGTTACTTGAGTCATGCATATTATTCTGTACCATACTAATCTGTGACTAAAGTGTCCTCTAATATCAGTCAAAATTATTGTAATCTCTTTTCTTTATATACCCATACAGAAAGCTTTCCAAACGTTCCGGTGCATGTTATATAAAATAACATGCGCTGAAGCATTTGGAAACCTTGGAAAGCTCTGTATAGATTTTTCTGGTAACAAAAGATTTAGAAAACAAACAACAAAACAAAAATCTGATCACAAATTTCCAAAGCAGATGAAAGAAAAAGTTATCAGGATAAGAATTTGTAATGTGGTCATGACCACTGAAGCCTCTGTTACAAACTACAAGTGAGCTTTGTGTTCACTAATAAAAAAAGGTATGGTTCTTATCTTGTGTTTGCCAACATGTGTTAAAGCTTAGCAAGAAGGCAGCAAATGTAGCTGTAACGAGTTTAACAGGGTCAAAGTAAACTCTAGGTCTCCTCACAATCTTTACCTCAATGGCCTGAGGTGTAGTTATGGGAGAACCTAGGTAGCACCAGCCTACCATCTTTGAAAGCAGACCGATCCAATTGCAGACACTTTGGTTGCCTGGTGATTCAGGCAAATTTTGGCTGCTTCCCTGAATGTCCAACTTCTGGCCATGTGACCTGAAGTCAGATGTTCAGGAAGCAATGGACTGAAAACTGCCTGATGCTACAGTTGCTAAGTAGCAAGTAAAGCAACCTAGCAACTGGAGACTGCAGCTTCTAAACTTCCTGAATCCAGTCATGTGACTGGATGCAGGAAGTGGCCCACGCCCACCTGGCTGATTCACAGGCCCAGCCAGAAAATCAAGCCTGGCTATGCCCCTGCCTCAACCTGCTAATGTGTGAACACCACAGATTGCCTTATCTTCACTAAGGTTTTACCTTATGCTAGTTGTCATGTTAGCTGACACAAGGTAAGAACACACGTCTTCTTCATGAAGACACACACGCATAAGGAGAAACTTTTAACTTCTCCAAACTACATACAAAAAAGAATTTTTGATTAAAATGTAACAGTTTAAGAGAAAGTATCTATCTCAGCTAAAGAAGAAAAATGTAAAAGTATCGGAAAATCTTTTGGAGAAAATAAATGCTATTAAATGAAACCTGCTGACAAAGTAACTGCATTAACAAGCCCCAAAAGGATCTCTTATGCACTGTACCCTATCACTGTGGAAATGCAGCATTTCTGCTATATTTTGGCATCTTTCTGGCAGGGACATCCATTCAGAACATAACCCAATACTTTCGCATAAGTGTTTTTGAAGTTTTCTTTTTATTTGTAAAGCAGCTTGTGCTTTAGAAATGACAAATTACTGAACAATAATTTGTAGCAGCTTTCTCTTCATTATGGAACGAAAAGCATTTCAGCAAGATTACAAATAAGTACTATTACCATGATTTCAATTTCATGCCCTAATTTCAACAAACCATCTGTCCACAAAGACCAATGTAATTAAATCTATAAGTCTCTATTCTTAAAGAATATCTTCAAACCAACATTATTTTCTGTATACCTTATTTTAAACTGTATACCAATTTTCCGTTCACAGTTCTTGTCATGATGTTTAATGTTTCACTTTTCCATGAAGGATATTACTGTATATTGAGGAGAGCATCCACTCCCTCTGTGTGTGTGTCATATTTACATAGACAAAAGTCCTTGAAGAGTGTTATTGGCAAGTAATAAAGTTGTGAGTCATAGACTTACTCACAAGATTTTAATGCATTTTGAAGTTTACATTGTATTTTCAGTATTTTAGTCATTTAATCAATTTCAGACAAATTCTCTTCTCAAAGTGTACCATGATATAACAAATGATCAAACAAATATCTTGAACATTAACATTTGGAGGCATATACTGTAGCATTTACCAAAAAGCAACAAAATTGTGATAACATGTATTAAAAAGTCCCTTTGCATGCCTGAAGTAGACATGAGTCAAGTAACATCAACTGGATTTCAAATTAGATGGTTCCACAGGTATACTACTTTGCAGCTTCAGATAGCATTCATTTGCTTTGAATTAACAAACTCTGAAAAAGATTCTGACTGTCAAATCAAGTTCTTCAAGTCCCTTGTAGATTAACAGAGTTGCTTCTACATTTCTTTAAATTTTGCGTGAATTACTGATTCATTTTTAAGGCTGGAGATCAGGAGACCAGAACAATAGAATAACTCACCAATAAAGTAGTTATTTCCCAATGCAAGCATTTCCTCAGAAAGAACAAGTCCGCCTGGTGCCTGAAGGAGAGTAACGCTTCTACCATCTATAAGTGAGCACTGTTTAAATCCAGCTGCCGTAACCTTCCACAATAGGATAAGAGAAGCTGTGGCATCTTGCCTTACTCTAGCAACATGAAGGACAACAATAATTACATGTCAGATTGAAGAAAATCGGTTATCAAACAAAATATCATTCTGGACCAAACTTAATCAACAAAAAAGAACACATCAACTCTAGCAAATATACAATCAAGAAAAACGCTAATTTAATGCAAATACACTATATGTATTATCAAAATACAAATGTTGTTACCAAGCAATTTTCACTGCAGTAAAGCTGGATGCATGGGTATTCACAATACAAATTCCTTCAACAGTAGGGCTTCAAGAATGGTATATTTAAAAGCAAACATTATGTGCATTCTTGATTTCTAAAATTTTAAAAGAACCATGTTAATATCCAATGAATACTTTATATAACATGACATAGCACGAAAGCATATTCAAAGACCATGCCCAGAAAAGATTATTCTGTAACTATAACTATCATGACATGATCTCTTTCCTTGCATAAATGTTCCTTCATGGTACTTCCATTCACCCCAATGGCTAAAATACTTCTGCTTCCATTCCTGTTAGTCATGGTACTAGTGTATATCCTAGGTAGGCGGGTTTGATGCTGACACATATACTGGTTCCATTTATTATATTGGATAAAATGTTCAGAGCATTTGATTCTTGTCAATCAAATAAAAGGTTGTTAAGATCACCGAGATCTGTGGTAATCTAATCACTAGTGAATAAACAGGGCCATGTAAGATATAGTCATTTGTAGGAAACTACAAATACTCAGTTCCATGGTTTTGTTTTGTTTTTTTTAAAGGAATGCCTTATGTATAACTTGCTTCTATGGATCTCTTCTTCCCTTTAATGTACTTTTCAAATACTGGTAATATGTAAAATGTAGACAGAAATCCTATATTTATTTTCTTTGGTATCTATTTTTCATCTCTATACACTTGTCACTTGATTGGGGAGGTTAATCAACTTGTTTTATATTAATTGGTGTGTCTTCAAGTAAAAGGTTTAGATAAACTGCACTGCAATGAAATCTGTTGCACAGTCCTTTCACTTTGAGGGAAAGAAAGATTGGATAGCAATCTCCGCTGGTCCGGTTTTTGATCAGGGTCGACAATGTGGCCCTGGGCAGGGCCATTGGGAAGGGAGTGGCAGGGCCAACTGGCTTATAGGGGAGTCCTTGGCCCCCCCCACTCTGGGGAGGGGCAGGGCAAGTAGGTCCAGAGGCCAGGCTCCAGTCTCCTGCCTTCTGCCTTGCCCCTGGGCTAGCTGTTCTGCCCTGTAGACATGAAGGGCCAGGCCAGAGGCCAAGATCCATGCTCCTGACCCACCCCTTGCCTTCAAGGCAGCAGGGGACAAGAAAGCATGGCCATGGGGAGCGGTTGGGGGGTAGTGGCCGTGCACTTCCCTGCTTGCAGTGTGGGGTCTGCAGAACCACAGGGCTCAGGACAGTTGCTCCGCTCACCGCCCCACCCCCCAGGGGATGAGCCTGATCCTGGGTTGAGGAGAGAGTTGGAGTTTCTTTACTGTTGATTTGTGAGGAGCAGGAAAGCATTAATTGAACTAAGCTGTGTGGCTGGCACTACCTGCTGTCAGCTTGAGTGGCAACAGGGTATGCAGAGACTATCTGTAGGTCACCAGTCAGCAGAGGTGAAAGGCTCATCCCAAATTAAATAGCTGATGCCTACCAATTCTGTCTCCGAGGCTGCATCCCAGGGATTCTGCATACCGTCACGCTTCTTCAACTCCCCTCTTCCTCCAGAAATGCCCCACAACCAAACCAAACACAAAAACCCAACTTAAACATACACTTGAGGACCTGCACCTCTGGAAGAAGGTGCTCTGGTATTAACTAGGTCATTTGCAGCAGTGTTTACCAACTAGCGTGCCATGGCACGCAGGTGTGTTGTCAGACTTGAGCAGGTGTGCCACAGAATATTTTGAAAAACTTCTCAGAGTGCTGTGTTGGCTCATGAATATTCATGAGGTCATTTGGAGACTATATGGTGGTGTGCCTCACAATTATTAAAGGTATCAAGGTGTGCCATGGCAGAGAAAAGGTTGAGAACCACTTCTGTAGAGGCTCGCTGGAGTTCCTTCACGACATGCCACAGAATTTCACAGATCTGGTTGCCTGAGAGACTGCTGACTACAGTTTCCAAGACACGAATTCAATGCCAAACACAATTTGTGTGTGTGTGTAATTATTCCAGGCTGCTACAAAAAAGCAATATTCTTACTTTATTGATGTGTTCTGTGGAACCTCAAAGGAGATAAGCCGGCCTCCAGCAGAGTTGTTAGAACTGGCATTTCCACAAGCTACATCTGGGGTTATCTGAAAATAATAAAGATTGTTCTTTAAAGATTTTGTCTTTTAAAAGTTGAACGTAATAAATGAGGAAAATTAATAAACTGGAAAATGATGTTAAAAGGAGCACCATAACTAATTCTCATCTTCTAATAAATTGTCTGGACAGACAACGTTTCATCATCAATATGTATTTGAAGTAATATAAGGTTGTATCTGGCCATCAATTATTCTGGAACCTTAGCTAATAAATGAGTTTAAGAAAATAAAATATAACAAAAAAAAAAAAAAGCCTTCAGGTAGTTCTACATTTTAGTGAGCATTTACTATGAGTGGTGTTCACCTTTTAGAATTATCACACACATCTTTAGAAAGATATAAATGATTTCTCATATTGTCAACACTAAATAAAGCTTTAGCATTGTCACAGATCTGTGAACATGTGAGATTCTAGGGCATTCAAACCTAACAGCAGGTTGGTGTCTTTCAGCTATGCTCCTCATATGGCTTACTTCTCTTTTATAAATTCAAAGCAATACTTTGCCACATGACACCAGCAATAATGAAGCCCACTATCACTCTTTCCAATGGCCGGAGGCCTTCCACAAAGAGAATGGAGTATCTATGGCCTACCTAGAGAGAAAACTCATAACTATAGCAGTGACTTAGTGCTTGTGCTAAGTCACTGACTTTGATGCCATCTGTCCAGCAGTTACTTTATTCACTAATCAGACCTATGCTATACAGCATTGGCAGTGTGATCAGAGACAACATTTTTACCTCACCCTACAATGTTGGCTTCTAAGGTCATGCATGTACACAGGCATTCATCTATTCATCCAGTAGCATCAGATGCATTTCCAAAAGGCATCAATAAAAACCCCTTAGTCAGTTGAGACCAATCCTTTATTGCTACAGATCAACATAATACATGGCAGAAAAAATCTAAAGTGTCTCTTTATGTAATCATCATCTAGAATATTTTCTGTGTATCCCTAACAGCTTGTCTATGAAATAACACCATCTGCAGTACAAAAATGAGCCAGTTTCTTTTCTACATTTGCCAAAAAGTAAAGATAGGCTTTGTAGCTTGTCTTCTGCAATAAAAGGCTTGTATATAGCCTTTTATGCTTGGTTTACAGAATGCTTATTGATAAACTGAGAATGTTAGCTGAAACCCTGTCCAAGGAGTGACTCATCCCTCAAAAGGAAGAGCCAGAATCCAAATTCTAAACTCATCTTTCATTCAAATCCACAATTGCAATTTCACTATGAAAAACAGACACAGAAGTAAATCTTAGAATGTTAGTTAAGTAAAAATTTTCAAGTAACACAATCTCAGTTTTGACTCATATAAAGCAAATGGCCAATTACTCACAATAAGCAAAACTGTGTGTCTGGCTCAGTTTACTACATCACCAAGCAATAAGTTATTGAATTCTTCTCTGGCTTCAACAGATAAGTTGAACATTTCAAATTTAAATAAATAATGTGCAATTTTGTTGTATCAGTTGAAGAAATGTAAAAAAAGATGTAAAAAAGTAAAAATATTAATTTGGTACTACTTCTTAATTTTAGAAATCATGATGGAGATTATGTTCATAGCTCTTTCATTCCAATATGAATTTGGCTGACATTCTTTCTTTTCAATATGCATGGCAAGAGTTGTACTGTACATACACATTTTGAAAGTACTTGATTTTAAATAAGCCTAAGGGGAAAATATCATTACCATTTCTGTTCTCACAGAGGATGCTACCTAAAAATATAGCCACCACCATCCTCAATACTTAATGTCAATCATAAAACATATAAAGCAGAATTTTAGATGTCTATTAACTTGGACTCTATCAAAAAAAGTAACAATCAAAATGAAGCATGTTATACAGTTGCAGCTTTAGATAGCTGAATAAATTAAAAGCTGCCATTCAGAATACAATTAATAATTCTATTCAACACTCTAATAAAAAAAGGAAGAAAGAAGTTAGGCAGTGCAACTCTAGAAGCTGCGGCACAAAAATGTTATGTGGAGAGTGGAAAATGAACATAGAGTCAAACAGGAACACTGACAAAGTTTCTAAGGAAAGGCAACAGAAACACATTTTAATGCAAGCCACTGAAGCAAGTGATCACAGTGTTTTTACAGTTATATCTGAACAGCAAGGTGTTGTATGATACTGATCTAACTAGCAGTTCTATGGGCACTTGGCTCTGGCTTCATAATGAGCTGATAAAAACTGCCTTCTAGAAGAGCAGGAGACTGAACCAAAATCATATTTTACAATGACAGAAAACTGGCATTTCAGTAAAAACAAAACAAAACAAAACAAAAAACAAAACAAAAAAAAAACAAAACAAACAAAAAAAACTAACCAACCAACCAACCAACCAACCAAACAAAAAAAAAAAAAAAAGAGAAAAAAACCCACATCTCACCTGGGACTGAGACCAGCATAAAAACAGAAGGAGAAACAGAAGCCTCCCAGCACAGATAAGAAACAAAATGGTACTGGCAACACCATGTCCTCAGACAAACACAAGACAGAAAATCACAGTTTGGCAGACAGATTTAGGGAAGAAATTACACAGAAACCTTTCCATAGCAATGAGAGAAATATATATAAAGGTTTCCATTCACATCCATATTCTATCCAAGGTGAGTTTTCTACTAAGCTGAAAGACCTGAGAATCAGGGTGCTCTACACTAAGAAACAAAACTTAACCAGAATATGAAAACAGACCACTGACTCCATAATAGAAGGACAACTGTTAGAATACATTGAAAAAACGTGACTACATAAAAATATTTAAATAAAAGATTTCAGATTTGTAGATTCCAGAAGGAATCAATCATTGTGATCATCTCATCCAACCTCTTGTATAACACAGGTCAAATAACTTCCCAAAATAAGTTCAAGAGCTTATCTTTGAGAAAAAAAATTATTCAGTCTTGATTTAAAAATGCAGTGATGGAGAACCCACCATGACTGTTACCATCACAGTTAAAAATTTAAACCTTATTTTCAGTATCAATTGGTCTTGCTTCACTTCTATCCATTGGATCATGTCATATCTTTCTCTGCTGGATTGAAGAAATAATTATTAAATACTTGGTCCCCAGATAGGTACTTATCAGTTGAAATCAAATCACCCCTTAACCACCTCTTTGTTAAACTAAATAGATTGAGCTCCTACAGTCTACCATTAAAAGGCATGTTTTCTAATCCTTTAATTGGTCACGTAGCTCTTCTCTGGGACCTTCTACAATTTAGCAACATACTTTATGAATTGTGGACACCAGAACTGGACACACTATTCCAGCAGCAGTCACACCAATGCCAAATGTAAAGGTAAAATGAAGTTTTTGGTCCTACTCAGGACTCTCCTGTTCATTTATCCAAAAGTCACATTAGCCCTTTTGACCACAGCATGAGCGCTGGGTGTTCATGTTCAGCTGATTATTTACCATGACCCCCAAACATTTTTCACAGTCATTGCTTCCCAAGACAGTTCTCCATCCTGTAAGTATGGTTTATATTCTTTGTACCTGGATGTATACCTTCACATTTTGCCATTTTAAAATGTGTATTTGTTTGCTTGTGCCCAGTTTACCAAGCGATCCTGATGACTTGTCTCTATTATTTACCAGCCCTCTAATCTACAAAATTTATCAATTATGACTTTATGATTGCTTTCAGGTTATTAATAAGAATATTAAATAGAGTAGGGCCAAGAACCATTCAGTTAGCCATCTTTTAAACCATGTAATGTATGACATGTTAATTTTATAGCATTCTAGTTTTTTAATCAAAAAAACCATGCAGACCTAGATCAAATAGTTTTCAGCGGTCTAGGTATATTACATCAACATTTTTCTTTTATCAAGCAAATCTGTAGCCTCATCAAAGGATTATTTGAAAGTAAAATTGAAACATTTCTCTGAGTGCATACTGCTAGAGATTTCCATTTATTACAATTGTTTACAATAAAAGGACAAGGAAACACTGTACATTGTTTATTTACAATGTTATAGTTTATATGTATGTAATAATTTAATTAATAAATTTTCCTCAAGAAGCATTAGTGAGCCTCAGTGTCCACTGCAGCTGCAAACATGGACCTCAAGGAAAGAACTTGGGAAAGCTTGCTTTCCCTCACTACCTGATCTGTATCTGTAGTTAGACCGGGCCCTTAAATATAATATTTGCTCATTTTACAGAACTTGACCTCAAAAACAAGAAGAGATTTATTGCATACTGTGTGTGTTTAGATAAGGGGAGGAAATGTTTGTCACCCAAATTCTATTCTTCAGTCACTACGCACCAAAACTCCCATTAAAAAGTCAATGCAATGTGAGGTTTACCTGAATAAGGAATGCTAAATTATCTGTATGATCAACTTTCATTTCACTTGTAACCAGTGAGTTATAACCTCAGAGCAAGGAAATGTATTTTAACAGATGATTAGACAAAACTGCTAGCATAGCTATATAAATCCTCTTGTTTGGGTAACAGAGAAGCATATTGTAAAACTCAATGTATTTTTGAAAAAGTGACTCAGCTAACATCTAATTCTAGCTTTGACACCTTGGAAGAACATCTCAAAAAATGTCCATAATCAAAATATTTTTCGAAAAGTCAACCAAAGGCTTAACATTTTATCCATTTCTTCCTGAATAAACTTATCTCAATGCTCTTTTCTTTACAATCTATTGTTACATTAAGAAGAAAAGTCACAAAAAATATGAAATTTCTATCATCTATTGAACTTCAAAATATTGCTGCATCACTGAGCTATAGTATAGCAACAAGGCAGCACCGGTCACTTGCAGATTTAAACTAGTGTAAATGGGGTATAAGGCTTGATATGAAACTCACCATAACCTCATTTTCTATTTTTTATATCATTTTGTATTTTTTATTTCCAAATTCTGGAGGGCTTGGTGGCATTCTAACCCTGCTTCTTTATGGAACTATGACAAAAACATTAATAAATATGATTTATTTCCCTGTTTAGGACCCATTATGCACATGCTTAACTTTAGTCACTGCCTATTCTACACTCTGAGCTAGAGGCATGATTTCCAGCTTGTGAAGACATACTCTCAGTAGGTCTCTTTGAGCTGAACTAGTAGAGTGCAGTAGTGAGCAACGACACAGGGTAGATGCACCAAATACAGAAAGTTTGGTCCAGGTAGGTTTACAAAGAATCTGCCATTTACACTAGTTTAAAGCTGCGAGTGATCTGTGCCTCACACAGGAATGTCAAACACGTGGCCTGGGAACCTCTTTCATCCAGCCCACCACTGTGCTCCATGGGACCACACTCTCTCCCTAATAGAGAGTGCCCTAGGACTTCAATTTCTGGTATGTATGGCCCACTTGAAATACATTTAAGTCAAATCTGGCCTGCCATCACAAATGAATTTGACACCCCTACCAGAGGAAGGGGGGAAAAAAACAAAACAGTCTCCGTCAATCTGACCTAGGGAAAAATTCTTTCCCAGACCCCAATATGGTGATCAGCTAGATCCTGAACATGATGGCAAGACCCACCAGTCAGACCCCTGGAGAAGAATTCTCCATAGTAACTCAGATCCCTCCCCATCTAGAGTGCTATACCTAGACACTAGAGATATTTGCTACCAGTTTCACTTATCACTGACAGATACTGTAGTGTGTGTTCTTAGTTTAGAAGTATGATAATTGTTCACAATTTATCATCATTCTACTTTGGCAATCTTAATTATATTTCAGTGTTGGCTCTTATAACCATTTAGGAACACTAGGAAAGGACCTGGGGGTCATGGTGGATAGGAAGCTGGATACATGTCAGCAGTGTGCTCTTGCTGCCAAAAAGGACAATGGCATACTGGGCTGCATCAGAAGTGTTGCCAGCAGATCGAGGAATGTGATCATTCCCCTCTATTCGGCACTGGTGAGGCCACAGCTGGAATACTGTGTCCAGTTTTGGCTTCCCCACTACAAAAAGGACGTGGACAAATTAGAAAGAGTCCAGCGAAGGGCAACAAAAATGATCAAGGGGCTGGAACACAAGGCCTATGAAGAAAGACTGAAGGAACTAGGCTTATTTAGGCTGCAGAAGAGAAGACTGGGGGGTGGGGGGGAATTTGATAGCAACCTTCAACTACTTAAAGGGATGCTCCAAGGAGGACGGAGCTGGGCTGTCCTCAGTAGTAACAGAGGACAGAACAAGGAGCAATGGTTTCAAGTTGCAGCTGGGGAGGTCAAGGTTGGATATTAGGAAAAACTTTCTTATTAGGCAAGTGGTGAAGCATTGGAATGGGCTACCTAGGGAGGTGGTGGAATCTCCATCTTTGGAGATGTTTATGGCCCGGCTGGACAAAACCCTGGCTGGGAAAATTTAGTGGGAGTGGTCCTGCTTTTTTGGCAGGGGGTTGGACTAGATGACCTCATGAGGTGCCGTCGAACCTTATGATTCTATGAATTTGAAGATCTATTATTGGCAACCCTAACATATAATCCCATTTATAAATGGATCATGTTCATCTTAAAACCAGTTAGATTTCTTGCACTCAACTCCAGTTGGAAAGTTATTCCAGCATATAACTCTTCTGGTGGCTAGAAACCTACTTCTAATCACCACTCTAAGTTTATTCATGGCCAATTTAAACCCATTTGTTCTCATACTCACTTTGTATTTTAATTTAAATAGCTTGTCTTCCTTCCTTGTGTTTACCCCAAAAAGAGTATTTACAGAGACCAATCATACTCTCTTTCAGCACTTGTTGTGTGAAACTAAATAAAATAAGCTCTTTCAGTCTACTCTTGTAAGACTCCTTACTCCCCCAGTTCCCAGTATCCCTAAGGTACACCTGTGCCGAATTAATTTTTCTTAATAACTTGGTTGACCAGAAGCATACACGATACTCCAGGTAAGATCTTACCAATGTCCTGTACCACAGCATTAACTCTTTTCTACGTGTACTGAAAATATCTTCCTGATACATCAGCATATTACATTCATTTTTTTATGCACACATCACATAGGTGCCATAAGTCATACTCTATTCAGCTCATATACCCATGTCCTTCTCCTCCACCATCATTTCCAACTGCTGAGCTTCAGAAATTCTTGTTATTAGCTCCTAAGTGCACTTGATACCAGAGGCGGTGCTGGGGCGGGGAGGGACCCAGGGCACGGGCCCAGCCCCCGCCCCCAGTGGGCAGGCTCCGCCCCCATCCAGAAGGCCCCACCCCCTAGCCAGGGATAGGGCCGGGGGGTGCTGCGCAGCCACGGGTAGCTAGGCCGCAGTGCAGCCCAGCAAGAAGCGGCCGCTGGAGGCCTGGCCCACACCCGCGGATGGCCAGGCCCCCGATCCCCGGCCGGGGATGGGGATGGGGCCACCACAGGCGGCCGGCTGGGCCCCAGATCTCTGGCCGGGGATCAGGGGCCTGGCCACTCGCAGCTTCAGGCGCAGGCCCAGCCTCCAGCAGCCACTTCTGGTCCGGCCCTGCTGCGGCCTAGCCACCCGTGGCAGCGTGGCCTCCCCCTGGCCCTATCCCTGGCCAGGGGCACGGCCTGCCAACCAGCCAGCCGGGCCCCGGATCCCCGGCCAGGGATCGAGCCCCAGATCCCTGGCCCGATTGGGCCTGAGATCCAGGGCACTGGCGTTGGAACCTGGGGCACGTGCCCCGGTGTGCCCAATGCAAGAGACGCCCCTGCTTGATACTATTAAATTCTTTCCATTTCCGCAATTCCTTTCCTCAAGATCATGCAACTCTTCCTGTATATTACCTCAATCCTCTCCTATATTGACAAGATCTCTGGACTTCATGTCATCAGCAAATTTTATTATTGCACTCCTATTTTTTTGTGCCATGGTCATTAATGAAAATATTAAATAAGATTGATCCCAAGACTGATGCTTGAGGAGCTACACTAGCAATACTCTCCAGCCAGAGAATTCTCTTTTCAGTGCTTGCCTTTGTCATCTCTCCTTTAGCTAGTCCCTTACCCAGTTTACAATTCTTGTACAAATCCCCATCATACTGTAATGCTTTACTGAAGTCCAGACAGATTTTATTCAACATTTTCTCCTGTCTAAAATATCAAGTTAATGTATCAAAGATACTAGGTTAGCTCAGGTGATCTTACTGCAGCCAACCCATGCTGCATTTTATTTCATTTACCTCTGTATTTTTAATTTTTCTTTCCTTCAAAAAGTTTTAAAAAGTCATGCATTCTATTCAGATCAGACTAACTGACCTATAAATGCTTCGATCCAAACACAGTTTGAAAGAATAAAAATCCTTGCTATGATATTTGCACGTTCATGTGCTAGTTCTTTCAGTATTCTGAGATGAAGATGACTGGTTCCTCTGACTTGAACACATTAATGTTTTTGAGTTTGCTTTTACTTTATATACAGCAACTTCCATTTCTATACAGTCATTCCCCTTAGCCATCCTGCCTTTGACTCATGCTCTCAAATGTTTTTATTCTTCAAAACTGAGCTAAAAGTGTTCATTCAATTTTGGGGCCATATCTAGTTTATTGCTAATGTCTATTCTTATAATGACTTCACCATACAGCAACCCTATCTTTTTTTCTTGTTCTCTTTTTATTTGTGTAAGCTAAAGAACTTTTACTATTTGTTTTAATTTTCTTTGCAAGGTTTAACTTAGCTTGACTTCTTGCAGTTTTCACTACTCCTCCACTTTCTGATCTCTAAGGCATAGCTTTCTTTTCAGATCAATCCCTTTTTCCATCCATTATAGACTCTCTTCTTATTCCTAACATTCTTTATTTGGTTAATCACACAGCTACAACTGAAACACTTCACTACAATAACCCTCCTTCCCCTTTGGCATGCAAAGCCACAATAGCTTTTAAAGAAATTCCACGTTTTCTCCACATTTCAGCCCATTGACCTCTTCAGTCCAATTGATGTCACTAACTAGCTTAATTAATTTCTCAACGTTTGCCCTTTTGGAATTGAAAACATTAGTTACTAACCTGTTTTTAGTTTTCCTTACATTTAATTTACATTGAACCAACTAATAAATTGGTCAATCCAAGGTTATTTTCTATGACTAGCTCTTCTTAGATGTCATTACTACTTACTAAAACCAAATTTAAAATAGCATTATATCTTACTGGTTCTGTTACTATTATTTCATGAAGAAATCTTGCAGGTATCTCATTCAGAAACAACTGGGCCTTACACAATGAACAGCATGTGTTTTCCAATCTGTGTCTGAAAAGTTTTAAGTCTTCCCTAATAACACAATTCTCAGCAGTATTTCTCTGATAATATTAAACATATCTCCTCACTTCCAAATCTGACCATGGGACCCTCTGTAGCAGACCCTTACACTATTTAAATAGAACCATAAAGTGATAACGTACACACTCTTCCTGATGCATATGAACAGTACTTAATTTGTAACAAAAGAGATGCTGGGGCTCAAGCAACTAGGTTCTGTGATTCAAGCAGGTTTCTTCTTTTATAACTGATCTGGTAAGCTCAGAGTTGTTGGGGCTACGAACTCCAAAGCCTAGAGGTGCCAGGACACTGCATATGACTTTTTATTTCTTTATAGTCTACTGCAGGGGTCTCCAAACTACAGCCCACTGGCGGGCAGGTGGATCAGAGAAGGGGGCTGGGGAGCCAGCAGGCAGGCAGGTTGGGGGTCTGGCCCACTAGTAATTATGTAAAAGCAGATTCAGCCCTCAGGTGAAAAGGTTTGCAGATCCCTGGTCTACTGCATCACCAGTGTAAAATGCTACTCCACCACCATTGCCTTTATTTCTATTTCCTGAACACAGCATATTTCTCATATTTCACCCATGACTGGTATTCCTTCATGTTTTTGTTATCCCTATAATATCCAATTTCTCATCCTTCACCAACTGTTCCAGTTCCTCCCACTTTGCTACCCAGGCTCTTTGCATTAGTGTACAAACATCAGTTGTTTCATATCTGACCTCAGCCAACTTTCTAGTTAGATTAGTACAGGGGTCTCAAACTCAAATCACCACAAGGGCTTCACGAGGACTTGTACGTTAGCCCAAGGGCCACACCACTGAAACCTCTTCATACAACAATATTGCAAATATTGGTAACAATAGTGTTGCTGCAGGCCACAGGAAATAGCTTTAGGGGCTGCATGAGGCCTGCAGGCTGCATGTTTGTGACCCCTGGATTAGTACTACCACCAACCTAATTATTGCTCCCATCAAGATTAGTACTTTTTCTCTCCTTGCTGCCCATACTCCTACCTTGTGATATTGATTTATCACCTAATATAGCCTCATTTAATTAATTTTCCTTGTTCTGTGCATTGAAACCAGATGGAGCACCACTTAAAGTTGGAGGGAAGACACAGACTTAGCTGCATCCTCGCCTGACACTTTTCTTCCTCTCTCAGCAGACGAGCTACCAGCCACTGCCCCCCCCCCCTTGCTGGTGAGCCTGGCCCTCAGATGATGGGTCTGTCCCATTCCTAGACAGTGTGTGGCACTGAGAGGAGTTGCAACGGTTTCAGTAGTAGGCATGCTGCATGAACAGACCAGGATTTGGGTGCTAGCCATGGCACACATTCAGCCATGATATGCATATTTACAAGATCGCTGCACATGCACACAGCAAAAAGCCTAGTAAATTAAATCTCTTGACCAGAAAAAGAGTAGAATAACTGGCTAGGACAGTCAAAAACCAGCCAGGTGCCTCCCTATTTTCCATGTGCCTGCCTAAATATGGTTGGGCCCTGGCCTGGGTGGTCCTCCGATTCTGCTGCCAACACCAAGCATGGTGTTTACAGGCATCTCTCCCAACCTCCTCTTGCTACATTTCCTAGTTTATCAATCATGCCAGCCTTAATCCCAAACAGAAGGTTATCGCCCCAGGTATAATTAATTAGGAAGAGTCTTCTCTTTCCATGAATATCCAAAAGCCTTCAACATGCCTCAAGGATTGGTGCTGTGAGATGCTTCATCATCTTGCCACGCCTTCACCTTCTCTCCATAAGGACTACAAGAATTCCATGGGGGGGGGGGTGTCGGGATCTTCTGAGCCTCCACTTCTCTTGGAGTCTTTCCTCAGCCTTGTGTAATCATCCTTGATCTTTTCCTGCAGGAATGTGGCAGTGTCATTTGCCCCAACATGAAGTTCGACCCGTGAAATTTTACCCATACCAACCAGGAGCCCTTTTGGCCTCAGATCCACATCTCATATCCTTACTTCTGGCAGAGCCCAGTAAGGTCTCATCAAAGCATATATCCTTCCTGTTCTCTGTACAGAATCATAGAAGTGGAAGGGACCATCAGAGGTCATCGAGTCCAGTCCCCAGAACTCATGGCAGGACCAAGTACCCTCTTGAACCATCCTTGATAGGTGTGTGTCTAACCTGCTCTTAAAAACTTCCAGTAATGGAGATTCCACAACCCACCTAGGCAACTTATTCCAGTGGATCCCTCTGACAGTTAGGAATTTTTTCCTGATGTCCAACCTAAACCTCCCTTGCTGTAATTTAAGCCCATTGCTTCCTGTCCTATCATCAGCCGTTAAGGACAATAGCTCTTCTTCCTCCTCCTTGTAACAACCTTTTAGGTACTTCAAAACTCTTACCTCCCCTATCAGTCCCCTCTTTTCATAAACAAATGCAGTTCTTTCGATCTTCCCTCATAAGTCAAGTATGCTAAACCTTTAATCATTTTTGCTGCTCCTCTCTGGATGGTCTCTAATTTGCCCAAGTTTCCTTAAATGACGTGTCCAGAACCGGCACAATACTCCAGTTGAGGCCTAATAAGCCTAGAGTAGAGCAGAAGAATTACTTATCATGTCTTTCTTATAATATTCCTGTTAATACATCCCAGAATGGTGTTTGTTTTTTCTGCTATAAAGGTACACAGTTGAATCATATTTAATTTGTGGTCCACTATGACACTCAGATCCCTTTCCACAGTACTCCTTCCTAGGTAATCATTTCCTATTTTGTATGTGTGCAACTGATTATTCTTTCTTAAGCAGAGTGCTATGCATTTGTCCTTATTGAATTTCATTCTATTTACCTCAGGCCATTTCACCAGTGTGTCCAAATAGTCACATCTGACAAAGTGGGATTTTCTCCCACAAAAGCTCATGTGATAAATAAATTTATTAGTCTTTGAGTGCCACAAGACTCCTTGCTTCTTCTGCTAAACTTTATAAGTGTACTCTATATGCCATTATCTAAATTACTGATGGAAAACATTGATCCAGAACTGATCCCTGTGGTACCCCACTCGTTATGCCCATCCAGCATGACTGTGAACCGTTGATAACTACTCTTTGGAAGTGCTTATCCAACCAGTTCTTCCACCTATCTTATAGTAGCTTCATCTAGGTTGTATTTCCCTAGTTTGCTAATGAGAAGGTTATGCGAGACCATAACAAAAGCCTTACTAAAGTCTAGATATGCACATTTATCACTTCCCCTGTAACTACAAGGCTTGTTACTCTTTCATAGAAAGCTATCAGGTTGGTTTAACATGATTTGTTCTTGATAAACCCATGCTGACTATGACTAACATTATTCTCTTCTAGACGTTTCCTAATTGATTCCTTAATTGTTTGCTCCATTATCTTTCCTGGTACAGAAGTTAAGCTGACTGGTCCATAATTCCCTGGGTTGTCCTTATTTCCCTTTTTATAGATGGGCACTATATTTGCCCTTTTCCAGTCCTCTGGAATCTCTCCCATCTTCCATAATTTTTCAAAGATAACAGGTAATGCTTCAGATATCTCCTGAGTCAGTTCCTTGAATATTCTAAGACACATATCGTCAGGCCTGGTAACTTGCCAACACCTAACTTGCCTAAGTAATTTTTAAATTTTAGTGTCTGTTAGATGACTGCCTGCCAATCCATTTTAATAATGAATCTGCAGTCACAAAAAACTTGCTTCTTACTAGTTTTGGTTGGAAGATCAGGTTACCTCCCAACTGTTCTCTCTCGTGTCTGAATACCATTCTAACTTCTGTTTTTCTGCTGTACCCTGTATGTCATCTTCCTCCTCACTAGGGCTCCAACCCTCGCTACCTTCATCATCACTGCCTCTCATCTGCTGGGATTATTATCCTTTCTTTTTGCTTCTCCTCATCATTCTCCAGTGCAGCAAATCTGTCCTTTCTACTGTTTCTCCTCAACTAGCCAGTGTCTTCCTCTGCTTTGTTCTCATGGGTCATTCTCCGCATCTAGCAGTCTGCTCCCTAAGTCCCCTTATTTAGTAACATAAGGAAATCCTGAGCTGTGTGTGCAATATCCATTTGCATTTCTTCCATCATGTCTTTAAATCCCCACCTGAACTCTACTATCATCCCCAAATGCATATTCTTGTCCATGAGTTCTATCAGGCGACACTTCATACATAAGTAGCTTCTGCAGTCAGGTACTCACTAAAGAATAACATACATCCTGCAGCTTCTGCATCCAGTCATCTTCCTTCTCTCCTCTCTTCCTCATATCACCGCTAGTGCTGGCTCAATAACCATCACTGTCTTCTTGTCCTAGTTCCCACTCTTAAAAATAAGGACACAAATCCCCTAAACTCCCACCTACAAACTCCTAGACCAACTCCGCTGTTTGCTGTCCTCTGTTCACTTGCTGATAGCTTTTAAGCCTTTTGCTTAAGTCAGGTTTGCTCCCTCATTAACCCATAGCTGTTATCTGTCCCTCAGCAGTGATCAAAAACAAAGACTTCAGTGCATGCTCACTTTGGATGTCTCCAGCTCAGCCACAATACACAGCCTGAAAACAAATTCTGCCAGAAGCAATGCAGGGGGGGAGGTTATGTGCTCTCCCCCCGCACCCATATTTGTTGCTTCATGTGTAATGAGCATGCTCACATGGACTGAGCATGCTCAGCAACACTGCAGAAGCCCAGTTGCTCTCACCATGCTCCACCGCTTTATCAGCAGGCATGGGTCATCTCTGGACTCTGCAAACTACAAACAGAAAAGTCACAAAAAAACAAACAAAATTCAATTTACTTCCCTCCAGAAAAAAGAAGGACTCATTCCTTCCTTAAGTAATGTCCCTCACAAATGCAGTCTTCTCTCCTCCTGTTCTTTCAAATGTGGTTCTTGTATATTTCTTTACATACCATTCCTAGTAATATAAAGCATAGATCGATGTTACATGTTGAGTAGTTTCCCCCTACCTAATGGGGACTAGTGGAAATAGTAGCAGTCACATGTCAAAGTGAAAAGCATTCTACAGTTAGAATCCTAAAGTTTAAGGCTAGAAAGACCACTAAGATCATCAAGTCTGATCTTCTGTACATCACAGGCCATCAACACCACCCAGCACCTGCGCACTGAACACAGTGGAGATAGGCCTAAGTAAATGAGACCTACAAGATGTCACCAGCATCAAATAGAAGAAACCAAAGTGCACCAGTTCCCAAGGCCTTTGCAATGACAAGGAAATGATTCAATAAGATATACTGAAATAACCATGGCAAGAGACTCTCTAAAAATTATGTTGCAAAAGAAGAACAACACTTAAGGTCACTGTCAATCTGATCTGGGAAAAATTTCCTTCCTGGCCCCATTAAATTCATCTTTCTTGACCAAGGAACCACAGTAGGTTTCCAAACATTACTAGTTTCAAAACACACCATGCCAGGGATTCAGTCTCAATATTTAGCTCTGTAAAATGTAAACACTTGAAATAAGGTGATTAGAAGGCAATAAAAACTAGTGCATTTTAAGTTAAATTAAAAAGATGCAAACTGTAACATGCAGCATGATGATCAGTTAGGGATTGGAGGTCAATCAATCCATCTATGAAAGTCATTAAATGTAGTTAAGAAAAAATATGTATATGCACATCTTTTGGATATGTTTAAATACAAAGTTTTCATCTCTAAATATACATACACTTATACACACAAATACATACACACTTAGGAAAACTATTTATAGCAGTTCCAAAGAGGCAGCCGTGTTAGTCTAGTTCAGCAAAAGAAGTAAGGAGTCCTGTGACACTTAAAGACTAAAAAATTTATTTATCATATGAGCTTTTGTGGGAAAAAACATCACTGATGAAGTGGGATTTTTCTCCCACAAAAGCCCATGCAATAAATAAATTTGTTAGTCTTTTAAGTGCCACAGGACTCCTCCCTTCTTTTATTCATAGCAGGTGGTATATGATACAGTGTATTATCAAAGTAACTATTACATTTATTTCCTACAGGTAGGTACTGCACATTTCTACTTGCTAGTTCTCTGAAGTTATAAAATATATACTCCCACTATAGTGCTGGAAGTCTACTGGATAGTTCACTGACAGATCGGAAACTCTTTTGATTGGTTTCCCTACCAGTGTGGAAACAGATATGGAAATATAAGAATATACTTCTCAGAATATATTAGGTACAAAAGAGGCAGATATATTTACTGCTGCAAACCAATAAAAAGAATTCTTGGAACCTCTGGCTCAGATAGGAATTCATAAAATATACATTTCTCTTCTATGTAAGAATATTACAAAGAATATCTACAAAGAGGCAAACAACTCGACAATATTTTCAACTGCAGACTAACCTGTTGTGCTCAAAAGAAGAACTATAAGAAGTAAAGTTGAAACTTGATGAAACAGCAGGGTTGGAAAGACTAGAAACACAGCCTCTGCGGGGATATTATGAATGTTGTCACACATAACTGAGCTATGATTCAAAAGCTGTATGTAAAAGTGACCTTGAAAATTTCAAAAAATATGGCATTTTTAACAGCATACATTGTAACCAGTGCCTACCTTGGTACAAAAAACCCTTCCTGGAACCACAGGTTCAAATCTCAGCAGGATTTACACAAAGTTTATTCTTAGAATGATTAACTGCATTTCCTGCAATATATTGTGTCTTTCAAATGATAGCTTATTAAAAAAAAAAGATGTTGACTAATCATTAAAAAAAAACCTCTGAACTTCTCATAAGACTTAGAAAAGCAAATCCAGCTTCTCAGTATCATTGTTCAAGTTTTCTTCCCCAAATCTCAGACCCCTACTGATGTGCAGCATGCTGTGTGCTATTTTCATCTCCCAATCTGTTATCTTTTTCCTCAAAGGTGGCTTCACAGCAGTAGTGCTGTGCAGCTCAAAGCAAATGGAGGTCCTTTCCTATATAAACATAAAAAATTACTATTACTGTGCAAGTAGAAGAAAATTGTGGTAAAAAGTAGATGTCTTACCCTCTTACTTTTCTTAAACCAGGCCTTTACAAATAATACATTTCTGGTCACAATGGCAACCAGTTTTTAGCAGCCTGTTGCCTAGCTCACTGCAGAAATGCAATAGAGGAGCACCGTCTGGCAACCAAAACTAAAGTTGCTGGTGCCTAGCTGTAAACCAATTTTGTCAACCCGTCTTAAACTGATTTGAAACCCCGCATTTCTAGTTTATTAATAAAATGACAAATAAAAGATTTTGTAACATATACATTAAAAATATTTCCCATACAGTACATCTAAGAAGCATAAAAGACCCAAGTTTAAGCCAAAAATCATTTCTAAGTGTTTTACTGACTAATTTTACAGAATATTAGCTAAAGCAAGGCAGGTTAACATATCTTCCATCTTCCCATATATAAGCCTATGACCTATAGACAAATGATAACTAAATAACAGTAATAAATTACATATCCATGAGCTTTTTATGTATAACTTTGTTAAACAAAATGTTCTCACCTCTACTTCATCCCATTTCAGATCTACAACTTTCTGTCCCGCTTTTGGTTGCCAACTAGGTAATGTCACAGTTGCTCTTGAACGGGGTAGAACATCAGGTTCCAAGGTTGATGACACTGGCCTGATCTGTCTTGGTGGCAGTGACTCTGCCCATCCAGAGATGGGAAGGCTGTGAAAGGAGCGTTCACAGTTTTTACCCTCATAGCCTTCATTACAAATACAGAGGTAGCCATCACTGTTACTGCTGCAGTTACCATGATGACAAGGATTGCTGGCACAAGGATCTGAAACAAACTGGGGAGAGGGGGGAAAAGCACATATGGGTCAATTACTTCACACACAAAAATTACATCTGCATTTTACAAATACCATAAAACAGGTTTTATTTTTTTTCCAATATTTAGCTGTCGTAAAACGTATCTATGGGCCAAAATTCATCCCTCATGTAAATTCACAAGATTAAACAAATAAATAAATAAATAAAACCAAACACCAGAATCATTATGCTCCACTACGCCCAGGTCAATGAATTTTAGTTCACTGAGAGAAAGGGTTATAAGCAAGTAGTAAACAAGCCAGAGTAATATCAATAGTATTCAAATTATGCAGTTTGCAGCTGTGATTGGGTCAATCCTGGGCTTATAACAATCCATTGCTGGGTCTCCGGTTGGGTAGAAAGACAAAAAGAACTGTATGCATCTTCCTCCCCTTTACTTTACTTCAGAGAAGCTCACCTAAGCAGCAGTCTCTAGCCAGCCCCTTACCAGAGCCAAGGTACTCTTAAGGAGAGCAGATGGTCAATTCTCCCTCAGATAGCACCCAGCTGAGCTGGGATATCTCTTTTTAACCTCTCTTTCTAAGCCTGATGTCTATTGCTGGTACAGCAGGACAAAGCCAACTAAGCCCAGAGCAGTTCACTGGTCCTTTTTCTGGCCAGCATGGGGGTTGCATACCTCATTGTAATAATGCGCACAAAGGTCTCGTGGTAACTTCTCCTAGAGAAGTTTTGTAAAAGTTTATGTCAATTAGTGCAAGCCACTGATTCCAAAAGCCAAACCAAAGAACCCAAAACAAGGATAGAAAGCAATTTCATGCAGGAAACAGTTTAGCAGTGAAGGGGCTCTACTCCATTTGAGAGACATGAAGCTCACCAACATTTACTAAAGAAAGGGTGTAATTTTTTAAAAAAATTTAAGGACCTGTTTCAGAAGAAAATAAAGTTGTCTTCTTAACTATCAAAGCCCACCAGGAAGGTTGCAAATCTACTTGGATTTTTAATTGTAACAGGAGCTAAAGTAACATTACATGAAATGGGGAGAAAGGATATTAAGTAAAGAAAACTGTCTTCTGTTCTGCTTTATCTTGTTAAATATAAAAGAAATTCTAGAAAAACAGGAAAATTCCACTACATCATCAAATAACTTTATTTTTCAACTCCTATTTTTCTGTGAAAAATTATTTCCCTACCATAAATATATTACTCTATTTTGGTTTGCAAACCTCTTAAAATCAGAATATCTGATATTTACCCATGTAGTTGATAAACCAAATCCCATGGCATGAGAAGCATGAGAATGTGTTGTCAAAATTACTATTATTCTTACAGGTGTTCAAATACGTCCGGGCAAATGCATCTCAGCATTGTTTCTTGAAGTATTGTGGCAATATATAAAATGACGGTTCTAGGATAGTTCTGAAGATTTTTGTGAGTGCCTTACATTTGGGTAAAGACTTGAATTATTTCTTCATATCAATATTTGCTTTTCTTGAATCCATCATAGTCAGCACATCTTTTTCTCTAAAGTCAATTTTACTAATCATTTCCTTCATCACCACCATATACAGCAAAATGCCACATCAAGAAAAACCAATAAAACTGATGGTGCTGAATGGCAAACAGTTTCAATCAATGAATAGAATCAACCAGTATGCTAACAAACACAAAACAAAACAAAACAAAACAAAGAAAAGATTGAGGCACAAAACTTATCCGTAATTTATTTATTTATTTTAAGTACATGCCGACTAGAATGCTGTTTTTCTATAAATAGGTCAAGTGAGAAACATAACATTGGGAATGCCCAAACCTGAAGATCTAACATTTGGATCTGAATCTGCTCTTCCCAAATTTTGGGCTTTTCAGAATTCACAATTTTCTATGTTAGATTTATGCAGATCTAGATTTGAAGGTTCAGTTTACTCCCATTACTAGTTTTAAGGGAATATAGTTCTTGCAAAAGAGATCAGATGGACAGCCACAGAAAGAAAAAAAAAGAACACCACCAAACATTTTTCCAACAATAGATTCCAAAGCACTTTACAACAAAAAAAGAGCTATTATAGCCTCCACCCAACACAATGGAAGCTGAGAAAGCTGTAACATAAGATACAGAGGGACTTGCTTGATGTCACAAAATGGGTCACTGACAGAAGCCAGGCCTCTCTAAAATCCCAGTTCTAGCAGCCCAGTCCCTGGATTCCATTGCCTCCTCTGTTAGATACAGAGGAGTTCTGTACCATCAGTAGCAACAAAAGCTGAACATGGCACCTGAACGAAGTATTTTAACCTTTAGCTGGAAGGAAGTTAAGTTTGTATGGCACAAGATAAATGCATTCCCTGATCAATTTGGAGAGTCTCTGATTCAAGATGGATTTGCCTTTTAAGCATTCTGCGAATGAGATGAATAGGCTATTTGACCATCTGAATTGCTTTGTCCTGTTGAGGTAATATGCGACAGCTCACTTCACATCTAAGGTGTGAAATGCGGCTTGATGACGGTTCTCGTATGGCTTCGGGTAGAAGGTAGGTAAGTATATGGGTTGATTCATGTGAAAATCTGATACGACTTTTGGCAAGAATTTCGGATCCTGCCTCAATGCAACCTTGTCCTTATAGAACGTCATATAAGATGGATTCTGCTCTGAGCGCGTTGATCTCACTTACTCTCCTTGCTGTAGTGACTGCCACCAAAAAGGGACCTTTAAAGAGAGATGGTATAGCGAGCAGGAAGATATAGGCTTGAATGGAGTTTGTGTCAGGTCCTTTAAAACTAAGGTCAAATCCCATGGTACTGCGGTAGGGCGTATGCTTGGATGCAACCTCTGCAGCCCTGCCAAAAAGCATTATAGTACAAGATTATTGGAGTTCAGTATTTGCGAGAGGCTGTCATGGAAGGTGGTTATAGCGGCAAGGTGTACCTTAATGGAATTATTGAATAGGCGCGATGATTTGAGTTCCAACAAGTAGTCTAGTATTTGGGGAATGGATGAAAAATTTGGGTGAGTTTGATGGTCAGGCACCAATACTGAAATCTGGTCCACTTTTGAATGTATGACTTCCTCGTGGTTGGTTCCCTACTGTTTAACAGGACATCTTGAACACCTTGGGAGCATTGTAGTTCCATGCCATGGAACCATTGAGGAGCCATGCTGTCAGGTGTAATTTGTGTATGTGGGGTGATGTTGTGTGACATTGTGTTGGTACAGGAGCGTTGGAGTATCTGGAAGGCGGAGAGGTTTGTGTACTGACAGAGCAAGCAGATGTGGGTACCAGATTTGCCTGGGCCAGGCAGGGACTATTAGAATTACTATGGCACAGTCCTGAATTATTTTTTTTTGTATTATCCTGTGGATAAGCAGGATTGGTGGAAAAGCGTAAAGCATGCCTGTTGACCAGCTTACAACAAAGGCATTGCCTAATGACCTTGGGTCTGTGCCTGCTCTGGAGCAGAATAATTTGCAGTTCTTGTTGGCAAAAGTGGCAAACAGATCTATTGATGGGATACCCCAGGTTCGGAACACTTGTGCCAAGACCTGGTCGTGTAGTTGCCACTCGTGAGCAAGTGGAAAGGTTCTGCTTAAGGCATTGGCAAGAAAATTGCTGTTCCCTGGTAGACATACCGCTGATAGCATCATTGAATGGGATAGGCACCATTCCCAGAGCTTGGTGGCTTCTGCACAAAGCCACGGGGATCTTGCCCCGCCCTGACGGTTTATGTAAAACATGGTCGCGGTGTTGTCCATCATTATGGTGACTGTCATGCCCCTTATCTGCAACAAGAAAACTCGGCAGGCGTACCTGACTGCCCTCATCTCTAGAACATTTATGTGCAATAATGTTTCAGCCGAGGTCCATTTGCCCTGGATTCTGCATGATCCAGTATGAGCGCCCCAGCCTATCAGGGAGGCATCTGCTGTTATTGTCATTGATGCTTGCGGTTTTGTGAAGGGAACACCAGATAGAAGATTGTCTGGCAGCCTCCACCATGTGAGGGGCTGTTTGACTGGAAGAGGAATAGTGAGAATTGTATGCAATGGGTGTCGATGTGGCCTGTAAACTGTTGCTAACTACGATTGAAGGGGTCTCATGCAAAGCCTTGCGTAAGGCACAACAGCTGTAGAAGCTGCCATGTGGCCTAACATTTGTAGTACAGACCATGCTGGGACCGCTGGAGCCGTTTGAAGATAGTCTACAAAGTTGGCTATTGTTCTTGCACGAGCATGAGGTAGCACTGCTGTGCCTGATGTTGCATCCAGAAGCACCCCTTTGAATTCAATTTTCTGACAAGGAACTAAAGTGGACTTTTCTGTGTTTATTGTGAGACTTAAGTTTTGAAACAGTGTGATGGTGAATCTTGTGGCAAGTGAGGCTTCGTTGAATGTCCATGTGACAATCAAGCAGTCATTGAGATATGGATAAATAGTGACACTGTGTATCCGCAAATAACCGGCGACTATGGCAAGCACCTTTGAGAAACCCGTGGGGCAGCTGAAAGGCCGAAGGGAAGAACTCTGTATTGGTAATGTTGTCTGTCGAGAATGAAGCTGAGAAATTTCCTGTGGGAAACATGAATATCAATATGAAAATATGCGTCCTTTAGGTCAAGGGCTGAGAACCAATTTCCTTGCTGCAACATAAGTACAATGGTAGCAAGTGTAACCATCTTAAAATTTTCCTTTTTAATGCATCTGTTTAAGGGCCTCAAGTCCAAGATTGGTCGCTATCCCACTGTCTTCTTTTGGATTACGAAGTATCTTGAATAAAAAGCCCTCCTAGAATAGTGGTGAGGGAATCTCTTGATTGCTCCTACCCTTAGCAATTGAGAGACTTCCTCCCTGAGGACTTGTACGTGATCGGGGTCCCTGAAGAGGGATTGGGAGGTGTAGTGTAAGGGGGGAATCTTGGTGAAGGGAATGGAAAGGCCTCGCTCTACAATTTCCAAAACCCATCTGTGTGTAGTGATGGCTACCCAATTATGGAGGAATCTCCATAATTGGCCCACAACGGTGTCAGTGCAATAGGGTATGTTGCTTGTTCGGTGTATGTTCTCAGACCCTTGACCAAGAGATATTTGTGACTTAAGTAGTGGGGGCTGATTATTTGTAGCCGTCTGTGTTTGTTGCTTTCTCTTGTAGGGACAGTGTTTCCCTCTATGTTGTTCAATTTGTCTAGTTTGGCATTGAGGCTGGTACTAGTGCTGAAAACAGCGTTGGTACTGTTGTACCCTAAATGGCCTTCTTTTAAAATTAGGGGCAAATATGCCTAGTGTTCTCAGGGTGGCCCTGGAATCCTTCACTGAGTGTAGTACCTGGTCTCTTTTATGTGAAAATAGTTGGTCACATTCAAACAATAAGTCCTCTATCTTATTTTGCAAACCATGTGGGAGTGCAGCTGTCTGTAACCAGGCTGCCCTCCTGATGACAACTGCTGTGGCAATAATCCTGGCTGCAGTGTCTGCAGTGTCCATTGAAGCTTGGAGAAAAGTTTGTGCTACCTGCTGTCCTTCGGTAAGTAAGGACATAAACTGTTCCCTTTTGGCTTCTGCATTATCAGGTAGAATTTCTAGTAACTTTTCAAAGATACTATGGTTGTAGTTAGAAGAGCAAGGTAATTTGCCACTCTCATAATCATGGTGGCAGATGAGTATACATTTTTTTCCCATATTATCCATCCGCCTGCTATTCTTGTCAGTTGGTGTAGATTTAAAGGTGGGATTCCTACTCCTCTGGTTCTCTGCATCTACAGCTAAAGAGTTAGGCAGCGAGTGGGTGAAGAAAAACTCCATTCCTTTGGCTGGTATAAAATATTTTCTATCAGTCTGTTTGTTAGTTGAGGAGATTGATGCTGGTGACTGCCAGATTAATTGAACAGGATCCATGATTGCTTCATTCATAGGAAGTGCTATCCTGGATGAGGCTGTGGTGTTTAAAATCTTCAAGATCTTGTGCTGTGATTCAGCTAGTTCATCAAGAGGTATGTCTAGTTGTTGGGCAATGTGCTTAAACAGCTCATTAAACTGCCTGTGGTCATCTACATGAGTGACCTTTGGAGGTGTGAGAACTTCCTTATCTGTTTCCTTATCCGTCTCGCCTGCTGGAGATCTGTCACGAGAGGTTAATTGTGATGGCGCAGTGCAAACAGAAACATCCGCAACTGAATGCATTGAAGAAGGTGATCTTGTAGGTAATGATGTGTGCCTGTGATGATAGCGATGTGTAGATCGTGTACTGGGCGACAGAGAATAATCCCGCCTACATCTTGTGCTATGACCCATTGCGTGTCAATGGTGATAAGAACTAGACGAATGAGGGTAGTATCGTGAACGACAGTAATGGCTGGAGCAGCGGTAAGGGGATTGTGATCTAGTATGATGATAATATCTTGTTGTAGAGTAATGGCCTGAGTGAGAGTCAGCTCTGTAAGCTGAGTGACATGTGCCCAGAGAAGAGCATCTGCTGAAGTGTCTAAAGAAATGGAAAGAGGAGGAGCTAACAGAGCAAGACAGTGATACATGATGTCATTTATGTGCCCTCTTTTTTGGTGTCAGGGGTCGTGGACTGCTAGGAGAACGAGTGCCAGCCTGCGAAACAGCAGGGCATACCGGCACTGGTATCGCAGGTGGAATGTCATCAGAAGCCTGTTCTGGCAAACTGGCAGTAATTGGGGTGGTCTGAACCTGTGCAGTCACACCCGGTGCGGTGTTTTGTGTAGCCGCTGGCTGCATATCTGACGACACTAGAGATTCACTGGGAACCGGGGAGCGCAGGTTCCGAGGAGTGCACGAGCTTTGTTGTGTCGATTGCCTGGCTTTTTCAGGAGACAAGCCACTAAATGGCTCTCTGTGCCAAAGCGGCATTGCAGCTGGAGCCCTTGAGGAACCTTCAGCCTCCTTAACGGGCTTTGTTAACACCAACTTGGGTTCTGCTGACGGTCCTTTCTTAGGCACTGGTGCAGCTTTGTGTGCAGATTTACGCCTCTTGTGGCCTTGGTCCGAATGAGAAACACTCGGTCTATGAGGGACTGGGTCTGATGTCTGGGCTAGCGACTTTTCCATGAGCAGGGCTTTGAGACGTAGTTCCCTGTCTTTTCTTGCCCTGGTACTTAGTTTAAGGCAGTGGGCACATTTCTGTGGTATGTGTGATTCCCTGAGACAACGAATGCATTGGGAGTGTGCATCTGAGACTGGCATTGACTCGTGGCATTTGCCACACCTTTTTAGGTCTGGGGTGGCTGACATGTTCAAGGTCAGCAGGCATTTGTTCCTTGGTTGTATTCACTGTCCTTCCTGCTCTTTTTTTTTTTTTTTTTTTTTAAGAATTTAAGCATTTATCTATTTATTTATCCATCTATGTATTTATTTGTGTAGCTATTTGTGTATGTTGGGTTTTTTTTTTTTTATTTTTTTGAGAGCGGGGACAACAGTCATGGCATGGGGGGGTAGGGTAAGCGGGAAACAGAAGAGCCCGCGAGTGACTTTTTTTTGGTTTTTCCTTTTCCTTATAGTAAAATATGAGAAATAGTGAAGAAAAGGGGGGTTTGTTTGAAAGAAGAGTGCTTTTGAAAACAAAAGTAACAGAGAGGCGGAAGGTCCATGGCAGAGCCGGGGACAGTTGAAAAAGAACTGAGGGGAAGTGGCCGCAAGCGCTCAGGGGTCGTTGAGCTGGCCAGCGGCACCCTCTGCACATGCGCAGCCAGAGAAGCAAACTGCTTTAGAAACTCCATGCAGCAGTGCAGGGATGCTGCAACACCTGAGGTGGAGCACCGACAGGACACTACTCAAAGAAGAATCAGTCCAATTTCCCAGCAATTTGTCCTGAATTCGGCATTCTCAGCTGAGACCACTGAAGAATGGTGATGTTGAATAAAGGGCTTGTCCTGCATACAAGACAGCTTACTGATGGAGCAGCAGCAAAGAACAGACTCCATTCATTGCATTCCTTACCCCCTACAAGTGAACTCATTCCATCAGGCTTGACTCTGGAGCAGAGAGGATAAAAAGCCATTACAGGAAAAATACTGAATCTCTTTCTTGCTATCTGCTCTTTGAGGGGAATAGATTGCTAAACATCATCAGTAAGATCCCCATTCTGCTTGTCATGGGTTAGCCCTACGCGACGTTTTGAACTGACAGATTACTACAACTCGTCGCCTTTTGAACCACAGACTGAAATTCATTTGTGCTTGCTCACTTTGATCTGTATATAACCCTTATTTCTATGCCCCAGTTAATAAAACAGTGGTTAGTTTATTAAAGGATTAGCCACAAGCATTGTCTTTGGTGTGAGATCTTACAAATTAGCCTGCGGTAAGAGACTGGTCTTTTGGAACTGGCAGCAACTTAAGTGTTTGGTGTTCTTTGGGGTAAGTGACCATTTCATCTGATCACCCGGCTTACCTGAGTGGCAAGATAGACTGGAACGTCCAAGGAAACTGGCTGTGATTCCATTATAAGACTACTTTGGGAGTTCACATTTGTTACTGGGTTGCAGAAACCTAATTATAGTCTGTATCATCAACTTGGGGCTCCGCCCTGCTTTTTGACAGTGTATCCTAAATTTGACTCTCTTGATCATGAGCAACTCCAGACAGGATAACAAACTCCCACAATGCTTGAGGCCTCCTTTGTCCCATGGAAGACCTGACCTTAGTGGGAGACGGTGCCATACCTGAATTACCTGTGGATCTTTGTCAGGACCCCAGTTAGGCTTGTCCTTTCTGGAAGCACCTTTTCTACTCTCATCTGCAAGGGAATTCAGCAGTGTAGCAGAGAAAGGATCCCAAGTATCTAGATACAGCTTGGCTCCAGAAATAAGAGGAGAAGCAGTTCATAGATTCCAGGGACGTACACACAGATATGAGACATTAATTCCCACCACACTGGCACCAGAAGCAGTCCTGACTCTCCCCATTCTCTGATCCCAGTGTCACAGACAAGAACAAAGCTTAGAAGACCTATTACTCAAGAAGTGGAGCTTTGCAGCAAAGCACCTTTTTGAAATATCTAACAATGCAAAATGCCACTGGTGTTGTGTCAGACCAATGACTGACAAATTCAGTCACAAACACATTACTGTAAAAATTAAACAAGACTCCTTTATGCTTATTCACTGATTCCACTGGTCATCAAAGCTATGAGAAGACACATCTTTAATGATACTGATTGCCCTGAAATGGGCTAGACAATATGTTGGTATTCTAGTTTCCTGAATCTCTTATGTGAACATCCCTATCTTTTCGACAGATCAAATCATTTTATTTCCTCTGCCAGTCAGACTGACTGCCAGATGAAATAAAATTATTCCATTCTACATCCCAATCCAGAACCATTCCATTCAGAACCTGGATTATTGGATGCTGACTAAAACTCTTCCCTAGCTCATCCTGCAGGAGTGCAGAAAATCTTATAGATTCAGAAACAATCTACTTTAAAAAATATTATCCTCAGAATTAGAAGAGGTTTTGCCTAAGAGCAATAGAAAGGAACCTACTTCTGTATTCTGTTTCTATATTATCTATTTTGGACTATTTGGTGTATGTGAGGTCTTTCAGCCTCTCCATCTATTGCCAACATGCATCTGTCTCCATTTCAGTATGTCATCCAGTTGTCAACGCCACTGTGTTCTGTCAAGGACTGCAGTAAAAGACTAGCAAATTTACTTTCACTGATCCTTGACTTTGTCCCATCATGTTATCTCAACCTGACAAAATCAACAAATCTGCCCTTTGAGCAACAAAATGTCACTGACACAAGGAAGAAATCTGTTCCTAATGCACGCTGCTTTCTAGAAAGTTCTTGAAGTACAGTAATACCAGAGACACTGAGATAAATAATTTGCTAATTTTTATCAAACACATTGAAGGCATAATATACAAATATTAAGTATTTTTACTATTATATAATCAGTGATGGCTGGAAAATCCTGGCTGAATCATGGTGCATCTGCACAATCAGTAGGAAAGCCACAAAAGAGTTGTTTCTGTAATTACCATAAGGGATTACTATTTTATATTTAGGGCAAAACAAAGCAACAAAGCTCTGCATGCTCTTAACTAACTCAGCTAGGCTTTGCTGTTGTTAGAAAGCATGGAAAGATTTCTGTTGTTAGAAAGCATGCAAAGATTTATGGTCAAGCTTGCCATAAAGTTTATATTCTGTGAAACTATTGCATTACTTGTTTTTCTACAGAAAATTCTGCATGTTCACTTATTTACAGCAATTCTAATACTAATGCACAATTGGTGTGTTGGAACAAAGCAACCTAAGTTTCATTTCTTTATTTATGATCATTTGTACCTTCTTGTTAGCTGAACCATGGAACCAAGAGACGACATATCCCAGCCTCCTGTTTGACAGCTACATTACATTTCGCTCCCCAGAATTCCCTTTAGAATACACCAAGATGATTTTACAATAAAGGATTACACACTTGAGTATTTTTTGCAGTATTGAGGCTTTAGTACCATTCACATGAAAAGCAACAGCAGGATGATAGTAACAGAAGTAAACTGTTTTCTAGGAATTGTGGGAAATAAATAAGAAGCTTGGCCAGCTCAAAACAGATCTGCTCATTTTGTTCACAACAGCTGCCATCTATATCATTATGATTAATTCTAATCAAATTTCTAAATTATTTTGAAGTACTTACTGCATATAATACACTTGTTTAAGAAGATACATTTAGGCTTCTGTTCCAGAGTATATGATGGCCTGAACTACTTTCTTCAATTCGTATCTCACCTGAGATTGTGTCTCTGATTATACATCTCTTGGGCTTCTCATCATTTCAAACTAAATATGCCCAGAATCAAATTCCTTATTTCTTCCCCAATTTTTTTTTATTTGGCAAGATGTCCACATAGATAAAAAATGGCATTAATAAAATTATTATAGCTTTTTTACATAATGCTAGATCACTACAAACTTGTCTGTGCCTATACTGAATTTTAGGGGACATTTACGATTAATTTTCATGCCATGGTATCCAGCAAAAAATCTCTCACCAGTTTATGTTTTTGTTTATTTAATTAGATGAAATGTCCAAGCTAAGGAAATTCCTAGGAATTCTGTTGTCTTTCAATGTGACAGACTCTCCAACTGTCAAAGAAGATAACACTATATTTATATAGGGCAAATAGATGATTTTGTGACCGTATAACAGTAATGGGCAATGGAGGCCCCCCCACCCCAAACACATTTTCATTCTGCCAGACTACATAGTAAACAAGTTAGTTATCTAGGTGTTAGATTGTGGAATAAAGGTGGTGGGAATCGACACCTCAGCAGACAGTCACATGGCCAGGTGAGGGCCTGATCACCCCTCCCTGTGAGTAATGGGCTATAACAACCTGTTTCCCTGACTTCATTTGACTTTACCGTAGGATCTTATGCAAAGGTGCCTTGGACAAAACATTTGCCAGGGTGAAGCCCGCGGTCACAAAAGGGTCCCTAACTGCTGATGGGGTCGTAAGCCTGTCTATAGTACTTTATTTTTAACTCTGGATATATCATTTTGGCTGGGTATTAGTTAAGTAATCTGTTAATTAATAAAAAATGTTCTATCTGCTATTTGTATCTCAGTGATTGTTGCTACTAGAATCCCAGACCTAAAACTTGCTTGGGATTGGGGAACAATTTATCACATCCAAATGTATCTATACAAACTGTAAAATATAGCTTTGAAACAGAGGCTCAGAGATCGTAGGAGAAATACCAGGAGCTGTATAGTAAGATATATCGGGAGGTTAAATTCCTTGAGAGAGAGAATAAAAACATTAAACTGATAATCTGGCAATACAAACAGAGGATGTGCTGAACAACTGTTGTTTGCTATAGTCATCAACAAAACAATGCAACTTATTAGTGGCAAATATCAACAAATACTCTCATCAGGAACAAACATGGCCACCTATTGACAACAAAAAGAGAACAAGAAATGTACTAGAGAAAGCAGTTCAAAGAACTGCTGAACTGAGAGCCACTTTAAGAGGAAGCAAACGTTAAAAGAGGAAGAAGATTTTGAGATCAAACACAGTTACCCCAGCAAAAGAAGAGATCATTCAGATGATCAAATTGTTAAAAAATGGGAAAGTTCCTGGCAAGTAGAATTTGAATACAGGCCTGTACATGGTTAATCCTGAGTTAACAGCATCTATCGTGACAACGGTGGGTTACTCACAAGTAACCGTTCTTCTTCGAGATGGGCTGCTCAGATCCATTCAATAATAGGCATCTCTGTACCAGAGCACTGGATTGGTCAGAAAAAACTTCGTCCTAGCCTGTCAGGAGAGGGTAAGCGGCCTTCGCCCCTCACGCCACCCTGTGCTTATATATACGGCTGCCTCCTGACCCCTCCTCAGTGTCACCAACTCCAGATGCGGGGATGGAGGGGAGGGACCTGAATGGATCCGAGCAGCCCATCTCAAAGAAGGATGGTTACTGGTGAGTAACCCACCACTCTTCTTCAAGCGCTGCTCAGATGCATTCAGTAATAGGTGACTACTAGCCATGCTGATGGATGGCAGGTGGAGTTGGGTCTTCCACCTTCAGCACAGCAACATGCCCCATATGGGAGAAGCCCAGCAATAAGATCCTAGTTGAAGTCAAGAGGCGAACAGGCCTTGGCGTGGCCCAGAAGAATCAAGAACTGAAGGCCAACCCAGGACAGGGGAAGGACCGAACCCGCCAAGACGTGTGAACATAAGTAGGTCGAATCAAGGTCACCAAAACCGGAATAAAGGATGCAACGTGAACATAGAGGGTTGCGTTAGATGCTCCACATAGATGGAAACGTGAAGTATGACAGACAGAATATAGTGTCTGGCCATGGGCCTTGCAGCATGGCCTCGTGAGAGAACGCTGCATGCCAACAGTGCGGATTTAGCCAAAATAGCCATGTCCTGCACGAGAACGAAGAAGGGGGATTACTACCTGAACTGATCACCCCAAGACCTTAGCTGCAATCCCCTTTACCACTGCCATTTATTGGGTAATGTGGTGTACAACAGAAAACATGCCAAGAGCTTTGAGATGGACTCCGTTTTCATCCCCTGAAGAAGGCCTGGACTTCACAGTTTACTTTACGCTCTTATTACAAACCTATCACCATATACAAGAGAAAAAAAAACTGACAACATATTCAGCCACAAAATTAGACTACAAATCAATGGTAATAAGATAGATGTCATGATTTTTAATATTGCCTCACCATCACCAGTACAGACAGATTATATTATATTCTCACTAATGCAAACATATTCACATATCTGGGTAGTACCACCAGCCAGGATGGTGAAACAAGTCAGGAGATTCAGAACAGAATCAACAAATCCTGAAACACCTTTAGAAGATTAAATGCAGCCTGGAAATCATACCATCAAAATTACAAGATTTTTCAAAGTTTTGTACTTGCAATGCTACTTTATAGTGCAGAATCCTGGGGAATGGCAAAGAATGATACATCCAAGCTGTCCCCTTTTCATGCAACCTGCCTCAGAAAAATGTTTGGCGCAGAAAAATCTCAAATCAATTTCTACTCACACAGTGTAGCCAAGAAGAGCACTGTCATTATGAGAAGGAAAAGACATGGATTGGCCATGTGTTTTGGATGGAAGTCAATTCCATCACCAGAACAGCAGTAGGACTGACACATGAAGTCAAGTTAAAATGAGGCTGCCCAAAAACCACATGTGGAAGCTGAGCTGAAAACCTGGGGTACAGCTGGGGAACCATGAAAGAATTACCAGAAACAGGCAAAGTGGGGGAGTTTTACTGCTGTCCTAAATGCCAGAGGTGTAACAGGGGGACCAACTAAATAACTTACTAAAATGGAGTTTTTATAATTCCTATTTAACTGTAACTTTATTATTTGTTTTGGTGCTATTTTCAGAATACAAGCACTGTTTACAGCAATTTGTGTTTTGTATAAAATATTTATTAAGAAGTTTTTGATGCAAGTTGTCATTGGTATTCCAGGTCAGAACTAAGGAGTACCGGATTAAAAGAAAGAGTTTTATTATAGCCTCGTATACAACTAACATATCGGTTGGCAAAGAGATGATTTAATCTTGAACAACAGATGTTACAAAGGTAGGTCATGACTTCAAAAGAAATCATACATGGGGACGGACCATAAACTACATGGGGTAAAGCAGATCCTTTTAAAATCACCCTCTAATTGTTATTCTCGAAACTAAAAAACTATGTGTGGTTGAGAAAGTTTGTAATATACCTTTTATTTTCTAAAATGTTGAGATGGTAAGCCTCTGCGAAATGCATATTTGTAAATATGACAGCTAAATGCAAATCTTCTCATGTAATTTCCTAATGCTATTCCTATGTAAATGGTAAAATGCTTAATGATAACAAAAATGCTTATTGATAATATGGCAAAATGCTATGTAAATGGTAAAATGCTTAAAGTGGCATCTAATGACCTTGCTAAGCTGATCACTAGTATAAGAATACTGATGACTCATACACATAGCATTAGAGAATTTTTTGGCAATTTTAAGTAGCTCGGCACCAAACTCACCAGAACAAAAGTACGCCCTTCAAAGATGTTAAGAAAAGACAACTTCTTGAAAACTATTCCAGTCTGAAGACACTAAGAGTTATTTAATTTTACAAGACTATTTTAAGAACTGAAAAGTGTTTATATTTATCAGAATTTTAAATCCTGTTAAATCCTAATGAAACTGAAGAAATATACTAAAAAATGGACTAGATGAAGAAAGAGTTAGAACTCTAAAGATTATCTGATGTTTATCTGCCACAAAAGACCAGAAGAGCTCTGCGTAAGCTTGAAAGATTGTCTCTTTCACCAACAGAAATTGGTCCAATAAAAGATATTACCTCACCCATCTTGTCTCACAAAAGAACAAAGACAATTAGAAGTGTGTTGTGTATTAGTTAAGCAGCACATCTAGTCAGGAGCTGAAGGTGTAACAAAAGCCACCTCACAAAAATACTGAAACAAAAGAGTGATGCCAGCAGTCAATTTTAAATCTAACAAGCCCCAAAAACGCACATTTTCCTATGGTTTTATGAAATTGAAGGGGTAGAGAGAGATACAAAACTCACTTACTCTGCAACTCTTATCAACTTCTTAGCTTTCAACACAACTCATCCTGTCCATCTTACAAGCAAGCTGCCAAACAGCTAAGATAAAAAAGAAGAGAATAGCCACCCAGTGCCAGCAAAAAGTAACCTTCCATGCCACATGACACTACTAGGCTCTCAGCCTGGTGAGACAGAAGTAGATGAACTACTGACAAGGGATTAGATTTAAAAACTTGTGTAATGATTTTACTGGAATACTGAAATGCAATTGTAACTTGAGTTTAACAACAGTTTCTCATGCTAACTCAGTTGTTTAGGCCACATATTCTTGGAAAGAAGACAGTGACTAAACACTGGTAAACAGAGAAATAATGGGATTTAATCTGGATTTATGATTTTCAACATTCACTAACAGACCTCTCTTAAAACAGCTCTAAATAGATTCTCCTAAGAAAGTGGTTTAAAATTTTTCTTCCTTTTCGCCGGACTTAGTTAAGACCTTTGCGCATTTATAAACTGTTTGTTATCTCTGATAAACCACATAGGACTCATCTCCCCTTATATGCATATTTTTGCCTGCCTATAAACAGGTATAGTTATCAACAATATACTAAGACTAGATTAATAATGTTTTGGGAAATAAGATCTTGGTCTTAATTTACCAAAAAGAAAAGTGCCCCAGAGGTGGTTAACTCTGTTAAAAGCTCTCCCTCTGCAATCCTTTCAATATGTTTCTCTGTAAAGTAACCAGTGTTTATCATCTGTGTTGTTTTATTTAATATTTTCTTTTCCCTTATTTAACAATAAAACAGACATGTTTAAAAACTGTAATTATTTTGCTTGATTTTAATTGTGATTTCTCTACTAAAATGGGTAAAAGAACCCCTGAGACTAAAACAGTGGGAGTCATGTCTCTGAACAGGCAATATGAAAAACAAATAGTAAGAACATTTCTTGTTTCTCTATAGTACATATTTTTAGTAGTTTTGGGGGATGGAGAACTACGTGATGATCAACAATTTAAATTACCCCTTTCTATTCCATGGAACTCCCTCCATTTTTCAATCAATGCTGACAACACCACTGTCTTCTCAGTCCTTTGAGCCAACAGACTGAAGACTCTCCTCTTCTACCCCAACCATTTGTGCCATTTCTAAATCCTACTACTATTTTCCCAAAATCTCTAAGATCCAACCTTTTCTTTCTATACATCTTTCTCATTCAGGCCCTCAGTATATCCCGTCTTAATTACGGCAAATCTGCACATCTGGTGTCCCAAACTCACTGGCCCCTTTCACTCATAAAATTCTGTCTCTAAACTCATCCTTCCTGTTCATTGGTTTGATCACAATTAAATGTAAGTTTCTTGTTATCATCTTCATATTCTATCTAACTCTGACTCTTCTTGCTGTCCCTCTTATCACACTCATTTTTCCCATGCTCTCTGCTGTGGGTACATTCCCAACCTCCTCAACCCACTTGTCTGATTTTTACAAAATGAACTCTGTGACCTCCATCACACAGCCCCCTGTCCATGGCATGAGCTCCTTAATCTCATCTATAAGGCCCATACTGTATCCAAGTTAGTTCCTCTTTAAGACCCAGACCTGATGGACTATTACAATGTATTTTATTAATTTATATTTTTGTTCCTCTTTCCAGACTTCTGTCTTTAGAAAAGACCTGAACGCATCTGCCACACATCCAGGTGCCAGCTCAAAAATGGAAGTGAATAGGTGTGCCACTTTGATGAGGCCCCCTACCATTAGAAGGCCACGCCCGCCACTGCCACCCCAATTCTTTTGATGACAGCATAGTTTATGAAAAACCCTACCCCCCACACTGCCAAAAAAAGCCGCTGCTACAGGCACTTCTGGCAGCAGTGGGGGGAAGAGGTTGCACCACTGAAACTGTCAGTGCTGCTGGATCTTTTTTAAGATGCCAGGAAGCATTCACTTCCCTGGCTACTGCAGCATAGCTAGACACCAGGGGCTAAATCCGAGATTTTTCAACCCTACTTTCGCCTGAGCTCCTCAGAGCAGGTACTGTCCTTAAGTGTAAGGAAAACATCTAGTGGACACTACTGCAAACAAACAAACCACTAAAACTTTGCTGAGGTACTTTTATACAGCTGAGATGGGTATACTGTTCTACCACAACATTGACCTTCCAATTCATCTTGGGATCTAGAATCAGAGCAATCTTGGTTTCCCATAAATTCAAACTGACATCATACTGATTCGGGAGAGGTGACCCAATGGGAAGTAGTTTTATTTAACACCCTACTTCCCTAGCCTTCGCCACTTCCCCAATCCCTATATAACCATAAGCAAGAACATAAAAGTAGAACTCTTCCACCACATGTTTTCCATCCCCAAGGGATTTAAAACTGATATGAATGGACAAAGTAGTAGTCAGCATTAAAATATGTGGTAAGAGAACAAATGAGAATTTTTACACTGCTGATGGTTGCACAAGTACAGATGGAGGTATGGAAGCAGCACATAAATGGGACCACACAGAAAGGGAAGGGGAGACATTAGAAGAAAAAAGATAACTGAAACAGGAGGAGAGGGAAATATATTAAAAATGAAGGGGCCCTATGTGAAGACAGATGATGAAGCGTAAAGAAGCAGAAACAGATTTTACAGAAAGAAAACAGTAGCTGAATTAGTAGGTGAATTTATTTTTAACAGTTCAGATGAAAAAATTGGAAGATGATTTAAAAGCAGTTCCCAAACACTCTCTTCAGTCCTGTGTTAGTTTCTGTAAATACGATTTAACACTGAACCTCATCATTGTTTCTGCTCTGAGCGTTATTAACCCAGTGGCAATCATAAAAGCACAAGAGATGTCTGACTGGCAAGGAGCAAATGGCTTATTAGAATGTAAGTCGCAGCAAAACTCTTCTTACAGAAGCTCTGGTGTAACAGGCTGGTATCACTCAGAGTGGACGTAACTGCCAGTAGGCTAGCAACAGAAGCACTGCCCACACTAAATAACAGTTAAAAAAACTAAACAGCACCTCAGTAAGGAAAACTGAAAACATCTGGTAAGTGCTTTAAGAGCTATAAGCACCTCCCTCCATGGTTTATTTCTTTTAAAGTAAATTCTATACAGTATTTCACTTCTCATTCCCATTGATCCTCACTTTATAATATGCATTTTGTTTTGCTCTTTGTCGCCTCCTCCCTCTCCCTCCAACCTACAGTTAAACTCATATCCCTCTGCCTCTACATACACAGTGTTGTTAAAGCTCTGTCAGCCCCAGAATATTAGCAAGACAAGATGGGTGAGATAATGCTTTATTGAATCTACTTTTATTGGTGAGAGACATACTTTTGAGAACACACAAAACTCTCCTTCCTCAAGAAAGTATTATTTACTCCTTCTCATATGACAAAAACTAGGAGTTACCAAAAGAAAAAAATTACATAAAAAAACTAAAAGATTTTCAGAACAGATGACCTTACAGAAATGCAGGACTCAACAAAATTGGCTCCCAGGTAGGCACCAGCAATTTTATTTTTGGTCACAAGAGGGTAATCCTCTGCTGCATTTCTGCAGCAGAGGTAGGATCCAGGCTACAAACCCCATTCCCCTTGGCAACCTGGCCCCTGATTTTGTCAAGCCCTGCAGAAGCATGCTAAAAAAGAAAAAACAAAGAGTTCACAGTGGTAAGCCTTCTCGTATGAGATATTTTAATCCATTGAAATACATTTCTTTGCAAAAAACTGGATGATCAGTGTAATGTCATGGACCCAATTACACTGGCCATCCCACTTTCTCAAACAAATATATTTAAGCAGATTAAAATGTCTCATACAAGAAGGCTTACCTCTGTGACCTCCTAGGCTTTTCACATTTTAGTGAGTTTCTGTAAGTTCATCTGTTCTGAAAAACTCTTGGTTTTTTTGTGGTTTTTTTTTTTTTTTTTAATACCTTCTGGTCTTCAAATTTGAGGACAAGACTGAAAAAAATTTGAGAACTATCTATGAATTTTGTGCTATCTGCTGGAGAAAGGTGGGAAGGCGCAGGGAAGACAGAGAAGCACTGACAGGACCAAAGTTAATGGGAAAGTCATCTAATTAATAAACAGCAGATTTAAAAACTAACAAAAGAAGCACTGCTTCACACAATGAACAGTCAGCCTGTGGAACTCATTGCAAAGGAATATAGTGAAGGCAAAAACTATTCCTGAGCTCAAGAAATAATTAGATAAATTCATGGCTGACAGGTCCATCACTGGCTATTAGCCAAGATGAGCAAGGATGTGTAACCCTATGCTCTGAATGAATGTCTCTAAGCCTCTGAAAACTGGGACTGGATGACAGGGGATAGGTCTTCCTGTACACTCCCTCTGAAGCATCTGGCAGTGGCCACAGTCAAAAGACAGGATAGACTAGATGGACCATCAATTTGATCCAGGATAGCCATCCCTATGTTTTTACTTAGCATTTCATAAAATCACTGAAGCTGCTTAGGTGTTTGGAATGTTAAAATAGGTCCTCATGAAAATGGCATGGGAGCAGGATCAGGTGAGACACAAAAGTGAATGACAAATTAATTTATCACGGGACTCCAATATACATGTTTGTGTACTGTACTTCACTTTATATCTACACCTATATATCACATATGAGGCGATAATATATTAGACCTCAAGCTCCATAGCACATACTGTAATGGAAAGTAACATGAATACAAGCACTCCATGCACCGCAGACAATAGACAACTGCACTGCACATAAACAATATACCATGTGGATCAGAGAAGAGAATTTTTTTTATTTCAGAATGTATCTCTATTCTGCAAGATAGCATTACTCAATGAATTTTTAAATCTATACTTAGTTTATCTGGAAACATCAACAGCTCTGAAGTGAATTATGGCAACCAGATAGGCATTAGCTATTTTGCTTCCCCCCCCCCCCAACTTCAAATTAAAACAAGAATGGTAGTTCTCTGGGGTCACTTCCAAGATAATTTCCAAGCCAAGTGTTTCTTCCATATGAAACTGCTGAGAGGGCAGATTAGCAGGATAGAACAAACCCTTCACACAGTTTAGTTTTATAGTTTTTCAATTAATTTTTTAGAGATTGTGCCCAGTCCCAGGAATCAATTTAGGTTTTTTCTAAAAATCTAGCAATTGCTTTTCCTTCTAAGATTATTGAAGATTTTTTAAAAATGAGGGGGGGGGGGAAATGGATGAGCGCTAAACAAATCTCTGTTAAGAAAACTTCATTAACAACTTTGAATATTCTATTTTCTTGGAATGGATCTAATGTGAATCTTAAAGAAGCAATATGATCTTCCACCCAGCAGAGGTTGAGCCCAGTACCTCCTTTCTTTCCCTGATAATTTTAAAATATTATTCACATTTTAAAAAAACATCTTTAATCAACATTTAACACCATTATGAATAAATTAGTTCTTCCTAGACACAATATGTTTATTTTATTTTCTTACTGGAAAACCTAAATAGAGACAGTGTAATAATTTCAAATGGTCACAAAGAGAAAAAATTAATATTTTTCCTAGATCTGTTTACTAGTTCTGCATATCATACAGGGAGAATAATCTACAATATTCTCTCATCTGCAGCATTTCAGATTGCCTTCAGTGCTGAATCAGACTAATGCATTTAATCTCAGCCAGTGCTGATTGCTTCATTTACGATAGAGTAATGATGCTACTACTTCTAAGAGGAATTCTTCACCAAAAAATTAAAGTTCTGTACACAATATTTAAAAATTCAGCAAAATTCTACATATTTATTTGTCAAAATAACACAATACAACCACACCAGTTTCAATTACTTTGGTAATTGATTTCAAAATACCTATCAGCAAGTATGTCTATAACAACATAGACAATAAAAAAGATTCCCCCAGGAGTGGAGAGCTGAAGAAAAGGCAGTTGCTTACCTGTAAACTGTCGTTCTCCAAGAGGTGTTGCTCATGTCCATTCTCAATTTAAGTGTTTGCACGCCTGTGAGCACGGTCACCGGAACTTTTTCCCTCAGCAGTATCCGTATATCTGGCGGGTGTGCCCCTTGGCGTCCCACGGGAATGCTGCTGTATGTATATTAGGACTTCCAGGGTCTACTGCCACTCAGTCCCTTCTTTCCGGAACTCCGAAGCGGGGACGGCAGGCGGGTGTATAATGGACACAAGAAACACGTCTCAGATAACGACAGTTACAGGTAAGCAACCGTCTTTCTCCTTCAAGTGCTTGCTTGTGTCCATTCTCAATTTAGGTGAATCCCAAGCTGTGTCATGGACGGTGGGTGGAGTTATTGCTGGGTTGACTCTAGAACTGCTCTCCCGAACCTTGCATCCTCTTGTGACTGTTGAACTATGGCATAGTGGTCCATGAAAGTATGAATCGAGGACTACGTCGCCACCTGGCAGATGTCTGAGACTGGAACATTAGCCAAAAAAGCCATCGATGATGCCTGAGCCCTGGTAGAGTGGGCTATTATATGACCCAGGAGAGGCGTGTTTGCTAGTTTATAGCAGAACTTAATACACCCCACAATCCAGGAGGAGATACGTTGGGAGGACACCGGTTGCCCTTTCACTCTGTCCGCCACCACAACAAACAGTTATGTGGATTTGCAAAATGGTCTTGTGCGCTCTAAATAAAATGCTAGGGCTCTGCGCACATCCAACACATGCCACTTCCTCTCCTCATTGGATTTGTGGGGTTTTTGGAAGAATGTTGGGAGAAAAATGTCCTGGTTACAATGGAAAGGGGTTACCACTTTCGGGAGGAAGGCTGGGTGCGGTCTTAGTTGTACCTTGCCCTTGAAAAACCTTGTATACAACGGGTCCAAAGACAGTGCCCTGAGCTCAGAAACCCTTCTAGCTGAGGTTACCGCCACCAACACCACCACTTTCCAGGATAGCATAAGGAGGGGGCAAGAGGCCATCAGCTCGAACGGGGTTCTCATTAGCCTTTCAAGCACTACATTTAGATCCCAGGGTGGCGGAGGGGTCTTTGACTGTGGGAAGAGACACTCAATCCCTTTGAGGAACCATGATGTTAAGGGGTGAGAAAATATCGGCATCCCTTGGATAGGTTGTCTAAACACCAAAATAGTGGCCAAGTGTACCCGAAAAGACAAGAGAGAGAGGCCTTGGGCGTTGAGATGGCAAAGATAGTCTAGAATCACCTGAACTGTGGAAGCGATGGGTGATAGGCCCTGACCTTCTGACCATGCTACAAAGCGTCTCCATTTGGCCACACAGGAGTGCTGCATGGATGGTTTCCTACTGCCTAACAGGATCATCTGAATCTGGAGTGAACATGCCCTCTATTCCTCATTCAGCCATGGAGTCTCCATGCTGTTAAATGGAGTGAACTGGGATCCGGGTGTAACAACCTGCCGTGATCCTGCGAGAGCAGGTCCAGCCACCTGGGAAGCTCCCACGGGGGTGCTATCAGCATCTCCATCAACACTGAGAACCATGATTGGCGAGGCCATGCTGGTACCACTAAGATCATGTCTGCTTTGTCTTTTCGTACTTTTAGGGCGACCCGCAGCAGGAGCGGTGTCAGGGAAAACACGTACAGGAGACCTTCCGACCAAGACCAGAGAAACGCATCCGACAAGGACCTCAGTTCTATCCCCCCAAGGGCACAAAATTGGGGATGCTTCTTCTTCCATGTCCTGGAAAACAGGTCCACTTGGGGATAACCCCACCTCCAGAAAAGCATGTCTGCTACCTCGGGATGAAGCGACCAATCGTGGAGGGGTAAGAATCTCCAGCTGAGCCAGTCTGCCTGCGAATTCCTGACACCGGAAAGGTGGAAGGCCATCAGGAGAAAGTCGTTCTCCACCGCCAAATTCCACAGATTCACTGCCTCTCTGCAGAGTGCCCGAGACCTGGTCCCCCCGTGCTTGTTCACATAGTACATTGTCGCTGTATTGTCCGTTAATACCCTCATGACTTTCCCCCAGATTTGACGTAGGAAGAACTTCCACGCTAACCGAATCATCCTCAACTCTTTTACATTAACATAGAGTAATTTGTTCGCGTGGGACCAGAGTCCCTGTGTCTGATCTCCTGTGCTTACGTGTGCTCCCTACCCTATGTCCGAGGCATCCAACACCATGGTTAGCACAGGGTCCTCCTGAATAAACAGCTGTCCCCTCAACATCACTTGTGGGCTTAGCCACCACAAGAGGCTCTGTAGGGTCTGAGAGGGAATAGTTACTACCGTGTCCGGGGGTGCAAAACCAGCATGTAGACCTTGGCTAGCCATAATTGAAAAGCACGCATTTTTAGTCGAGCTAGGGGGACCACCTGTGTGCAGGCAGCCATATGGCCCAACAGTTGCAGGCAGCGTCTGACAGTGGTCGTTGGGCATCTCTGTAACATCAACATCAGTTTTACTATGTTCTCGAACCTGGATACTGGTAGAGACATCCTGGCCGTAAGCGAATCTAACGTTGCACCTATGAAGTCTATTTTCTATACCAATATTAACATAGATTTCTCTTCATTTACCCGTAACCCCAGTCTGTTTCATGTTTGTAAGGTTAAGGTGATGCTGTCTCTTACCTGGCTCCAGGACCTGCCCTTTAGGAGCCAGTTGTCGAGGTAAGGAAATATATGCACCCCCTTCCGTCATAGGAATGTGGCTACCACAGCCATACATTTGGTGAATACTCTGGGCGCTGTGGAGAGGCTGAATGGAAGGGCTGTAAACTGAAAATGTTGACTCCCCACCAGAAAGTGTAGGTATTTCCTGTGGCCACGGTGAATTAAGATATGGAAATACGTATCTCTCAAGTTGAGAGCGGCAAACCAGTCTACAGGGTTCAGGGATGGCATGAGAGATGAAAGGGACACCATACAGAACTTCTTGTTCAGAATGAACCTGTTGAGGGCTCTTAAATCCAGGATGGGCCTTTGGTATCAAAAAATAATGGGAATAAAAACTCCCGCCTTCTTGTGCTCAGGGAGCCCGCATTACCGCCCCCAGGGTAAGGAGTGAATCCACCTCCCTGGAAAGGATTTGTTTGTGGCGTGTGTCCCTGAAGAGGGGCGGGGATGGGGGAAGGGGTGGTGGAACGGAAGAGAACTGAATTGAGTATCCCTTGGCATTGGTGTCTAGCACCCAACAATCTGTGGTAATCTGTGCCCATTGAGATGAAAAACGGGCAAGGCGGTCCAGAAATGGGGGGTGGGGGGTGAACCCAAAGGGGAAGCTCGTTCATCGCTCTTGGGCAACTCCTCAAAAGTTGCACTTGCTGGCGCCTGAGCCCAGATGCCTCCCATGGCGTTGGTGGGAGGAGCCCGTTCCCGCTTCTAGGTAGCCGCGCCTCCTCGCTTACTGGCAGTATTTATCCCTTTGTCTGTGGCTGGGAAATCTCTGTGACTGAAGCCTATATTGGGGTGGTGGCTGGGGTCTAAAGGTGCATCGCGATGTCTGAGGGGTATGGATGCCCAGGGATTTCAGCATTGCTTTCAAATCCTTAAAGCCATGCAATTTCTCGTCTGTTTTAGGAGAGAAGAGTCCTGGGCCTTGAAATGGTAGGTCCTGAATTACATTCTGGACTTGTTTTGTAAGACTGGATGCCTGTAGCCAGGAAGATCGGCGAACAGATGGCTGACGCCATTGTGCACCCCGCCAGGTCTGCCAAATCATAGGCTATCTGGACCCCTGCCCTAGCCACCGCAACGCCCTCATCTAATAAGGTTTCAAAGTCCAGTCTATGGTCGTGATGGAGAAAATCCCCAAAGCGTCTAAGAGAGCTCCACAGATTATAGTTATATCTACCAAGGTTGGCTTGGTGGTTTGCTACTCTAAGATGCATGCTTACTGATGAATAAACCTTTTTTCTAAAAGCATCTAGCTTTTTGAGCTCTCTGTTTTTCGGTGTCGATGCCGGCTGCCTTTGCCTGTCCTTCTGATTTGCCACATCAACTACTAGGGAGTCAGGGGCCAGATGTGAGAACAGATATTCAAAGTCTCTGGCTGGGACAAAATCTCTCTTTTCCAGTGATTTCGAGGTAGGTGCAATCAAAAATTGGATCTGCCAAAGGGCTCTGGCAACCTTCATTACTCCTCGTGTACCAGGAGTGCGACCTTAGCTGGGGTCCCTGGGGCCAGAACACTGAAGAGAGTATCTGATGACTCCTCTAACTCCTCTGCTTTAAGATCCAAGTTTGCAGCTCCTCTTCTAAGCAAGTCCTGGTATGACTTAAAATTGTCCGGAGCAACCGGAGTAGAATGAGCCACCAATGCTCTTGAGGAGAGGGTGGAGGATTGAGATAACCCCTCAGAGTCTGCCTCCCACGACTCTGAGTTGCTCTTGTGAGAGTGCCACCTTACACTTTGATGTTTCTGGTGCGGCTCACCTCCTCCTTGGGGCGGTGGCGGGCCCCAATATGGCCACTGGCCTAACCATTGCCCCTGTTGCCACAGGATCCCGACCGTGGTGGGCATGGTTGTTATCCTGTGAGGCATCCCACTATTAAGTGGCTGGGCGGGAGAGGGAGATCTGCAACTAGCAGCCTGGCCAGTCTACTCATGGTCCCACCACAGGAGCTTAGACGCTGAGAGGGAGAGGTGCCCGATCTGTTCCACCGTTAATTGCTCTTAAACCTCCAGTGCCCCTACAGGCTTCCCCATAAGGGGGGGTGGGGGGGCTCCAAGTCTTTTCTGGTCTCCTTCCATGAGGTCTCTTCTGCAGCAACCAGGTTCTGCACCTCCGGGGCAGAGGCAAACTCTGCAGTGCCAAAGTTGAGGAGAGTGGAGAGGGCAGGGATCCCTTCCTCCTCTCCTTCCTTTTTGCAACCTCCTCCCCTGGCAACCGGGTTCTGCAGCCGTGAGATGGGGGCGAACTCAGCAGTGCCCATGGCTGCAGGAGGGTAGGGGGAGGGGTCCTGACCCTCTACCTCTTCCCCCTTGTGTTGCGCCGCAGGGGCAAGCGGGTTCTGTGACCCCATGCTGGGGCGAACTCCGTGGTACCAAGGAGGAGGAGGACTCTGATGTCTCAGCTGACCAGTCTGAGTGGCTGTGGGTGCGGAAGGCCTGAGGGCGTCTACCCGCTGACCAGTGAAGCGACTGGGGCAGTCTCGCTAACTCCCCTTCTGATCGGGGAGGGGCCGCCCACAGATGGGACTCCTCATGCTCACCTCCCTTCTCTGCCTGCACCATTGGTCAATCTTCCAGGCTATGGAGGGCCATTAGCTCCTCAGCTGCTTGCAGAGCCTCAGGAGTGGATAGGACCGGGCATGGCAGAGGCAGCTTAGCATTCCCCTGCAGTGAGGGTTGCTCACTGCCCAGGGAGATACATTCCAACCCCGTCGATGCATTCCCGGCTGCTACAGCCACACGTACCCTCTTTCCCTTGCCAGATCCCTTAGGGGATTCAGGTCTCTTCCCGCCCTGCTTCCCTGGTCATCCATGGGGAGATAAGCTGGGGCAGCAAGGTGGGCTCTTCCTACCCCTTATCACATCCGGGGCTGTGGAGCTCGGTACTGGGACTGACTGTGAGCTCTGAGCCGATGCCATACTCGGCACCGAGGGTGTTCCCGCCCCTTCTGCAAGCGGGTTCAAAGCTGCCTCCATGAGGAGAACTTTCAGGTGGTTCTCCCTATCTTTTTGCATTCAGAGCTTAAATGCTTTGCAAATTTTGTATTTCTCCTTTCTATGCGCTTCTCCCAGGCATTTTAAGCAGTTGTCATGAGAGTTGATAAGAGGAAATGCTTTAGAGCAGTTCTTGCAGGACTTAAAGCCCAGCGATTTTGGCATCGCCCGTGGAAAAGCCTCCCCTTCTTTTTGGGGTGGATTCCTCAGACTAATTTGTTCTAAGAAGTTGTCCACGTTGTTCTGGTAAGAGGCTAACAGAGCCATGACATTCCAGTGACCCACCAAAGGCAGAAAGAAGGAACTGAGCAGCAGTAGACCCAGGAGCTCCTAATATACAGCAGCAATTGCATGGGATGCCAGGGGGCGCACACACCAGGTCTACGGATACTGCTAAGGGAAAAAGTTCCAGTGACCATGCTCGCAGGCATGCAAACACCTAAACTGAGAATGGACACGAGCAAGCACTCAAAGGAGAACCCATATGACAAACCAGTTCCTGTTTCTCTGCAAGGCTTTTGTCAGGATCAGTCTGGACACACCATGTGTGCCACCTGGGCACATCTTGGGGGGAAAATCTTTGTCCTTTCTGTCTTTTAGTCCATCCTCATTTTTTTACCCTGCTCCTATAGGGTTAACCACATTTCTAAGTATCAAACAAAAGACACTGCTGAGGGGAAGAGGAGTGGTATACTGGGGGATACCAGAGTGATGTGCGTGTATTGGGAGGCGGCATTTTGGGGAAGGCTGTGCAAGGTCTCCTCGGCACAGACACCTACACCTTCCTTTCCCCCAGAGCCCAGCCACATGCTCTGTTCCATTCAGCTTCATTACTGTCTAGACGGACAGAAATGACCCATACTTGCTGATGCAGAGGTCCTAATTTAAAGACTTGCTGTGCTGGAACAGCTCAACTCACACACACCCCCAACAGATGCCAGCCCTTTCCCTCAATATCCCCTCTGGGGCAGCACCCTGAAACTCCCAGCTACTGCTCCTGCCTCTACTTATGGGGTGAGCTCTGGAAGCTGCTGTGCAGGGAGGGAGATCAGTCTCACCATGTGACTGACTGAGCTTACATTTCATGGGTTTGCTGGCGCCACCCACACCTGCCACACAGGCATACTGCGAGCTGGGGAGCCAGGCTCTGCCGGGTCTGGCAACTCCTAGTGGCAACCAGCAGCTCTGCAGTGCTAATTCTGCAGGAAAAAAATTAAAATTTTGCACAAATTCTGCACTGTGTAGTGGTGCAGCATTCCCCCATGAGTATGTTTCATGCTTAGAAAATCTCAGCTAATAATTCATAAACAAGAAAACTTCATTTTAAAAAGTTTAAAGACTGGGTGCCTCCCGCATAGACTGTAGGCAATAAGGACATATCAAGTTACGGGTCTTCTCTTAAGCATTCCTTAAAGGCCAGATAACAACCTTCCACTCTCAGTGACAGATGGCACCTCCTCAAGTAACTTCCTTTCCCTTATAACTGATAAGTAAACATTACACGTTAACCTCTGTCACAGCACAATGTAAAGCTTTAATTACAACCCACTGTCTCCCACATGGATACATGAAACACCACACACCCAAACTGTGCGTATATATAAACCCTGAATATGTGTTAACTCTGCAGCTGTAATGTAGCATGAAGGAGACTGGTTGCTAGTAGCAGATAGAGTTATGTCATCTCACTATTCTAGTGGCACAGAGAAATACACAAAAACAGTCACATTTTTCTTCCATGGCACTACTGGTCAATGTCTCACGTAAAAGTAAGATTCTTGATGGAATTATTTATTTAAAATATCACTGCCTTTGAGATCTACTATGCCAATTTTGTGAACCTTAGTGGGTTAGCAGGGAGAATCCTATAACATCCTTTCAACTTATGGTTTTCTGAGCATAGAATTCCACAACACACCAAAACCTACCTTATTTCTTTTTATTTATTTTACACTACAAGTTCCAAATGTCCTTGTCTTCTCTCATTTGATTATTTCAGCAATTTATTTCTCTTTCAAGAAGCCCACTAAAACATGAAAAGTCCACAAAACAGCCAAAGTAGAAATCAAGTTACCTCTGGGTCTCTCAAAATGTTTGTTCTTGGGTTCAAGTTTATAAGGCCCATATTGCATACAGTTTTTCTACTGCACAGAGTCAACCTCATTTTGCAATTGCAAGAAATCAGGCAAAAGACAAAGGTCTTTTTTGGGGAGGGAGACTGCTTTTGATATTACTGGGATTTCCCCACTCTCCCACCAACTTATTAGTAATAACAGCCTCTCTTCTAGGAGACAGCTTTTCAACAAAGAGGATTCAGGGCACCAGAATAAAAACATTGCAGAATTGAGAATATTATTTCTGACAAAGTTTTGGAAAGCCAGGAAATAAAATATAACTCATAACCCCAAAAATGCAAGTTAATTGTTGAGAGAGTTTAATTAACAGTAACTTGTCAGTTTTTGTTTTTAAAATCCTTTCATCTCCACAACATGGCCTAACAGTGTTATGGAGTGAATGGGTAAAGGGAGGACAAGTATGGCACCTAACCCACACAGTCATTGATGAAATAGTTAGAAAGCACACTGATTGCCATTTCAAAGATAGCTATTGAAATTCCAATAATCCTCTGGGAAAGTGAGAAAAAACAGATGGAACATGTTCTTTTTAATTATCTGCTTCCCCATCTACAGTGATCAGAGGACTGTCAGTTTTCATAATCTACTTATTGTTTTTATTGGTACAGTCAAGCAGCTGCAGTACCTAACTGACTAAGCAAACCTTAAAATCAAAAGATTTATTTTACCCAATTAGTATTTCATATGCCTGCCTGATGTAATTTTCAATATATTCTTCACTATAAAGTCTTAAGACAGGTGCTTTCCAAGGTGACCTTAACATTGTAATTACAGTTTTTCCAGACCAGAAAGGACACCAATACAGCTACAGAACAAATAATGAAGCTTTTAAGAATCGCATTGGGCCATGCCGACTGGATTCTCTGAATATGAGTCAATTAATTTGTTGTCTAATTTTTTTTTAGTGAGTATCCAGTGACACGGACTGTTGAAGTTTATCATACATTAGACAAACATTTAAACATGTAAACTTTGTGGTGACACAAATCTGTTGCCTTTTTATGAATATCCCAGTTCATCAACTTCTTGTAATTTTCTATTTGATCTGCATAAGGGCTGTCAACTAAACTTCCAGAGAGCTTAATAAGTAAAAAAGGGAAGTCTATAGGGTGACTGCGGTATGCTATGAAAAAGCTGCCCTCCAACAGAGACGAGTTTAGCACAATCCTATTAAATGACCCAGGAGAAAACTAACTTTTGGCTCACTTTGTAGGAATGCTGCCTTCTACACCAAGAACAACAAAAAGCCAGTTTGTGTCTTGGCTGCAGTTAGATACAGCACACACACAGCAAGTCCAGCTGTCAGATCAGAGATTATCCTAATTGCTTATGCACACTCTTATCTAGTGTCTGCCAACTTGTTAGCAGACAACTGCTGCTATCAAAATTTCAATTATTCCTATTTACTATTTGTTTCCAGTAGCATCCAAGATGTGCAAGGCACTTTACAAACATCAAAAGTGGCAGGGTCCCTGCCTGGGAGGGAGAAAGACAAACAGACAACAGGTAGTGAAAAAGAAACTAGAAACTAGCCACATTAAGCAACATGTACTAAATAAATACGAACTGAGCTATTATTTTTGTGAGATATGTAGATTGAACCAAAACCCCTCAACCCAATCATAATGAGCCAGTTGGTCTCTTGAAGCTTCATAGCAGAAATAGGTTTTACAAGAGATATGAATGATAAAGCACAGAGTAGTGAACTAACAAATCCTGTGGGGGCAAGGGAATTCCATTGGTTGTGTGGGAAAAGACAGAGGGATGCTCATGTGGAAGCAGATAAATGGGACATCAAGGTAATATTACTGGTAGAGCACAGGAGACCAGACAGTTTAGATTTTGCTATGGAAATATTAATGATTTCAGAAAACTGTAAAAAGAATATTGCTACATGCTTGATTACTGCCTTGAATGTCAACTATTTTGTAAAACATATACTGTATCATCAGAACATTTGCTGTAATGAGCAGGTTTCTCCTATGAGCTACTCTAAAGTACTACTGTATAGCTAATGTTAATTTATTTCATGAGCACCAAACAGAAACAGTTTTAAATATTCTACATATCAGTGGTGCTACAGATACGATCTCTTGAAGAAACAGCTAAGCTATGTTCCAGATATTAAACTCAGATTGATTTAATCCTTCACAGTGTGAAATCTCGAATCCAGTTCTATAAATCTACTAAATATTAATGTAAAACAGAAAAATTAAAAGTGAGGACAGAAAATAGAGCCCAAAATTCAGATACTCCAAACAGTACACACTAAAAAAAAGTTGAGACTTTAAGTATATTGATCAAAGACTATACTTCTATTTTGAGAAAAAATTGTTTTTTACCTAGGGCACTGGACTGAGACTCTGAAAAGCTGTGTTTTCTACTTGTTGTCCAGGCACATACCTCCCATGGGATCCTACAAGTCAAAATCTCTTTGTGCCTTACTTTCCTCTCTGCTAAATGAGGAGACCAACACTTCCTTTCTTCCACCTTTGTTAGTCTTGCAGGCTGTAAATTATTCAGGCCAGGAACCACCTCAATGTGTGACTGTCCAGGGCCAATGACAATGGGGTTCTAGCCCTGACTGGGGCCTCTGTATGCTATTGAAATACAAAACACAGTAATAATACAATGTTCATATAGAAAAGCTAAATCTGTACCTCCTTTGCATATTCAGATTTCCTTTGAAAGGCATAGAAATATTGAGCATTCAGGAAATACAAGAAGTCCTAGTGATAAAAAGTTAATTCTAGAATCATTTCTAAATTCCCTTGTTTTGTATTAATGGAGCATGACAATGGACGATTACAAACACAGAAAATTTTCATAGTGTGCTCTAAACTAAAATAGCAACTCACTGAGGAAAAAAATCAGTAATATTTGGAGGGTATAAAAATTGTTTAGCTGTCACTGAATGCAACAGAGCTTGGAAGAGGTACTACTATTGATGAAGTATCTGAGTTTTAGATGAATACAGTAGGAAATAGATATGATTCTCTTTATAACTCAAGATATAAGAGACTATAATAAAAATTAGTAGTACAACACCACCACAAAGCATGGACCAAAACACACCAGTGCAGAGGCAACAAAGGAAGTCTCTGATTTCTATAGATTTGTTTAAGAAGGTTCTGTGACAGTTAAATATAAATAGCACTGCTTCAGAGGCACCTCATGGGCAGTAGGGGATCAAGTAGTTTTAAAATTTCTTGGAAATACATATTGTAGAGTCTTTGCAATTTCCAGCTCGAGTCAGTTGCATCAAGTAGTACTCTTGAAGGGACTTAATAAGGCCACTATTAAAAAGTCATCAGTTATTAACAGTTAACACACAATAACATGTAATCCAAGTACAGGGGAAACGGCGACAGAGGCGTTGCTGGCCAGGGGAGGGACCCAGGGCCCGGGCCCGGGCCCCGCCCCTGGCCCCACCCCCTAGCCAGGGACAGGGCCAGAAGCCGCCGCACCACCATGGGCAGCTAGGTCCCGCATCCCTGGCTGGGGGCGGGGCCTGAAGCAGCCACAGGAGGCCAGGCCCCACATCCCTGGCTGGAAAAGGGGCCAGAAGCAGCTGCGGGCGGCGGGGTCCTGTATCCCCAGCTGGGGATTGGGCTGCCGCTGGAGTGCGCCGTTGAACCCCAAATTGCCCACCCCGGCCCCGGATCCCCAGTCAAGGACAGGGCCGCCGCAGGCAGCCAGGCCCCAAATCCCCAGCCAGGGATGGGACCGCCGCTGCTGTGGGCGGCCAGGCCCCGGATCCCCGGCCAAGGGACACGGACAGAAGTGGCTACGGGCGGCTGGGCCCCGGCTCCCTGACTGGGGAGGGGGCCACCGTGGCCGCCGGCGGCTGGGCCCCGGATCTCCGGCCTGATTGGTGCTGGGGTTCAGGGCACATGCCCCGGGGTGCCCAGTGCCAGTAACGCCTCTGAATGGCGATAACTACTAGTAAACACTGGCTTTTTACTGGCATGAATTGTGCCCAAGGCTGATATTTTTTTAATCCTTATTCACTCAGGGAAGATGACTTATGATCCCATTTACAGCTAGTGCCTCACTCTTATACTATAAGGCAGAGTTAATAAAATCAAAATACTACAACAGTGTAGAGATACTTCAATTGCTAGATATAAACTGAGGCACATTTAAAAAGCCACATATCTTGCACATAGTATAAGCTATTTCTTTTTCTCTCATTACAACAGGTGATTTGACCTCATCTTCCTCTGTATACCGTTCTCCAGTTTTTGAATCTTTACAACTGTTTTGGTTTGTTTTTTTCACAGTGTGACCTGTTCCTATGACTTACACTTCCCCTCATTTACCTCCTATCATTCTGTAAGTTCCCCCATCTTAAAAGTGTCTGAAGAAGTGGGCTTTTCTCCCACGAAAGCTCGTGCAAAAAATATATTTCTTAGTCTTTCAGTGCCACAGGACTCCTTGTTTGTTTGTTTTACTGAACTAGACTAACACAGCTACTCCTTTGGCTCTTGAACAGTGAACAGTCTGAGGACCCAATGATGGGAAGTAGTGTGGGAACGGGACTACAATTGGTTGGTACAGTATTGGACATTAAGAAAAACACTGAGACCAGAAAAGATCAGTAGAAATGTGCAATTTCAATAGATCGGTATTTTGAAAAACAGGGCCAGATTGTCGCAGGGGCTAAAGAGGCTTAAGCCCTAGGCCCCAGACTACAGGGGGGCACTGGCCTTTAGACCCTAAAACCCCTGAGAGTGCTCCTCCCTGCTGGTGCTGTTGGGGGTGGAGGGTCTGGGGCCCTGGCACCAGAAGCTGTGCTCTGAGCTTCCTCCCCACCCCTGGACTGGCTGGTCTCCCCCCAGGGGCAGAGCAGGCCACTGCCTGCTAGCTCCACCCAGGGGGTGAGGCCGGCTGGCACGGACTCTACTCTGGCCTGGTGCAGTTCTCCAATGACCATTGTCCTGAGGGGCTGCATCAGGGGCCGCTGAGCCACATGCCAGCAGCCCCCCCTTCTGGGGGGACTGGCAAGAAAGGGGCCAGGGTTAGAGCGCCTTCTGGACCCAGGACCCACCCCAGTGATGGGGGCATGGGGCACCAGTCCCCCCATGGTAGGGACAGTCCAGGGCCCCTGGGCTGGTTAATCCAGCCCTGTTGAAAAAAATGCTTTTTTGTCATGTATTTTTCCATAATCTTGCTCTCAGAAGCAGCTGACCCATTTTAGCTGAACTTTCCCAAAAGATTCAGCCTGAGGCAAACAACCTGCATGGAAAGTTTCAGCTCAAATAGTTTATGTTTTGCAAAGTCATAAACAATTGAGAACATACTCTTTTAATAGGCAACGTCGGCAATGTCATTGACGGGCATCACATATCATATTCAACCTTTCATATCAGTGAGCAACGAAGACATTCTAAATCCATTCTAAGAAAACCTACTCAACAACATGCTTTTATGTTCTAACATGTATAATGGGACCAATCTCTGGGTTTACAAATCTCATATCAAACCTGCCATTATTCTTAATCTTAGGATCCCTAGAGTATGGAGTCTCCTTACAGAAGGCACATGGCTGACACAGCCCCCTCTTACAACTCTCTTCCTGAACTCCCTGGAGCAGAGACTTCATTTGAGGTAAAGAAGGGTGGGTCGATCAGAGCATAAAGACCTCTGAATGATGAACCTACATAGCAGGCACAACAGAGTGTACTAGAGAGCCAGTGCTAGGGCAGAGAATCATGCTAGTCTGAGGGCATCCCTTTCCATCTCTGCGTCTAATGCAAGATGGATAGAACATACAACATATGACAACCACTTTAGCGATATACTTATGTAAAATTCAACATATTTTACAACAGTCGGCTAGAAAAGTACTTACTCTTACAAGATTAAAGATAAAACTGCATCATATAAAGTATAAAATAAGCAACTGCTTTCTAGAAGCAGACATCTACCCTATTCTTTCAGTAATTTTGCTGTTGACAAACACAGACCAATAAATCAAGTAGAGAACAGGAGTCTATTAGATAATTCAGAACATCAATCTCAGCTTTAAAATACTGTTAATCATGAGCACATTGTACTGTTTCCAAGTTACCCTTCCACTTCTATGAGTTTTGAATATGCAGAATAATGAAACTGATGGCAAATGTAACAAATGGGTATAGAACAGTGCCTTTTCTTCAGCCAAGCAGAAACAAAGCCTGAAGAAATTTTCTGTTTAATTGAGAACCAAAGCATGACAACCTAAATCTATTTGTGAAACCAGCAACCGTAGCAAAGCCACTTTTAAAAAGCATCATAGATTTTAAATTAGCCTCTTCACTACTTTCGTCCACTTTTTTCTTTACATTTTAAGAATAAGTTAGCCTATACCTAAAATTCTGCAAATATGATTAACTAATTGCCTGGAAATAGCCCATAAAATATTAAGTCTATAGTAGGTAACCAAAAATCCAATTAACTCCATTTAACTTAGGAAGTAAGACTACATTTACATTACACAGTTACACTCATTGTCTATTCAACAGCAATAATATGAATATTTGAACTTCTAAAGTGAGTTGTGTAAACAGTTCTTCTGCTTTTCATGACTAAGTCCCCCACTTGCAGCCAAAAACCATTCATGGTCAAGTCAGAGAGATGTGATCTATTCAACATAAAGGCTGACTTACAATGGCAACAGAGTAGATAACATACAGATCTACAGATGTAAGTTAACTTCCTACCCCAGAAGTTTACAATGGAGGATTCTAATCCCTTTCAAAACAATATATATTTGTGATGCTCCCCTCTTGCAGTCTGGACTGGTGTGCTGCAGTGCCACCCCAGTTCTCCACTCCCCTGCCCCAACTCCTTTCAGCAGCAGATGGGGCAAGGGTCCTACAGATGCAACAGAAAGTAGTACTCCTAGCTTCTTTAGGCCGGTGGTTTTCAAACTGTTGGTCAGGACTCAGTAGTGGGTTGCAGACCGTCTGATACTGGGTCACGGGGTCCGTGCCTGCCACCACCAAAAGACTGGACTGCACTGCTCAAAGATGTAATTGCTGGGTTGCAGGCATAAATGATTTTTTTCAACTGGGTCCCAAGGAAAAAGGTTTGAAAACCACTGCTTTAGGCCATGTGCCTGGGGACTCCCCCCAGCCTCTGGCCAAGGCCATCACCAAATTTTCAGGCAGCGGATGCTTTTTCTTTTCAGTGGAGGGGACTGCCACATGACTACAGGGTCAAGGAGGAGGGGCCAGCACAGGGGTTGGCAAAGCTTGACTCCAGAACCAGGGCTGAGTCAAGGGCATAAATGATTTTTTTTTTAATTGGGTCTAGAGAAAAGTTTGAAAACCCCTGAGATAGGAGATTGTCTAAAATGGTTAGTTCCATCTAAATAAAAGTCTCATGCTCTAGCAGCCAGTATATGCAATCTAGCCTCCTCAACCTCAGCATGAATTTGGGGGAAGAACACAGGTAAAATTATAGACCAGGGATGGCCAAACTTATGGAACTCAGGAGCCACACAAGTTGATTATTAAACCTTCAAGAGCCGCACTAAGGTATATAGCCATATTTTACCTACTCCAAAACTACTAAATTTAAAATTCATTGCACACTTTAATTTATCATAAAAAGAGGGCAAATATTAATCCTAATAATGTCAGGTTCTAATAATTACTTAAGATTACCATGAAAACTAGGCTTATCTATACAGTAAAATCTTAGCTTCTCCCCCCGACCCGACCATGCCACTGCTTCTCCCTGCCATCCCAAACCCCTCCTTAATCCCCAGGCCCTGAAGCTGGCTCCCCAGACCCCCTTACCTGGCTGCTCTGGCAGCTAGACACAGGCTGGGGCATGCTCCCCTTGCTGTAAGCCCTGCCTTGGCTAAGCATCCAATATGGCTGCTCTGGAGGATAGGCACAGGCTGGGGCTCCCCCCGAGCATGCTCTGAGCATGCTCAGGGCAGGAGATTTAAAACTCCTAGGTTGGAGCTGCTTTCCTCTGGCTTTCTTCCGCAAGCTACACTTTTTCATTCAAGAGCCACATGCGGCTCCCGAGCCACAGTTTGGCCACACCTGTTATAGACTAATATTTAAAGACAATTTATAACTACTCTGGGTAAAAACCTCAGTTGAATCTGTACTGTTACTTTATGAAAGACTGCAAATAACAGGTTCCTAAGGGATAGCCATGTTAGTCTAGCTGATTTCTTGTTTGTTTTATAAATAACAGGTATACCATTAGTTCTCATAATTCACTTATAAAACTTGCTGACGTAATGGCTATTAGAAATACTGTCTTAATAAATGGAACAACATACAGCTTCCCATTGGTTCAAATGGTTGTTGCAGTAACTATACAAGCACAGGCCTCAGCTGGAGTAATACACTCAGTTCCATACATCCTGCATTAGACAAATTGCAAAGACTCCAGAAGAAAGCAATAAAAATGATAAAAAGTTTAAAACACCTGACTTATGAGGAAAGGTTAAGCAATCTGGTCATGTTTAATCTTGAGAGAAGAACACTGGGGGAGATAAGGCTGCAAGGAACTGACAAATCTTCAAATATGTTAAAGACTCTTATAAATATGATGGAGATCAACTATTCTCCATATTCACTGAAAGCAGGAAAAAAAGCTTAATTTGTAGTAAATGTAAAGTTACCTGTTTGGAAAAACCAACTAGAAGAACAGAGGAGGACTGAAATAGGCCTGCAAAGAAGAGTGTGCAATTTGCACCATTGTAGGTTTTTAAAGAACAGGTTACCCAAATACCTGTTGAAGGTGCTCTACATATATTTGAACTATTTATGATTCTATGACTCAGCGGCCAAAGACAAGTGGGTCAAATCCTTTGCATGCTTCTTTTTATTGTCCTGCTACTGCAGACAGCCTTTTTATTGAAAAATTTATACCTCTCTTCTACACCAGCCTGCTTTCCACAGAAAATTTCCCAGTGAGTGTTCATTTCCAGATATAGAGACTGGGGGAGAGATAGCACAGATAAGCCACTAGTGTTTTTACCACAGTGTTTTCTTAGGTCTCTCTGAGCAAGATCTACAATAAACATGCATGCATTCAAGAAAGGACCTCAATACCACAAAAGAATGTAAAATAAGCTTAACTTTAACCATATGATTAGTTTAATTGATCTAATTTTAAAATTAATCCTGCCTGTCTGTTTATTGGCCCTGGACAGGACCAATAAATAGAGCCCTGCGCGGATACAAAAATGTGGAACCGCATCCAATATGCATCCGCTCAAGTGATAACATTAATCTGATCCAAAATCCGCATGGCAGGATTTAGCTGCATCTGTAACCGCAGCTGCAACCGAGCTTGCACTCACATACAACTATTAAACCTTTGATTGGTTCATTCCCCGCATGGGTCCCACCCACTTTTTCCTTTCTTGTTTGTGGTTCGCATGCTGTGCTATCAGATTTCTTTGCCCACCTATGAAATCTCTGATTGACAGCAATGGCTTGCTGACTGAAAGCAAGAAAAGGAAGAAGCGGGCAGGGGAATGAGCCAATCAAAGGCCAGCAGTGAGTCTCCAAGTCCCACCTTGAGACTCTGATTGGCTGGCAGATCACAGTCTAGGACTGACCAGAGCGCTTCCTGGTTCCCCTGCATGCTGCCGACACAGACCAGTGCAGCAGCTTCAGCAACGGACCGCAGTGTGATAAGGTAACAATAGAAGCTGCATCCATGAGTCGATCCGCAGCAATGGCTCTGTGGTTATCTGCATCCGCACCCACAGATGCGGATACCCACAGACCTACAGCAGACACCCACGGATTTGCAATGCTCTACCAATAAAATCGCACTAAATTCATAAAGATTCTTCTACTGATCCTGCACAAATTGTGAAATTAATCAGAACTTGATTTGAGAAGAAAAGTTAAAAATATTTGCATGAAACAATATCAGCTTACAAGCAGGATTTTCAAAAAGTGCTTAAGAGAGTTAGGCACCTAAATTCTACTGAAAGTCAGTGGGGATTGGGTACCTCACTCTTAGACTCTTTGAAAAAGCCACTACTTTTCTGTCCTTTCCTCAGTTTTAAAATTTCCATCAAGAAATACATACTTCTTTTCCCAATATGCTGTCCATGGAAATGTCTCTTTCAGTCAATGAATGTATGATTTATGTGTGTTATGTTTACCCCATAAAGTAAAATTACATATTTTAATTAGTAAACATAAGAAATTATAGAAATAAGATTCTGCCACTACACTATACATGCTAATTTAATTGATGTCCATAATTAAATTTCCTATATTAATTTTTGAAGAAAGATAAAAAGAGAAAACAAATGCAGTAAGACAGGCTATGTCTATACTGGGTGGCTATTTTAAGTCAACTTAACAAGATCGAATTTAAGTCGACAAGGTCAACCTTGTTAAGTAAACTAAAGGGTACATCTACACTAGCAGACATTCAACTGCCCGGGCTCAGGTCCTACCCCCTGCCCTGCCCCAGAGTGTGATCCAGATCCAGGGCCCAATCTGGCTCCTGCCACCATTGGCAAGGGGCTTGGAGCTGGCTCCGGCCACTGACAATGGGCTGGGAGCCAGATCAGGCTTCCAGCCCCTTGCCACCAGTGGCAGGAGCCAGCTCCCAGCCCCCACTGCCTGCAGCAAGGGTCTGGGAGCTGGATTGGGCCCTTGGAGCCACATCAGGCCCCAATCCCTATCAGGGCCTGCGGCAGAGCAGGAGGTGGGGCCCCGGCCTCTTCCTGCCCTCAGAAGTCAACTTAATGCTTAAGTCAACTTTCAGGGTAAGAGTTATTAAGTCAACTTAAGCAAACGACTTAATAAATTCAGAATTGGGCCAAGAAGTACCGTTAAGTCGACTGAAGGCAGGTCACGTCAACCTAAGGCTCCAGTGTAGACACACCCACCGTCAGTAGTGGCAATGGCACTGGGCACAGAGGGCACTTGCCTCAAGTCCCAAACACCAGTGTCCCGAGTGGCCTGCAGGAGGAGCAGCCCTATCTCATTCCGGCCCAAGCTGGGGATCCATGGCCTGGCCGCCCACAGTGACAGCTGCCTTACCTGACCCTGTCCCTGGCTAGAGATCCGGAGCTGGGCCGCCCACAGTTGTGGCTGCCTTATGCAGCCCTGGTCAGAGATCCAGGGCTGGGCTGGCAGCTGCTGCCTTACCCAGCCCTGTCCCCAGCCACGGATCCAGGGCTGGGCTGCTGGCAGCAGAAGCCCTATCTGCACCCAGCCCAGGGCCCCTGGACTGTATTGGGCCCAAGGGGCAGGGCCTGACTTTAGGCTCCAGGTCTTTTTCCAGGGCAGCATCACTCCTATCCGCACTGCCCTCCACCCCTTTTTCTGTTCAATGTTTCACCTTGATTTTTTGAAAGTACTTATATTCTGTGATCTTTGTGGTTCTTTCTGAATACTACTATACTGTGTTCCTTACATAATCCCAAGAAGAATTTTGCCACTAAACATCCAATCTCCAAATTCTGAATTATAGCAGTTTTAAAACGTACACTGAGACGCAACAAATATTTTTTCTTAGAGCTCTATGAGACTTTAGACTTTCTATACCAGTGGTCTCCAACCAGTTGATTGGGATCTACTGGTAGATCCCAGAGACCTGAACTGTGGATCTGGCATCCTCTCTCTCCCACCCCTAGAGCCCACGGCAGCAGCTCTCCAGTGGCCCAGCGCCCTCCCCCACTGGCACTTGTGACTTCCCACACCCCCTCCTCCCTGCAGCATATAGCCAGAGCAGTGAGGAGGAAAATTTAAATCCCTCCCTCTACAGCCCAGACTGTGTGGTCAGGAACAGGGATGAGGCAGCATGGCCAGGTGACAAGAGGCAGCATAGCCAGGTGACAGGGCAAGCCTAGAGGTGGCCAGGCAGAGGCTGAGGGGGATATGGGGTTGGGAGGCAGGTTTCAAGGCCTGTGCTCTGAACCCCCCCCCCCCTTTTTTTTTTTTTTTGGTTTGTAATGCTAGTCCTTCGCCCACACTCATGACAGACAGTTGAGGCAGAAAAAGGTTTAGGTTTATGAGAAAGTAGCATTTCTAAAAGGTAGATCTTGTTCTATAGCGTGAGCTACAATAATACACTGAGAATAGAAACAAAGAACTCCCATGGCCAATAACAGGGCTGTCCCTATGGAGGTCCCCACTCACTCCCCCCGCACTCACATGCTGGGGACAGAGTGATCTGGCCAAAAGGGTGGCTCCTCTCCACCCCCCCATGCGCTGCTCTCGGCAGTGGGGAAGGGGCGGGAGGTAGCATAGCCAGGGTGGTAGTGATACCAGCTCCGCATTGCCTCCCGCTGCTCCAGCACAGAGCCAAGAGCAGCAAAAGTGGCAGGGAGGTGGGGTGGCCGTAATGGCAGGGCTGAACCTAGCAGCCCTTTTGGCTGGCTCACCCAGTCCCCAACATGGGGGGGGCAGTTGTGCAGGCCCCACAGGGCCCCCCAAAGCAAGGGCCCTGGGCGGCTGCCCTGCTTGCCCTTCCCTAGGGATGAACCTGGTCAATAAAGTGTTCAGTGAGGGCTGGGGCCATCCCATGAGCTGCCACCTGGTTTGCTAGTGTCACACAGGCTGTTTCCATGATGCTGAAAAACCCCTTCTAAATTCTTAGGTTAAAAAGGAAATGCAATTTCTTCCTTCCCTCCACCGCCATGGAAGTGACACCCAAAATGTCATAAGGTGTTATCAACCCACCTGTAAAAAACAGAAAGGACTGCTCCTCAGGGGCTCTATTCTTTTCTCTCCAAGTGACTAGACAGAAGACTAGTGGCCACTTGCTCCTTGTTCATGAGATCTCTTGTGTACGACTCTCACAGATTCACTCTTTTTATTCACTGAGGGAATGTAAGAGTGGAAACAGGCTGTTTTTCTTTAGAAGATATCTTAAATGTGATACACACAAATTAAGTACAGTGCTTGCCCTTTGGCTTAAGTTACTGAACAGGTGCACTTTAACTCTTCAATCAATTTCATAAATTCCAGAATCAGAGAAAAACAACTATCCCAAAAATATCATTACTTTATCTGTTAAGTTGGCTTTCCTGAAAAATCAGAGTTTATCAATAACCTTGAATGTCTTTTCCTTCTAATCAAACGGATTGGGATGTGCAAAGAGTTAGTGAAGTTGTGCTTCAGGTTTCCAGGGGCATTGGAAAACAGTTAAGAGCAAACAAATGTATTTCACCTCCTGACTATAGCCTACTCAGCAACAGCTCTACTGATGTTATTACAAGGCTGTGTTCCTGGCAACTGACTTCATGTAGCAATTTCAGCAGCAACAAACAGAAAAGGGTAAATTAATACCTTGGAATTGTCATTTAAACCAGTTGAATCTGCATTGTAATCACTGTTTCGAACAGAAGAGGGTTCTGTGCTAGCAAATACTATAGGTGCTATCAACTGGGAATGGGAAGGAATTAAGCTTTGAACATATAGGGATGCCACCCAATTCAAAAACGAGACTGTTTCATACTAAAGCAACAAAATATGCATAAACAAACAGACAAAATAAAGGCAGCGAAATACACATATAAATTGTGTTTCTTTATACATGCATACACAGAGACCCATAAGATGTTTAAAACCAAACGATTTTTGCTTTCAAAAGTCAGGTAATGAAGAAAAATTGGTAAAATATCATCTCCTAGAGCAGCAACTCCCAACCTGTGGTCTGCGATGGCACTGCAGGTGGTCCGTGGGGAAACAGGTCAGGAAAAGTGCAGCTAAAGCCAGGGTGCGCAGGGCCGCAGATGACAAGGGCTGGTCAGGGGAACGGGGCAGGGAGTTCAGGGCCTCAAGGTTACAGAGGGGGACAAGAAGAGACTTGTGGCCGGGGAGAGACAATGGATCAGGGGCTGGGGTTTAATAGCCTCATAGCCATGTAGTGCAGAGCCATGGCAGACAGGAGAGCAATAAGGTGCTGGAGGCCAGGGAGTGCAGTGCTGCACTGCACATGGTCTGCAGGGCAGGAAATGCAGACAGCTGGCACAGTAAGGGGCTCATGACCAGGGAGCGCAGGGCTGCAGGGGGGAAGGGGCACAGTAAGGTGCCTGTGGCCAGGGAGTGCAGGGCTGCAGGAGACAGGGGCACAGGAAGGGACTCGGGGCCAGAGAGTGCAGGGTGCTGGTCTGTGAAAGCTTTTTATAATGATGTAGTGGTCCACATAAAGAGAAAAGTTGCAAACTACTGTCCTAGAGAAAGAAGATCTAAGACAGAATAAGGGGCTTTAAGCAATTTTGTGACTGTGTAGCTGCTCAGCTGAAATTCTAGCTCAGGTCTGGCCACCACTATTGGCACTCCATGGAATGACAACAGTGAAGAATCTGAAAAATCAAATTCACTGACTTGCAGATCAGTGTGAGATGTGTTAAAAGGCCTTTGTTTTAGGAGAGTTATGAATTTATTAAGTATTCACAAAACTGAGAAACTGACAGCCCTGGTCAAAGGCATGCATAACATGGGCAGCTGCTGTTGAGGCTTCCCCACACAGATCTGCCAACATGCTTCATTCATGGTCTGCGAACACCTCTGCTATTCTTGTACTGATCCTTTTGTGGACACACACACCGTGCTTCATACTAAAAGGGATAAAGGGTTACATGGAAAATTACCTATTAAAAAGGGCCTATAAGATTCATTTTGCATCCATGAGCAAAATCAGGATTTGAATCCTGAGGTATGGAATTCTGCTCCTGCAAGCCTTAAGAGGAAGCAAAATAAAGACTAACTCATAATCACCTTTTCATGCATTAACTCCTCCCCATTATAAAGAGTAATGCACGCAAGGGAATTATTGTATACAAGCTATATGGAATTGTCAATCAATAACACTTTGACATCTGAAAGATACAAAAATGTTGATTCACTCGAACAGAGATTTGCTATATCATTTTCTCTCCTAAAACACCAGATTTCCAGTGATAAACCTAGCAGATGCAGCATTAATTCCTCACCATGGCTTCTACCTCCTCAGAAAGAAATGCAGAGCCAAAATTTTATATGTAGATCTGTCAGGTACTATACAGTCACAGAGAGTTGTATGGAGAGGAGTCCCACAAGCAGTTCAACGGATGCCAGGATTCCACATTAGAGTCCTCCTTTCTTACTCTACAAGTATGCAAACTGGAGAAGTCACAGAAGTCCTATCAGTTTTGCAAGGCATAGATCTAGCTGATGCACTGCTTTCATATATACCTAAAAACATTATTCTTCGGTAAAAAATTGGACAGGTTTGAAAACAACATTTTTTTATCCAGTGCTTTAATCAGATGAAAATTGAAATACTTGCCTAACATAGAAATTAAAGACATATTTACAGTACATTTTTGATATGCCATGCCAGTTACTTGCATTACATTTTTTCTTAAGTGCAGGAAATTTTATCTCCTTTATCACTGTTTCATTAACAGCTTTTATTTTTGTGAATTGTTTCATGAAGTTGATGGATTTCCACTTAAAACTAACTATAGATTTTATTTAGTGTCAAATTGCAATGATAGTCCAAACAAATACTGGGTAGATTTATGTATGTATGTATGTATGTATTTGTTTAAAATACTAATGTACTACACATTGCTGAATCTCTTTCATCCATTCATCTCCTCTGCTTATCCCTTTTCAGGTAGGCATGTACCATGGTCAGGCAACTATGTAGAGTCAAGCCAAACTGCCAAGGACTGGCAAGTTCAGTGTACTGAACAGCATTTTCTGTTCTAAACATGATGTCCTGCTCTGCTTGGGATAAAAAAATCAACATTTTATTAACCTATTTTAAATTTACTGTGGATACCACCTACTCTGGATTGCTTAAACAGCCTATAAACATACATGATATATGCAAAAATCATAAGCCCAATTCTACCAACAGTTATTAACAGGAGTACAGCTTATTACACGCCATAGTCCCTCTGATGGCAACAAGTCTGTGTTTAATGATTAAGTGCTAATAGGATCAGGCTCCAAGATAGCAGTTGATTTTCATAAACTATATATAAATTGTGAAATACATATCAGTGCCATGAGACATCAAGGCATAATCTTTTAGAGTAAGGAAAGTGCAGGACTGCAAAACACATGTACATGCTTAGTCGGTTGAATATACTTAACCATGAAAGCTCATGCAATAAATTTCTTAGTCTTTAAGTGCCACAGAACTCGTTTCTTTTGCTGAACTAGACTAACATGGCTGCCCCTTTGATACTTGACTGTCTAGTCCTACTGGCATCACACAGGACCGGATCTCAAATCCACTAAAAATGAAACCCTCAAGAGATTTTAATAATCTTTGGTTCAAGACATCTGAGAGCTTCCAACTCACTTATACTCAAAAATCAAAATCATTACTTTACAAAAATATACATAAAAAACCCAAAAGCAAATATCTGTCCATTTTGTGGAGTTACTCATCCTGTCTCATAGACTCTAAGCTCAGAAGAAACCAATACAATCAACTAGCCTGACCTACTGCACAATGCAGACCACAACCTCACTCACCCAGTTCTGCAATAAACCTCTAACCTATGGACTGAGTTATTTAAATCCTCAAATCATGGTTTAAAGACTTAAGGTACAGAGAGTCCACCCGTAAGTGAGCTCTGCCCCATTCTGCAAAGGATGGTGAAAACACCCAGAAGCCTTGCCAACCCCCTGAGCTTCTCCTCTTTTTTGTTTTGTTTTTTATCTGCTGATCTGAGCACTTCAGTGGCTTCACCCACATCTGAGGGCATCTTTTTATCAACTGGCATAGAGTTAAATGGCAGTTTCAGAAACATCAACAACATGAAAAATTGTGTCTTTACAGCCTCCAGCAGCAAAGAAAATTTAGAAGTGCAGTTATCTTCCTCAAGGCAGTAAATACACCTCTGGAATACAAGTCTCATGTTATTAAAATGTGATCATGTTCCCCCAAAGAACTTACATGAAAAAAAATTGGAAGGACAAATGGAAGACTAATAGGGGCACTGAAATTTTGCATTCATGCTGAGCTGTTAGACTGAACCTGTGCTTGCTGTTACCACTTTCTGCTCCTGCTGGTGAGAGTTTAACAGATCACATAAAATCAATATTCCCCCAGAGAGAAACCAGCCACTTGCTCCACATATATGCAATAGTGACAGCACAAGAGGGCTGCAAGGGGAAAGTGGAAGCAAACCTAAAAAGGAGAACAAAATAAAACTAAGTGTAAGAAGTATAAAAAAAAGTGTGATAGGAAGAGCAGAATCTAACAGAGCAACATGTAAAGTATAAGCACACATAAAAAGTAAGAACCAGCAAGAACGCACTTCTTATTTGATTTATTACAATGTCCTAGATAACTATTGGACAAAGAATATTAGTCTTTTACTGCTTCAACTGCTTTGAAATGAGAATCATAAGCACTTTAAGAAACAGATTAAAAGTCTGAAGTTTCCCTCCAACATCTTCATCAAGTCTTCATAGGCTGCTTTGTAACTTTGCACATCACCACATTCCCACGAATCATAGCAGCCAGAGGCATCGCTAGTGTGGGGCTGTGGAAGCCTCAGCCCCCGGAGCCTCAGGTCCAGCCCCTTCTAATTCTTCTCAACCAGTGCAGACGCAGCGAGTCAGTCTGCTTAAATTCAGCTGCCACCCTTCCTTAGAGCATGCAACTGAGTCACGTAGCCCAGGGCAAGGCAGAGGGAACTTTAAAGCTGCCTCCATGCCTTGTGCCTGACTCAGCTTTCACAGACCCAGAGCGAATGAGCCATAGTAGCTAAGTAATACTGTTGTACGTGGTGGGAGAGTGGGGCTGGGTAGAGGATTGCTTCCTCTGTGGGTCAGGCTGCTGGGAGGCTGTGGGTGGCTTCCCCTCCAAGCCAAGGTGCTGTGACCAGTAGGCAGCTCTCCCCCCAAGGGCAGATGGTGTGGCTGGAGCCCCAAGGCTCTTCCCTCTTCCCCAAACTCAGCTGGCATGGCTAGAGGGTTCCCCCCAAACTCAAGTGGGGGGCTTAGCCCCCAGCACAGGTAGTGTGAACTGGCTGGGCTCTCTCACCCCTCCCCAAAAGCCCAGGTGGCATGGTCAGATTTAGGGGGCTGCAGGCAACTCTACTTCTCTCCCTAAGCCCAGCTGATGTGACCCAGGGTGGGGGGGGACCACTCTCCCCTCCAGAGATTTCCCCAGGACTTGAAATTGGAAGATGGATGTAGCAGGGGTGTTCAGGTGCTCACTAAATTAGTATAATACTGTTACTAGCTGACAACTGGGGGGTATTTGTTAATTTGGAGGTGTGTGTGGGGAGTGTTAGGGAAGTCCCTGCTCCCTTCCCCCAAAACTCAGATGGGAGGCTGTGGGGGGCTCTCCCCCCAACCCAGGCAGCCTGGCTGGGTTTCTCCCCCTTTCCCGAAGCCCAGGAGGCATGAATGGGGGGGCTTTCCCCCCACAAGTCCAGGTGGCAAGGCCAGCGTGTTCTCCCCCTGAGGTCAACAAGCACCATATAGAGTCCTTTAAAATCACTAAGAGATGAAAAAGCAGGTATAACCAATGGATAAAAACCAAAATGAAATGCACTGCAATTGTGAGAGCATAGTCCAGTTCCCTGGGAAAGGCAGGAGCACTGAGTTTTTCACTTGGTCCAGCAATGTCTCACTAAAGCCGTAAGCAAGTCACTTAACCTCTCTTGTTCCCCAGTTTCCTCACCTGTAAAAGGACCTACCCCACAGAAGGATTAGAAAACTTAGTTAATATTTAAGATGTTTGATCTTGGGGCAACTATGAATTGAAAAGTACTCAGTGTTGTTTTTGTTGCTAAGATCTCTCCTCTCTTTCCCCCAAGTGTGTCTTGCCGCCTCACAGATCCTGGGTGATCACTGATCACCAGCCATTTGCAGACATGACTTCTTGCTTTTCAGGGATTTGTTTGCATAATTCAGCCATTAAGGTGGTACTTGCAGTTCACCAGGAAAGGCTGGTGTTGATGTTCCCATCACACAAGTCCATCATTCACACACCCTGTTCATGCATTTAAATCAACTTACACAACGTACACCTAAAACAATTTTCATCAAGAATACAAAATGGAGTTCCACATTCACAATATGGATCTTTGTTGGGCATTGGTCTATTAAATTGAGTTAGTTATTTTAGTTAGGCTATTAAAGAACACAATGCACAATATTTCCTAACATGTACTTTAAAGGTAAAATCTATTCATTTTGTCTGTCTGTGTGCCTATCCCTGCTTGTTTTGATATTTAGCATGAAGAGGGGACTGAGGGATGCTGTAAGGAGGATGGATCATATTTGATAATTGGGGGTTGGACTAGATGACCTATGAGGTCCCTTCCAACCCTATGATTCTATGATTGTTTATTTTTGACTATTTAAATTCAATTCACTTATATTAAATTGCTTCAAGTATGCAAACGCATTTGGCACAGCATGATACTTTCAGACATGGGGGCCTAAGGGTGGACTGGGTGGGGGGGGGTGGGGGGCACGGCTCAGATTTGGTAGGAGCCTGGGCTCCAACTAATCTTCATATGTAACAATGCGCCTGATAGCAGCTATCCCTCCTCTGTCCTGCAATATTATTACACTAAAGAAACTATTTTCCTCTAATTAAAAAGGTTTGTTTTTAACCTTTAATTTGGTGCACTCGTCCCTTCCAACCATCTACAATGGCGCCCTATGAGAAAACTACACAGTTAAAATAATCAAAGCAGCCTATAAAGAGTTCTAAACAGGAATTTATAGGTTGAATTTCAATAGTTTAATTACTTTGGTCCCCCATCCTTTAAAGAATTACACACATTTAACTTTATACTAAGTTAGCGTCCCCCTTGGAGTCACTAGAACTACTGACATGCATAAAGAAATCTGTAAGTGTGAGCCTTTGCAGGACTGGGTCCTTATCTTCTTTACAGTCACTTAAAGGGGTGGGGGGAGGGAAATATGGTGAATCATACAGAATTTTGGCTGCTCATTCTTCTTTCGTCTGCTATTGTTCAGAAGCAGTAATGGATAAGGCACAATACAAGGTCAGTGTGTTTATCAAAGAGCTAGCCCCTCCTTGTTTTGGCATTGCTCTTCATGTCACCTACCCTCCCCACAGTTACATGGCTTCCCCAGATGAAGAGACACAACAATCACATCTGAATACAGATTTTTTTTTAAAGAATAAATTAAACGTATTTGCCTTTGATGTCAGCAAAACATATTATGAATATCTTTGTAATTATGGAATTGTCATTAATGAGGCATGTCTCCTGTAACACTTGACTTTCGAAATCTTCATCTTACACACAGGACAGACTGTACATCCCACTGTTGCTCATTACAGAAACTCCATGCTATTTTAGATTAGCTCTGCGGTTCTCCTCTCCTTTCCCGTCTCAAGTTAAATTCATAACACATCATTTCTTGACAGAAAAACATTTTCTACCCACTTTCTCTAACCTCAGAACTAAACATAAGAGTTGTGCAAAAATGTCTGGACGTTACACTAGAATGCCAATCTTTTAAGGTGCATCTACACGAGCAACTTTACTTGTCCATGCATAACCCCTTGCTATCCACACAAGCTCCAGAAACATGCTTGTGGCAAGTACACAATGCAAGCCCCTGACTCCTGTGCATTTGTAGCAGCACGCTACACTGACTGACCTTAACAGAACAGCTTTCCACTGCACTCTTTGCATGTGAAAGGATCCAACTCTAAGAGCAATAGCTTGGTTCACCAAGCATATCTGAGTGCTTATCAATCAACAGGCAGAGTATGCCATCTTCCACAAATTCAGAAGGAACACCTGAAATAATCACCTGTACCAGCAAACTTCACAAAAGCTGAAGCAGGCAAGTATTCAACCAATGCCAGCCCACAGTGGGAACACATGAACTGCTTCAGGCTACTGCACAAAGACCCTGTCAAATCTGGGAGGGTTCATCTTGCATGAGCTTATATGAGGTGCTTTACCAGGAGCTGTCAAGAATCTTCATTGTTGAGTCTGAAGTGGCTCACAATCTCGTCCTCAACCCTGACAGTCCAGGAGATTACGAGGACAAGGAACATGTGATATGTCAACTAACTGGAGCAGCAGGTTTAAGAACTTCACCATTACAAATGTGAGGATGACCCCAGGCTGCAACAGAAACCAAAATCCCATGCTGGTACCATACTGTTGCTCCCCCCACCCCCATGCCTTACCACTGTCCTCACCTGCTCTGGTACTAAATGCCTGACTTTAAGATTCCATTTGAAGTATTGTGCACCAACTTTTCCTTCCCACATGTAGTGTTATGCCTCTGTGTATTTGAACTGCAGTGCTGAAGCCACAGCATTGTCAAGCACCATTGCCTTACTAAACTTCAACTTTCACCCAGCAACCACTCTGCTCAACCCTGAAACCACCCTCAAGCAAGACAGAGCTCGAAGTCAATGATTTTACTGATTAAAGATTAAAGCCAATTATGTATTTACCTTCTAAAACTGTTTTTTAAAACTCTTTATAAAGGGTAAAAAAACCCATCTCCCTATGTCCCAGTGGTGTAGCAATGAAGAAAGTAAGGGGCCAAGCCCCCAGGCGCCAAGGTACAGAGAGAGAACCAGGCTGAGAGTGGAGGACTGCAAGACAGCAGGTGGTATGGGGTGCCCAGGAGACCACAAATGTAGGCTTGGCCCTCAGGTGCAAGACACCCTTGTCACGCCACAGCTATGTTTGTGCATTTCTCAGCCAGCAGTTAGCAGCAATGGCCCTAGATCTGCACAGGAGAGGTTGGAGAAGAAGGTCCTGGCTGGGGAAGGGAGAAGAACACAGCTGTAGGAAATGTTCATCCAGGTGTAGAAGGAAAAGTTAGTTACTGCAGTCTTTTTTCCCCTGGATGATTACAGTCTTTACAGTCTCTGCCTGCTTTTTTTCCTGAAGAGGGTTATACTGCAAGAAGCCAGAGGGAACTGAGGAACAACCTTCTAAGGGAAGCAGTGGGGGCAAAAACCTTAGAGATTTCAAGAGTGAGCTTGATAAGTTTATGGAGAAGAGGGTATGATGTGACAGCCTACAGCTGCATGTAACCAATCTGTGACTACTAGCAGCAAACATCTTCAATGGCCAGTGATAGGGCAGTTGATGGAGAGGGATCTGAATTACAACAGAAAGTTCTTTACTGGGTGTCTGATTGGTGTGTCTTGCCCACATGCTCAGGATCCACCTGATCACCATATCTGAGATCAGGAAAGAATTTTCACCCAGGTCAGACTGGCAGTGATTCAAAGGTGGGAGTTCACTTTCCCCTGCAGCATGCATCACAGATCACTTGCAGGAAATGGAGGATTATCTGTAACTTGAAATCTTTAAATCATGACTTGAAAACTTCAGATACTCAGCCAGAGGTTAGGAGTCTACATATTACACGAGTGAGTGGTTATGGTTCTGTGCCTTTCGATGGGCAGGAAGTCAGACTAGATAATCATGATGGCCTCTTCTTACCTTAAAGTCTATGAATCTATGGAAGAAGAATCTAATTCAGTTATTAGAAGAACAAAAACAAAAACAAAAAACAGTTGCAAATCACATTCCAATTGTCTGAGGTGAGGGTTTGTGATGCTGCATTCAGTCTTGAGGAAACAATCAAATTGTGGTATGCCTTTCTCTCCCCTCATTGTAAAGCTGGGGGGAGCGAATAACGGATTGCTCCTGGTTCAGAACTCCTATTGCACAAAATCTCCCTATGGTAGTTGAGAATGTAGTCAATTTTCAGTCAAACTGCCTCCCAATCTTGTAAATATGTTTCTTCAGATCTCTATTGCAACAAAATTCCAACTTGTTCTTCAGCTTCACTGACAGTACAAATCTGCTTGCCCTGAGCTGATCTAACCTCTCTATTCAGCCACATGAAGAGGGATGACCATTAAAAAAAATATCTCCCTGGCTTCAACTGCAGCTCTCCTCCACAAGACTGGAAAGTTCTCCCCTTTTCCACCCTGGTACTTTAAAAACCATTATGTTCTCCAAATATTGGCCAGCTTTAAGGGAAGAAATTGTAAAATGGTAATATAGCCTCTGGAATGAATCCTCCTCGATCCCCCTCACCTCCTGTTGAGACGGCATGAACATTTAAATCAGTATTGGCCTCTGCTCCTATCTCGGGGGCTGCAAAATTTCATGAGAAAGGAGGACAGCAAGATAGTTATATTCCTAGAATGTCAAAAAGTCAAAAATTGTGGCCTTCCACAGCAAAATTACATTATGTGTGGGAATTTCTTGGCTTGTTCCAAAGGGCAAAATGCAACTTTCTTCCCTCTGAATTGGCAGGATCCATTGCTTCCAAGAGAGAAACCATGCTGAAAGAGGGCAGGAACAGCACTGCTGAGGCAGCACAGACAGACTGAGAAGGACCCTGACAGAAGAACTACAAAGAATTTGGAAAGGAGAAAGGAGCAGCAATTTGGATTCCATAGAGCTTGGAAAGAGGGGTCTCTTCGGCAGAAGAGGTCACTTTCGAACCACTTCATGCAAACGGAGACACCCCACAAGGAAATGGTGCATTCTTTAATGGTGAGTCTCACTCAACTGGTAGTCAAAAGAATGCAGCATCAGCCTACTGCTGCATATTCATCTTTCATTTGTCCTGAAATAAGGAACAGAAGCAGAACCAGCTCATCCTCCAATTGCTCCATGTTTTCGATAAACTGTATAGTCAATTAGTTGACCACAGTGTGGTTTGTTATGAAATATACTGAGACCAAATAATATGTCTAATTTACCGATATAAGCCAATAATAAGACAGTATAGGAAAAAGGTACTATATATACTAGTCTCCAGGAAGCTCTCTCATGCAGCAATGTTACACTCACCTTTTGCAGAACCTGTGCTCCCAAAGTTACACATTTCTGATTATATATGATTTTACAAGTTATACATTCCTTTGCACATCATTAAATGCAATCCATCCATTTGTTCCAGCTCCCTAACTTGTTGTTCTATTCCTTCATTATCTTTGTTGTGGATACTAGCAGTCTAGGTACTGGTCCATGAAGGTACTTGCCTAGCTTGTTCTAAGACACAGAACAAATTTGTCTTGATTTTGACAAGTTTCCTATCCACTTATTCCAAATGCTTACCTCAGTAAATGCAAGGAGTTTTGGGATACTTAGAATAAGTAAACAGGTATATGGTACAGGACAGGTTAGGTTATCTTGCTGTTAACAATATTTGTGTTTAAGGCATACCAAATATACACACATTAATAAGACACATTATCTGCATCACATATATCAATGTCTTCCACCCAGTTTTGCAGGGAATAACACTCTGGGGCAACGTTATCGGAAACTGCCATCAACAAATGTGTGAAGACAGGTAACAGCACCTACAGTACACAGCAGAGTGGTTCCTAGAGCGTTTCCTTCTGACTCAAGAGAACTCTGGGATACTGGGAAATGTCAATACTAACGTGTACCTAGAATGGCAGCGTTGATAGGGGTGTGTGCACACACACAGCACAATACCCATATCCCAATATAGCATTTATGGATCCTCAGGAGTAGGTACAGGGGCCACTCAGGAACATTACAAATTCCACTATTCAGGTATGGGCACAAATGTAAACATGGCCTTAGATGCAAAATGACAACATTCAAACAGTGGCCAAATTCAATTTTTCTTTAAAGGGAATGTGAACCAAACTCACTCATTGCTGGATTCTGCTGAAATTGGGAAAGAGAAATATGCTGGTTCCTTATCTGAATAAATCCAGTGTCCTAACATCCCTCCGCTTGGGCTTGGAGGGACAGCAACTACTACTTCAGCTCAAAACACAGAAAACAGCCACAAATCAGGAGTGTACTCCACTCTAGCAGTGCCAGCTCTCATGATTTGTCATGAGTCTCACAAAATGTGGTATTTTTTCTGGTAGCTCTAGCATCTTAATATGTATATATCAGCCATACGTAAACACACGAGAATCTCCACTTTCATTAAACCAACAAAAATGTTTATAGCCATCATGACTGTGGAAAAATATGCACTGTAAAGACAAACACCTAAAGGTAAATAAAAAAAACCCTGAAGATTTTGTTCTTTTCAGTTTAGTGGTTGGGATCTGACTCATGATTTTTTAATGCCTTGGGTTGGAAACACTGCTATTCTATTCCCCACCAGACTTCCCCTCACACTGCCCTTTGGGGGGAAACAAAGGAGTACATTTCACTCTCTGTCTGTAGACAAATGAAGCTAAAAGATTTTTGTTTTTCAAACAGTGAGATACTTGAACGCATACAATTAATGATGTAATAATACAGCCCAAGTATTCTTCAGCATGTACTGTATATGACATACAACTAGCTTACTTATATTTGAAAATGTTTACCTGATTTAAGTTTTCATTATGTACTAGTACTGTGTTTCACATTGCTGCTTGAAACTGATGAATGCAAAAGGGACGTGAATTAAAAGAAAAATTTCACCTACTTGTATGCTCCAGAAAATCAACCAAGTGGAAAGTCATCCCCAACTTTCAGTAGTATTATGGTTTTTTTCCAATTAAAAATTCAGTCCTTGATTTTTAGTATTATGTCATTCTAGGGAAAGACTGGAACAAACAATATTCAAAACAGTAACAGGAATTACCATGCAGCCATACAATTTATTTTAATCCAACCTTTTCTTAAGACAGTCTTCAGTATTATATTCTCTTCTCTTCATTGTTAAATGGAAATATTAAAAATTAATTCTTTTTACATTTCAATCTATTATTAAGTGTAGAATTCTGCTCTATGCAGTGTCAGATGGACTGGGTATCAAAAACATGACTTCTGCGTGCCTCTGTCTCCTCACTCTATCTATGCAGTTATCTAGGGCAATATTATGGGTGACCACTCTTTTGAGCTGCAATATTGGAGGAACAAGTAACAAAATTATTATGCTCCAAGGCTGTTGGTTTGGGGCCCTCGCCACATCTCCATTTATGATTGTATTGGCAATGTACTTGAAAACGGTGCAAACTGCTTCATATTGAAAGGCACAGCAAGGTACACTACAGATTGTTCTAACCGTATTTAGCCTGTATAGTTTGTGGGCATAGTTAGATAAAATTTAATGCAATATTTGTTTCCTTTAACAATCTATTTTGTTTACTGTTTGCTTAGATATTTCATAAGTTATATTTTAAATTAAGGTGCCAATTATAAATGCTGAATTAGTATCTATCAATATATTTATAACTTCTAATGAAAACATGCAACAAAATGTCTCCTCTGGATTCTCGTCATTCAGGGGAGAATGACAGGACTCCCTCCTATCCACATTTGTAACCTAAGAAACTCTGAATCAGCCTGTGGCCTACACAATGTTAGAGAAAAAAACAACAGAAATCGGAACACACTAAACAAATAGTCATCTCTAGCATATGTAGAGTCCCACCAAAGACAACTCAATAGATTGGAATGATAGTCACTCACTGTGACATATTTCCTTATTTCCCTTAATATTTCAGTTATGGCTATATTTATTTGGTTTATAATCATTTTATACAAACACGCTACCTTACTTGACTCTTTTCTCATCTTCCTATATGACTACCTTATCATTTAGTTAGTGGGATGAGAGCAACAGAAGGAATGACTGGGACCAAGACATGGAACTGAACAGGACATAGACTGACACCAAACATAATGGCAAGCTAGAAGGACCAAAGGCAAAAGGATCTGTAAATACTGAAGTAGACTCCATTCAGGACCTGGAGCTGAAAGCAGTAATTCTAAATTTTGATTGCTTTGAATAATGTGCAATAAATAAGACACAAGGGGGCTACACTTTGAGCAAACAAGATAAAACAAAAAAAATTCAATAGCTGCTCAATAACTGAGCACCATGCATTCTGTGCACTGAATGAGGCAGAGGTTGTGTGTAAAAGATAGCATTGTATTGATGCAATTCAAGTCTGCTGCATAGCAGGTAAGGAGGGATAAATTAAGGCTGCATGGGCAACATTATTTCTAGCCTTTCCTAACCTCTGAGTGATTGACTTGGTAACCTTTCTCCTCTCTTAATGTACTTTTTTGTATTTAGTTAATAACTATATTAAGCAATCAGCCAACTACTGCTGTCTCAGCTGAGTGGTAGTGTTTGTTGTTTTTGGGGTTTTTTTGTTTTGTTTTTTTTTTTACACATTTAAAAAAGCCAACATTTTTAACTTATTCTGTATCACCAAGGTGTGCTCTTAGCTAGCACTATTACCAGCATCCTCTTTCCCCTTTTTCTCCTATTATCTTCATGTAAAATTGCTGTGATTAATCTTAAATTAGGACTGAAACCATTTGAATTGGGGACTAAGTCTTCCTATGTGTTTGAACTGTGCTCAAACCAAACTGGCCTGGGTGTTACTACAATAAAAGGATATATTGATAGCCCAAAAATTATATTTGCATGATTTCTTAAATGAAGAAGCACCATTATGGCATCTCTTAGAGCTGAAAGAAAACTACACATGGCTGACACTAATCCATTCATGGTTTATGGACCCACACTCCTCCAGATAGTTTCACAAACTACATGATGTCCCTGGAATGCAGAACTTATTATTTTGATCTGAGTTATCCAGATGTATAAAAAAGAAAATATAAGATGACAGGGAGGCAGAAAGATTCCCTACTGGGTATGTATCTGAAAAGGGTCCTGTAGCCTGCTGATATCAACAAGAACATGACATATCCAGCAATGCTTGTTTTTTATTGGATCACGTGAATGAATTGATGCTTACTGTGAACCTCCCACTTTGGGGAGAAAGGAATCCCCTGGGGAGGACTACCTGTCTGTGTACAGGGAGTGTGCCTAGCATATTATGTGCATTACCAAAACACAGAGCCACAAAATTTAAGAAAAGTATTTGTGAACTGAACCACAGTGCAATGCTTTACCAACGTGGTCTTTCTACACCCCCTCCCCCCCCAAAAAAGGTTGTTACATTTAAAATTTGTTTCCAGTTACCTCCTCAAATTTGAATTCTGTTCTTAAGGCTGTGGTGACCTATATAGAAATGAGAAATTCTCATTAGCAGAATTGTGAAGCATCCAGAACTGGCAGTAACTGATGAGCAGAAGCCACAGCTGCAGCAGCACCCGACAGTTTCAAAGCTAAGCAAGGAAGTGCTTCTTTGTACTAAGACAAGAATGGGGGTGTCTTTTCAAGGGCTTAGAAAACATAGTATGGTATAAATGTGAAGTGCTATTATACAGAAATGAACAGGATTTAAAAAAAAAACATTAAAATTGAGGCTTTTATCCTCACACATATACAAGTGACTAAAACTGCAAGCAATCACCAAGAAGAACTTTCCCCAGCAGATCTCCTATGTTTACTATGGAAAGAAAGCAATCTATTTTGACACCAAGAATGTGGCATGTAAACAGAGCAGGAAGTGTTTCAGGAAGGGTATATTTCTATTATCTAGGAAACAGCATTAAAAGTTTAGATTCTCTATGGGCTTATAAAACTGCAATATATTTGTACACATTTCTGGATTTCATCATGCAAAAACCATTGCAAAAGTTTATAGATCTTCAGCAAAAGTCTGGAAAGTCTTCAATCAACAGCTAGACATGTAACTGGAACTAGGTATGTGCATGTCTTATTCCATCAAGTTGTCTTATTCTGGTGGCCACATATGGATCCAGAACCAAACAATCATTTTATCAAATATTTTCTACTAGACTAGAACAATGAGAACTCGACAGATCAGAGACTGTAAGCACTGATTGAAGCTCCCTGACCTTTTTGAAATAATATGCTTTGACTTAAGTTAAAAAGATGGAACACAGAAGTTCAAGCATTTTTCTGCCTTCTTACATCCTTTATTTGGTTTTTGCACTGAATCACTTAGGTCTGGCTATATAGGTTAGTTCTCCCATATAAAATGCCTCATATTTCTTGGCTCTTTTAACAGTCTGTTCCCTTCTGCTGTATATGATATAATGATCATAAAACCACTGGCATGGATTTTCTCCCATTCTAGCAGAGAACCTTCTCCTGGGGTATTCTAGAATAATCAACGAATACAGAAATTCCTTTTGCTCTGACAATGTCCAGCACTTCCTTATCAAGAATTTTCAGTGAAACCTGTGAGATCTGCTCCCTCTTTCCTTCCAGGTATATTCAAGATGCATGAATTGTTCTTCTACATAGGATTTGCTAGCATTTCCCTTTTTTATGCTAGGCCTCCATATATTTGTGTAACAAACCTATTTTTTACCCACTCCTTGAATATTAATTCTTATATTTTCTATTCTGTTGCATTCCATTTGTTCTGGCTGAAGTGCTTACTTCTGAGTACAAGGTAAAGGGTTGTTTTATATCACCTAGTTTGCAGTTGAGTGGTCCTAGAGAAACACAAAATAATATCTTCACATATTTCTGTGTGTATTTGAGTTTGGAAGAGAGTAGTCACACAGACTTTCACTCTAGAAGCTGATGGTCATTAATGCCTTAAAAAGCCACTTAAGTGATTTTTAGATTTTTTTTTTCATTTTCTATGTCTGCATACCACTTACTACAGCCCTGTCTTGACTAGACCTCTAAGATGCCAATTACTCTCAGTAATAGTTGCAGTTCTTTATCCTCCTGCCATTACCTTGACCGGTGTTTGAATTCTTACTTCAAATGCATACACTCTAAACTAGAGTGAAGTGCATCCTATCACTATCATATGTACTGGAGTAGTGTTTCTCAACCATTTTAATACCAGGGACAGATTTGTCGTCTTCCTAAACTGTGCTAGGGAGATCTCAGGGACCAGCCATTGCACATGCACCATTTTCAGGGTCAATACTGAATGCCCTCTTTTGTTTATCATTCAATGTCCTTATTTCCTCAGAAGTAATTAGTAGCAAACATCAAGACCATAATTCAGGAAAACACTTGCACATGAGCTTAAGTCTCATGGACTTTAATAGGGCATAAACACTTTATTGAACAAAACTGCTTTCCTGAACACTCTTTTGATAGGGATTAAGTATTCCTAGAAGGATTACCTGATAAGTATTTTTTATGGTTTCAAGACAAGGACAGCATCTAGCCACTCTTCCCATACATAATATATGTAGCATAACGTACACTCTATTTTGGACAGGAAATAAATTATGTGAATTACAGAAAAAAAGAATTTTCTGTTGCTGAGTGAGCAACACTATACATATAGTTGCATACATAAAGAGCACTGAGGGCAATAAAAATCTAGCTGGTTTTGAAACTGAGCTTGATAAATTCATGGATGGTATGGTATAATGGGACTGCCCAGTTTGGCAAATGACTGATCTTTGGGTCATGGTGGCAGCTATGTTGATGGGACAATTTATGGGGTGGGTTCTGAGTTATTATAGAGAAGTCTTTCTTGGGTGTCTGACTGATGAGTCTTGCTCCCATGCTCAGGGCTTAGCTGATTGCCATATTGGGGTTGGGAAGGAACCTCCCTCAGGAAAGACTGGCAAAGGTTCGGAGGGTGGGGGAATTGCCCTCCTGTGTAGCATGGAGCATGGCTCAATTACTGATGAATTCTCTGTACCTTAAAGTCTTTAAATCATGACTAGAGGAGTTTAATTGGCCAGAGGTTTATTGCAGGAGGGAGTGGATGGGTAATGTTCTGTGGCCTGCATTGCGCAGGAGGTCAGACTAGATGATAATATTGGTCCATTCTGACCTTAAGAGTCAATGAGTTCTCAGATATGGAGACAGCAGTGTGAAAAATTGTGCCACAAAATCTTGGGAACACTGTCCACATGAGGGAAAACTACAATGGCTCAATATCAGTAGCAGCACTTGATGAACAGCTAAGCTTTTCCTTCCATAGCTTCTTTTTCCTTCAGCTGAGGCCAGAAAATGCTTAGAAAAGGACTTGAGAGGCACTTGTCGCATATAGTTTCCTTGCAAGGTTCAGGTTAGGACTTTGTACAGGGAATTAGTAACATTCATTTGAGGGTTTTGAGTCCAATACTCAATTAACTGTATTTGTATATGAATGTGTTCATTAAGCCTCTACAAATTGTATTTCTTCTGCTAAACTTCAATCCATTTTAGAAACCTTTGCCCTCAGTACTCCTGGAGCAACATGTAGATCTCCCACATAAAACATTTTTTCATGTAATAACAAAACTAAAAATCCTAAGTAGTCTTTATTGAACTGTTCCTCTCCACATGTCTGGCTGCTGATACAGAAAATGTTCATTTCATTCCATGAGAGAATCCAGTAGGATAGCTCTGCATTGCACTGGAAGACTACATGATACAAGCATGATGGCCAAAAGAAAAACATTATAGCTCAAAAATGAAGAAGATTATGATTGAAAAGGAGTCTCTCACTGGGCATGTTAAAAGAATGAACCTAAAGCTGAGGCATGCTAATTGCCTCCTCTTCAGCAAACGTTTCCATTAGCAGTACACAAAAGAAATACTACTTTCTAAAGAGAAACATTTTTCTAAAAAATATTCTAAGGAAAATATTCATAAACTGCTTTTCACTATTCTTTCAAGTTATGTATGCAATCTATCTACATTGTGAGACAAGACTGTTCATCATATAAAACAAGGTTTATTGTGAGGTTACATTAAGCCAGTCAGACCCCTTACTGTGACAGTTCTCAAGCTTCTAGATAATGTGACCCTTGAAATGCATACCGCCACCAAACCTGCCGAGTCATGAAGTAACACAAAACTGACCGGATCAATTATGAAGAAAATAACCTGTCATTAACATCCTGTCCCAACTGTTCCATGCTGTCACAGGGACTGTTATTTATCCAAATTAAGTTACAGCCCACAGCTAGAAAGATTTCACCAAGAGTTAAGGCTTCATCATTAAGCATCCAGTTATCTCAATAGAAAGAGTCTATAGATGCTAACTGTGTTTAGACATTTCCAGAACATTCTTTTTGACTATGCTTGCTAAACAAATAGCAAATGAGTGAGTAAAGATGCAATGGGAACCTGACAAGAGAGCCGTTTATGAAGCATACACATACAACTATTTTCTTTTGTGCTTGCAAAGGCACAGGCATATGGATCTTAATAAATACATAGTAACACTCTGTAGATGCACAGGACTTTAAATTACAACCCAGTTAACAAAATTGGTGTTCTTGCACTTGGTTGTTATTGTTGTTGTATAATGGAAATAGCAAATCCACAGGAGACTAGAACACTGACAACAGGGAAAATTAAAACAATTAGATAGAAAAACCAATCATTAAAATTAGGTACAAAACTGAACATTCCACCACTCACAGAAAAATCCTGTTTACTGAATTAGAATGTGTTCAGGAATTAATCTAATCCAACAAAGACCTTCCCAGTAATAGTTTTGTTCTGTTCCCACTATAAAAGACTTGTTTGTAGAATTTTTTTTTTAAATACCTTAGCTAAACAGAGGACTTTTGGTCCTACTTGTAAATTACATTTTTGCAAGGGACTCCAATACAGAAAGTGGATATTTGCTTTACTTATTTGTAGTAAATATTTATATAATCATAGAAGCGTGTATACCTTGAGTTTCAATTCAAATCATAAGGTCAAGATCTCCAGCAATGCTGGATTATCCTGCTAATTTTCATGAGAGAATTGGAACATTCTACAATTAAACTATCTTTTGAACTAATTCCAAAACAACATTTACAACCCAGCAATTTATCATCTTTGCTGTGACATTATCTGAGAATATTATTCTCATTTGTGTATGTGTTATCATTTTTAAACTATTACTCTTCACTTTTTTCAAAAAAAATATTAGTTTAGTTAAAAGTATTGGCTGTAGGTTCAGAAATAATCAATGACCTGGAAGGTAACATGTTTAGTCCTTTGGGACTGATAGAACTTTTTTTTTTTACAAATAGTAGACAAAGATTTTCAGTAACTGCCAACATATTTGACTTGACTCTTTGGGTGAGAGACAAAGACTTGATTGTTTCAAGCGATCTGCAGTTTTGATTTTGAAGTGACTACTAAGATGCTATAGAAATTTGTTTCTTGCTGGCGTGGTGAATCTAATTTTTGGAATTAATCAACCAGTTTATAGGAATAACCTGCCCCACTCCTTGCAGTTTACCATCACAGAGCATTCATTTCTCAGGTGGTTCCCCCAGGGGCCAACGTCACAAACACCTGCGCATGCACATACACACATTTATAATTAAGTCTTGCAAGTATATAGGGAATCTAAATGATAAGAGAGAAAAACAGAACATTTTATTGTCAGAGCTATTTCTTAAAATTCATGTAACTCCCCGATTACACAGGATTGTATGGTCATTAAGTACCTAAATTCAGGAATAAGTCCCTAACTTCAGGAACTCTTGTCTGATATCTGAGCCCATGATGAAGAAGATTGCAATTTACTTATAAACATGAAAACTGTGCTCCAGCATACCTGTAAAATTTAGTGGAATCTCACTGACTCAGTGAGATGAAGTAATTAATTCTTCAGCACTCACTGTAGTGTATGCTGAGATAAAGTGATTGGTTTGTCTCCTTGTGCTATACATTTAACAAAATTTAAGAAGGTTTTTTTGGCCAGATATTGAATCTTGCATCTGAATCATTTAACTCCACGGGACTCTGAACTACCATATAAACCAATAAAGTGCTAAAAATATACAATTTCTGTTCTGGGCTATGATGATACTATAACTTAGGTACTAAAAACTAGGGTGAAAACAATATAGGTATGTGTTATATACCATTAACTCACATTTCTGCTTTTCAAAAACAGGAACTTAGCCATCCTCTAGATACTCCCTCTCAGTAAGTAGGGGAACAGTTACTATTGGCAACATTTCATTCTGGACAAATTCAAAAGAGAATAGTCTTTATTTTTTTCCAGAAGAACCTTCTTTATGTGATTAACAACAAATTGTTGGTGAAAATGGCCATGTTTTGTCAAACAAAAATATTAACATCAAAAGTTTCTAATTCTAAAGTGAAAATTTATAGTAAGCAGTTGTAGTATTGTGGGTAGCATCTGAGAAACAGTCTGCCTTGTTAAATAATATGCCTGCTCTTGAATTTTACAAACAGATTTTCCACAGTAAAAGTTATGGCTGTGGGTACCAGCACTGCAGTAAGTCATGCATCGCATTGAACAGTTTTCAACCGCAAAAAAACTTAAAAAGCTTACTGGCACTCTATAAAAAAAGATTTTCATGATCTTTCCAAAAACTGTTTTTGTACTTAATTGTTCTGTCATGTGCTATGAGAAGTGCTTCAGAAAATCTTGAAAATTCATCTTTCCATTACTGGAAGATGACCGTAACCTAAAATTTTAAATTCTAGAAAAGTGAAATTAGGCATTAATATTCTTGTAAGCAGTTGAAACTTACTCCTATTTTCCCTTATTAATTCAGATATCAAGATGGTTTTTCCCCTAAACTATTAAACATACAGCATGTATAATGATCAGGTTTTGTTTTGTTTTTTAATTCAGAGATTCAACTGTAAAATTCATTTGTGGGATGTTCCAGATTTTTTAAATAACTTTTGAAAAGGTCAGTTCTCAAAACAAATTATAATGATTTTTCTTTGCCTTGTGCAATATTTTCATTTAGAAAGGTTCAACAGTTGCTCACTATACATATTTAATTCCTATTTGGAGAGGTCACCAGTAACACTACACCCATAGTCATAAAGACAGAGTTTCAAGTCAGAAGAGACCAGTAAATCATCTAAGCTGCCTTCCAGTATATAACAGGCCACTAAACACCACTCGGCCACCTCTGCTACAAGGCCAACCACCACCATTACAGCCTTCAAGTAACTAAACTATTGCATACCACAGGTATATCTCCAAAACATTACAACAGCCCAAGTACATCATCATTCTAAAGATCATTAAATATCGCTGTACCTACAACTAGCATAAGTAAACACAATGAACTCAAAGGTATGAATACCACTGATTTAGAATACCTTTGAAAACATTACTGTTTGACTTTCTTAATTACAGCAACAGCTTTCACAGAATCTCAATTCTATCACTTGATCTGATATTGAATTGGTATTCAATTATCATTCAGTATCACAAAGTATTCTATAGTCTATGGCTTGTGTTACTAAGAAGTCAGACTAAATGACTAAGTTGGTTCCTCTCTCATCTGTTCCAGGTTTACATATCCCAGGATTGCATTAGCTCTTTTGGCCACAGCATCACACTGGGATCTTATGTTCAGTTGTTTAACCATCAGAACCCCCCAATTTTTTTTTAAGTCACATTGCTTCCAGGATAGAGACCCCATTCTGTAACTTGGCCCTACATTCACTGCATACATTTACATGTAGCTGTATTAAAACATATTTGCTTGCATTCAATTTACCAAGTGATCCAGATTGCTCTAAATCAGTGATCTGTCCTCTTCATTATTTGCTACCTCATCAATTTTTGTATCATCTGAAAACTTTATTAACAATAATTTATATTTTATTTCTGGTCACTGATGGACCTTAAAGAAGCAGTACTCTTCTGATTGTCTTTCAATCACCTGCACTGTGTGTTGCAGGCACATAGCTACTCACTTGGATTCTCCACTCATTTTCAGTTGTTTGGCTTTTAGGTTATAATTGTGGAAAACAATGTTCAGATCCAGTATTCAGATACCATAGTACTGATTGTATCAAAAAATACCTAGGTTTAGTACACTTGGATTGGCTAAATGTTTTTGAGAATGCCTGGTACACAATATTATGTTGTCTCAATGACATGACCAAAGGCTCTCATGCAGTCACCCAAATCTACTCTGTTTTCTACAGGCAAGAATCAGTGACATCAGCAGTTGGTGATGACAAACCACAATGTGTTTAAGAGGGTAGAGAATAAACACTGCTTCTAGACATGCTTGTGATCTAATTTTTGCTAGCATTTTTATACAGTTTCCTTTTTATGTAGTCGGCCACCAAATCACAGCCTATGTAATGAAAAAGACAAAAACTCAGTCTTTTTTGCAGCTATTTTATGCAGCATGGCTGTAGCTTTTTTCATGCCCCAAAGAAATCCAGACTTCATCACAAGATAAATCTCAGAATAAAAGACAGTGAACACCACAATGTTATTCTCTGTTCTATTTTGTGGTGTGCTTGGTGAGTTCCATCAGCAGCATGGTGTAGTCTGCAGTCAATTACACCTTTCAAGGACTAGGATTTCAGTTATTCGTTTGGGTTTTGTGCTGCTGAGAAAAATGAAGGTTACTCACCTTGGTGCAGTGGCCGGAGTTCTTCGAGATGCATGTCCCCAACATGCTCCACTACAGGTGCGTGGCTCGCCCCACACCTGGGTCCAGAGATTTTTCTATAACAGTGTCCTGGTTGGGGGAGGGGCACACCCCAGAGCAAGACAGAGTGTTTTTGCGCCACTGGTGACATGCGCCTCCCTCCCCACCTCAGTTCCCTATCCACCACAGAGACTGTAAGATAGGTATAGTACTACGAAGTGGAGGGGAGGAGGGAGGGTAGTGGAGCATGTCAGGGACACGCATTTCGAAGAACTCCGGCCACTGCACCAAGGTGAGTAACCTTCATTTCTTCTTCAAGACACGTCCCTGACTGCTCCACTACAAGTGAGCATTTAGCAGTTGTCCGCCAAGGTGGTGGGAACTTCGGAGGACTGTGGGTGTGACATTGTCAATACTGCCAGGCCAATAAAGGTGTCAGATCTGGAGAGTTGATCTATGGCATAATGTTTTACAAAAGTATCTGACGAAGACCATGTAGCTGCTTGGCAGATGTGAAGGACTGGAACATTACTGAGGAATGCCGTGGAAGTGGCAAGCGCTCTCGTGGAGCGTGCCCGAATGTTTTCTGGTGGATTAATGCCTGAGATTGTATAGGTTGCTGTTATACATGATGAAATCCACTTGGATAGCCTCTGTTTTGAGATGGGATCTCCCAGGGAACGTTCAATTCAGCCTAGGAGTCTTCCTAAAGTCCTTTGTCCTTTGGATATAAAAGGCCAGTGAGTGCCTCACATCCAGGGTCTGAAGAGTGGCCTATTGCAGCGTGGAGTGAGGCTTCAGGTAAAAGGTTGGAAGATGTATTGTCTGATTTAGATGGAACGAGGACGTAATCTTTGGGAGAAATATAGGGTGAAGGCAAAGGGATACTTTATCCTTGTAAAACAAAGTGTAAGGTGGACATGCCATTAAAGCTGCTAGCTCTCCCACCCTCCTTGCTGATGTGATTGCCACAAGGAAAGCAACTTTCATAGACATATGTAAAAGAGAAGCCGTTGCCAATGGCTCAAAGGGTGGTCTTGTGAGGACTCGCAGAACCACAGACAAGTCCCATGGGTGGGGAGGTGGATGGATTTCTGCATATAGGTTCTGCGATCCTGATAAGAAGCGCTTTACTGTTGGGTGGGCAAAAACAGAAGAATCCTGCACTGAGGTATGGAAGGTGGAAATAGCCGCTAGATGGACCCTTATGGTGCTCAGTGAAACGTTTGTTTCTTTTTGTATAAAAGATATTCAAGTATGTCAGGAAGAGGGGCATCAGCTGGGTTAATGGATCTTTGGGAGCACCAGATTGAGAAATGTCGCCATTTTTGAGGTAAGTGTGTCATGTTGCTGGTTTCCTGTTGTTTATTAGGACCTGTTTAACTTTTTCAGAGCGTTCTTCTTCTAGATGATCGAACCATCTAGGTACCAGGCCATAAGATGGAACCTCTGCAGGTAAGTATGGAATGTCTTCCTGTTGTTCTGTGATAATAGGGTTGGGGTGGGGGGAAGAGTAACTAGTGGTTTCATGGACATCTGGATCAGGTAAGTGTACCACGGCTGATGGGGCCAGGCAGGACTATCATTATCACCCTGGCTCTGTCGTGGCGGATTTTCCATAAGACATTGTTTATCAAGGGTATTGGGGGAAATGTGTAAAGGAGTGACTGACTCCAGTTTATAAGGAAGGCATCTCCCATGGATTGATGACCTATTCCGCCTCTGGAACAAAAACATTTGCATTTCTTGATTGCTGCAGATGCAGAAAGGTCTATGGCAGGACTTCCCCACTGGTGAAATATGTTCTGGAGGATGTCGTCCCATAGCTCCCATTTGTGTGGATCCATGAACCTCCTGCTCAGTGTGTTGGATAGTGGGTTGTGTCTGCCCAGTAAGTATATTACTGATATGTGGATACAATTCACGATACACCAGTCCTAGAGTTTTATTGCCTCTATGCATGATGGAGAACGAGTACCTCCCTGATGATTGATGTAATGCATGCGGGCGGTATTGTCCATGCAGATTTTTATTGTGTGTCCATATATGCTGGGGAGGAAATGATGACATGCATAGCGAACTGCTTTCAGTTCTAGGAGATTGATGTGTAATGATCTCCCTTGGGCCAACCATCGTCCCTGGGCAGTCTGATGCATAAGGTGTGCACCCCAACCAATAAGGGAGGCGTCTGTGGTAATAAGAAATTTGGGACTTTGTATGTCAAATGTGACCCCTTGATCTAAGTTGATGCTGCTTATCCACCAGGTTAATGATTGTTTGATCGTTGGTGGGATGGCAAGAGGGAGTTTTGGAAGATGGACGCGGCCTTGACATTGCTTTATAAACCAAATTTGGAGAGGTCCCATGCAGAGCCTTGCATGGTGGACAAGGTAGGTTGTGGCTGCCATGTGACCAAGCATCTGTAGGCATTTGTGTGGGGTTACTGTTATGGAATTTTGAAGTTCTATTGCTAAGTTCTTGATGGTGAGGTACCTCTGCTGTGGTAAGTATGCCCTCACTGTGATTGTGTTGATATGGACCCCAATAAAATGTACTTCTTGTGACAGCTGGAGGCAGGATTTTTCGTAGTTTATGGCTAGTCTCAGGGAGTGAAATGTATTCTCTGTTGCAATTAACGCTTGTTGATAGGATTTGGCTTTTATGAAGAAATCGTCAAGGTAAGGAAAAATTGTAACTTGTCGTTTTCATAGAAATGCTATGACAACTGTCATGAGTTTTGAAAATACCCTTGGGGCAGTGCAAAGTCCAAATGGAAGTACTGTGTACTGGTAGTGGGTCCGATGAAATTGGAACCTCAGGAACTTCCTGTGAGCAGGGTGGATTGGTACATGAAAGTATGCATCCTTGAGATCAAGGGACATCAACCAGTCCCCTTGTTCTAGGGATGGAATTATCGTGCCAAGAGTGACCATTTTGAACCTCTGAGTGCGAATGAACCTGTTGAGTGTGTGGAAATCTAAGATTGGTTGCTATCCGCCTGTGTGTTTTTCAGTGATGAAATAACGGGAATAGAAACCTCTCTTGTGGAATTGGGAAGGAACTTCCTCTATTGCATCAGTCTGTAAGAAGTTGAGTATCTCTTGCTGTAAAATCTGTACATGAGTGGGGTCCCTGAATAGGGACGGGGAAGGGTAATGAGGAGTGGGTTTGGATATGAATGGGATGGAACATCCCTTGCCGACAATTTCCAAAACCCATTTGTCGTTCGTTATGGCGCGATGGATAAATGGGTGCAAGCGGTGGCGAAAAACAGAGGTATTGATATTGGCACTGAAGGTGTGGAAGAGAGCTGGTTGAGCTGTCCCTTGATCAAAGCATCAAAATTGCTGCTTTGTGTTGTTCGCCTTGGGTGATGGAGGAGGTCTGTTTACTATGTCTCCGCCTGTTCTTCTGTCTTGGCCTAGATCTCACGTTTTCACACCATCAGTTTTGAAGACTGTGATTGTATTTATAACCATAAAATTGTTGTTTATTATATGGCTTCTTCAGAGCAGGGGAATATATACCCAATGTGCAAAGTGTAGCCCTGGGATCTTTCAGGGTGTGCATAACTTCATCGGTCTTTTCGGAAAAAAGCTCGTTTGTCAAATGGTAAGTCCTCAATTCTGTTCTACATTTGTTTGGGCAGATAGGTGGCATGGAGCCAAGACGATCTTCACATGACTATGGCAGTCCCAATCATTCGTGCCGCTACATCAGCTGCATCCAGGGAAGTTTGTAAGGCCGTGCGCACAATGAGATGACCTTTGTTTACCAGAGTGTTAAATTCTTGCTTTCTAGCCTCTGAAATAAAACTAATAAAATCCAACATTTTGGTGTAGATGTCATGATTGTAGTTGGACAGGACCGCCATATAGTTAGCAATTCTAAGTTGTAACGTAGCAGAGGTGTAGACTTTTCTGCCAAGGGAATCGAGCTTCCTTTCATCCTTGTCAGGTGGGTTGGACTTGGCACGGGATTGCCTGGAACGCTGGTTTGCTGCCTCAATGACCAAGGAGTTAGGTTGAGGGTGAGTGAAAAGGAATTCGTTGCCTTTGGGATTAATGAAGTATTTCTTCTCCATCCTTTTGTTCAATGGGGTGGCAGATGCAGGTCTCTGCCATATGGTAGATGCTGGTTCAAGGATTCCCTTGTCCATGGGGAGTGCCACTTTAGTCAATACGGATGATTGCAAGATTCTGTATAATTTATGTTGAGTGGAAGCTGTCTCTTGGGTGGGAATGTCCATACTTTGTGCCACCCTCTTAAAGAGCTCCTGAAATTGTTTAGCATCATCAGCCTTGGAGCTTTGGGCCAGACTATCTGGGATATCAGTTTGCTCCGGGATAGTTTGACGTAGTTGATTCAGATTTATGGGTATGTGAGGTTGGAACTGCTGAGGTGCAAGTAGTGTTGGTTGTTGGCTCGGTAGTGGCAGCTGCGATGAAGATGGCATAGGTGGCACCATGCCATATTGATGCCAATTATTCTACGGAAACCAAGGAGTACAGAATGGTTGGTTTGGTGCCCATTGAGGGTATTGCAATGGGTAAGCTGCATAAGGCTGTGTAGTTTGTTGAGACTGCTGCAATGGCAGTGTTTGGTCAGCAGAGGGAGTCTGAGCATGGTCAGATATGAGACTGGCTAGAGGAAATTGACAATGGTGAGAAGCATTCAGCAGATGTTTCTGAGCCAAAAAGCTGAGAGATGGGAGAGGAATGCATAGGTGACAGGTCCCTTTTGTCATTATAATGTGACTTTCTGTCACGTTTCTTTGGGGCAGCCTCTGTAGGTCCAGGGTGTTGCAGTGTTTGCATCAGCACCATCTGATCCGCTGGTGCCTGCGGTGGTTGGTTGATTGTAGGGATCAGCATAGGTGCCATTTGGTGGAAAACCTGAGCCGGCGCCAGGGGGGGAGGGCAACGGTGCTGAGGGCACCAGGAGAGTAGCAACAGTGCCGAGGCGGCCATTGGCGGCACGGAGGCGTCCACTGGCAGTGCGGAGAGTGGCAGCGGTGCCACTTTTGGCGCTGCTGAGTTGTGCGCCACTTTATTTTTATGCCCGCGCTGGGAGGGAGTGCTTTGTGGGCAATCACCCTTCACAGGTGTAGTCTTGCCCGAGGACTTCATTGCCTCAAGGGCATTGTCAGAGTGAACTGTGCTCCCTGACTTCTTGGGGAGCACAGGAGACGACTGCTGGGAGCTCCTCTTATGTGTTCCTTCTGAGAGCTGTGGAGAAGGACCGGGATCGGACATCAGTTGGAGCAAGCCCTCCATAAGTAAAAGTTTTAATTTCCTCTCCTTCTCTTTTCTTGGGCAAGAGGTAAGGTTTTTGCAGTGTTGATACTTGTTGGTGGGATGAGCTTCACCCAGGCACTTAATAAACTTCAGGTGGCCGTCAGAGGCACATCTTTTAAAGCCCGGAGGAGTCCGCATGTGAATGAAAATGTTAATGAAATTGGTCTTTCATATTTGTTTGAAGGTAGTGAGCTTTCTTTGAAGGGTAGGTAAAGGGTTTGAGGAACTGCTGCAAACTCCGTCCAGCAGTTGGAGCAGTAAGGATAGAACTGAGGTGGGGCAGGAGGCGCGCATCACCAATGGCACGAAAACACTCTGTCTTGCTCTGTGGCACGCCCCTTCCCCCACGGGGACACTGCTACAGAAAAATCTCCGGACCCAGGTGCGGGGCGAGCCACACACCTGTAGTGGAGCAGTCGGGGACACTGCTCGAAGAAGAAGTACAGCTTCACCATCAATGCTGCACAGTATTATCTTGAACCTCATCTTGAACTTTCGGTAATATGAAATTTTAATCTAGTTGCCTGAAGTGTTCATTTTTGTTTCCACTGTCCCGTAAGGAACTTTTTCCAGCTTTTTGACATAGAACCTATGTATATGCTTATTAACACCTGCACTGCTTCCTTCCTTCTCTAGCTGTTTTCTTAGAAGATAAAGCACCCTAAACCTATCTAGATTCCTTAGGAGATCTTAGAAGCAATAGCTGTGTCAAGTGTTAGCACTTTTGCAAATGTAACTTGGTGCATTCATGTTGTTTGGGATAATACAAGTGGAAATGCTTAAGTTCCAAAGGGATAGCTGTGTTAGTCTAGTCCAGCAAAAAAATAAAACAAGGAGTCGTGTGGCACTTTGAGACTAACAGACTTATTTTTCGCATCACATCTAAAAATTTCTTCAGTTTACTATTGTAGAATAATTATGGATTATATAATAATGTAATATATTAGAATTACACTAGCTGTAATCCATCAAAAATGATGGGAGAAAACCAAAAGGGAAATTTATGAAATACTTATATTAATCAATTAAAAGCTCTTTAATTACAACATTTTTCACAAAAGTTCTATGGTCAGCTAAAGCTTTCCCTTGGTAGTTCATATACTTCACGCAAACTTTCAAATTCTCATCGTTTCTTCCCTGAGTGAGCACCACATACACTTGTCTGAAGAATCAATGTGAAATACTGGAAACAGCTGAAAGCAGAGCTCAGAGGTTTATAATTTTGACAACTTCTAAAGGGGTAGTTGTGTCACAAGAGTGAACCACCCCTGGGTTTCACTGGCTGTTACTGTCCAGTTTTTAAATACTTAGCCATTTTACCTTTTTGAATTACCATGAGGTATGCAGCTAGAATAAGGCATCTATCTGTGCCATGCCCAGACTCCCAGGCCATTGTGATGTCAGAGGTGACTCAACCATTTGCTTCCAAGGAGCAATTGGCTGAGTCACCTCTCACACCACAATGGACTATCAAATGGTACACTTCACATCATGCATGCACATAGCAAATTAGGACAATTGATATCATACTGAATTAATTAGATATCATATAATTATATAATATAGAAATATAATTATATTGTAATAATTACTATTGCATTAACACTATTACATTATACTATATATACACAAGCCATGCTATATTTTATATACTATATAATATTAATACTATACTATAATAATATTTACTATTTGTAGCAGAGAGAGGTCATCGTGCCCAGCACAGGGGACCGACAAGCTCCTGAACTCCCCCTACTGGGCAGAAAAGCATCCTGCACAGGACCCAGCCTGGGAACCCAAGGGTTGAGCCAGGGGAAGGGGGACTGGATAAAAAGACGGACCAGTGACTCACAGGGGGAGCCTTTTAGGAGACAAACTGACTGGCCACCAGAGCTCCAGCCTGCAGAGAGACCCGAAATCCCTCCTGCAGTAATAGAGGAACCCTGGTGGGACCAGGAGGCAGGCCCTGACCTATATTTTTCACAAGGTGAGGGCTTAGAGGAGTCACCTTCTGCAGAGGGGTTGGAGAACCAGGTAGGGGGACAGACCACAGAGGGACCCTGTGACCGGGAGGACTTACCCTCTGCTGAGGCCCTAGAAGATCCAATGGCGGCTGGTCCTTGTGACTTGGAAGAATTACTGCTGGTGGATGGCTCAGAGGAGCTACCAGACCTACCATCTATAGATAGTGAAGGCTTAACCGGGCTTCCACTGGCTGTTTACCCGGAAGTGGAAACAAGTCAGTTGAAAGTCTGTGGGTTAAATTTAGAGGGGAGAGCAAAAAGGGGGATGTCGTGGTGGGTGTCTGCTATAGACCACCAGATCAGAAGGAGGAGGTGGATGAGGCATTCTATGGACAACTGGCAGAAGTTTCCAGATCACAGGCCCTGGTTTTCATGGGGGACTTCAATTACCCTGACATCTGCTGGGAGGCCAACACAGCAGTGCACAGGCAATCCAGGGAGTTTTTGAAGCGTGTTGAGGACAACTTCCTGGTACAAATACTGGAGGAACCAACTAGAGGCCTTGCACCTCTCGACCTGCTGCTCACAAATAGAGAAGAATTGATCACAGAAGTAGAAGTGAATGGCAACCTGGGTAGCAGTGACAATGAGATGACTGAGTTAAAGATGCTGCTTAAAGGAAAGAAGGAAAGAAGCAAAACGCAGACCCTGGACTTCAGAAAAGCAGATTTTGGCTCCCTCAGGGAACTGATGGGTAGGATCCGTTGGGAGGCTGATCTGAAGGGGAAAGGTGTCCAAGAGAGCTGGCTGCATTTTAAAGAAGCCCTACTAAGGACACAGGAAGATACCATTCCAATAAAGTACAGCAAATGTGGAAGGCACCCAGAGTGGCTTAACAGAGAGCTCTGCACTGAGCTGAAGCATAAAAAGGAATCTCACAGGAAGTGGAAGCTTGGACAAATGATTAAGGAGGCATATAGAGACATTGCTCGGGACTGCAGGGATAAAATCAGAAAGGCCAAAGGACAAATGGAGTTGCGGCTAGCAAGGGATGTGAAGGATAATAGGAAGGGGTTCTACAAGTATATCAATAACAAGAAGAGGATCAGGGATGGTGTAGCTCCCTTACTGAATGGGGCAGGTATCCTCGTGACAAAGGATGAGGAAAAAGCTGAAGTGCTCAATGCTTTTTTTGACTTCAGTTTTCACAGGCAGGGTCAGCTCCCAGCCCATTACACTAGGTACGGTAGATTAGAGAGAAGAAGAGAGGCCCTTGGTGATGGAAGGTCAGGTTAGGGACTACTTAAAGAAGCTAGATGTGCACAAGTCCATGGGACCAGACAACCTGCATCCAAGGGTGCTGAGGGAGCTGGCTGATGAGATAGCAGTACCGTTGACCATTATCTTTGAAAACTCATGGCAAACAGGGGAGGTGCCAGAGGACTGGAAAAAAGCAAATACAGTGCCAATCTTCAATAACTGGAAAAAGGAGCATCCAGGGAATTACAGACCTGTCAGGCTCACCTCAATCCCTGGAAAAATCATGGAACACCTTCTCAAAGAATCCATCCTGAAACACTTGGAGGAAAACAGAGTGAGCAGGAACAGTCAGCATGGATTCACCAAGGGTAAATTATGCCTGACCAACCTCATCGCCTTCTATGATGAGATGACTGGATTTGTGAATGCAGGAAGAGCCGTTGATGTGATATACCTCGACTTTAGCAGGGCTTTTGATACAGTCTCCCACAGCATTCTCATTGGCAAATTAAGGAAGTATGGGTTGGATGCGTGGACTGTAAGGTGGATAAAGAACTGGCTAGATCAACGGTTTCAGCGTGTAGGAATCAATGGCTCCATGTCAAGTTGGTAACCAGTAACATTTCAAGTTGGTAACCAGTGGTGTCCCCCAGGGGTCGGTCCTAGGGCCAGTTCTGTTCAACATTTTCATTAATGATCTGGATGATGGGATAGATTGCACACTTAGTAAGTTTGCAGATGACACCAAGCTGGGGGGAATGGTAAACACCCTGGAGGGCAGGGACAGGATTCAGGGAGACCTAGACAAATTGGAGCAGTGGGCCAATAGAAATCTCATGAGGTTCAACAAGGACAAGTGCAAAATCCTGCACTTGGGACAAAAAAACCCCCATGCACTGCTACAGGCTGGGGAGTGACCAGCTAAGTAGCAGCACTGGAGAAAAGGACCTGGCAGTCATGGTGGATGGGAAGCTAGATATGAGTCAGCAGTGTGCTGTTGCTGCCAAAAAGGCCAATGGCATACTGGGCTGCATCAGAAGAAGTGTTGCCAGCAGATCGAGGGATGTGATCATTCCCCTCTATTCGGCACTAGTGAGGCCACAGCTGGAATACTGTGTCCAGTTTTTGGCTCCCCACTACAAAAAGGACATGGACAAATTAGAGAGAGTCCAGTGGAGGGCAACCAAAAAGATCAAAGGGCTGGATGACAAGCCCTATGAAGAAAGACTGAAGGAACTAGGCTTATTTAGCCTGCAGAAGAGAAGACCGAGGGGGGATTTGATTACAACCTTCAGCTACCTGAAGGGATGCTCCAAGGAGGATGGAGTTCGCCTGTTCTCAGTAGTGACAGAGGACAGAACGAGGAGCAATGGTTTCAAGTTACAGCTGGGGAGGTCCAGACTGGATATTAGGAAAAACTTTCTTACTAAGCGAGTAGTGAAGCATTGGAATAAGCTACCTAGGGATGTGGTGGAATCTCCGTCTTTGGAGGTGCTCAAGGCCCAGCTGGACAAAACCCTGGCTGGGATAATCTAGTGGGAGTGGTCCTGGTTTTTTGGCAGGGGGTTGGACTAGATGACCTCGTGGGGTCCCTTCCAACCCTATGATTCTATAAGAGGAAGAGGACTACGGGACCCAGGTAACCTGGAGGGAAATGGGAGGAAGTAGCCCAGGGACAGCAGGTACTTGCCCAGCTGTTTTGGGGTCAATGTGTTTTGGCAGGACCCCCGCTGACCTAGTGGCACACTGTTCTGCCACTGTTAGGGCTCTGGACTGGAACGCAGTGGAGTGGGCAGGCCTGCGTTGCCTCCCTCCCCATCACTTTCCAGGTGCTGTGACTGTGCAGCCCGGCCCTGCAGGCCAAAGACTCAATTGTTTGTGGTGCCTTACCCTGCCCAAGGCACTGAGAGGCCAAAGACTCTTTTGCTTGTGGTGTCTTACCCTGCCAAAGGATTGAAGGGCAAAGACTCCAAGTCATTAATGAACATACTGAATAGCACTGGACTCAGGATTGAATCCTGAGGGATCCCTACTAGATATATTCTCCCAATCTGACAGCAAACTGTTCATAACTACTCTGAGTATGGTTTTTCAACCAGCTGTACACCCACCTTACTTTAATTTCATCTAGACCACATTTCTCTAATTTGCTTATGAGAATGCCATGCAGAACTGCCAAAAAACTGCCAATAAAATCAAAGTACATCACATCTACTGCTTCCTCCCATCATATCAGTCAGTCAGCCTATCAAAGAAGGAAATTATGATTTGCTCTTGACAAATTCATGTTGTCTAGTCCTTATAGCCCTAGTATCCCCCAAAAGCTTACAAACTGATTCATTAAGAAGTTGCTCCAGTATCTGACCATACTGAAGTTAGGCTGACTTAGCTATAATTTCTCTGCTCCTGTTCCCCTTTTTAAAGATAAGTATTATGTTTGTCCTCCAATCTTCTGGCACCCTTCCAATCCTCTGAGGTCTCCAAGATAACTGCTAATGGCTTCAAGTTTGCTTCAGTCAGTGTCTTAATTACTCTAATATAAATTTCATCAGGTCTTGACGACATTAATTCGTTTAACTTATCTAAGTAGTCTTTAATGTTTTTTCCCCTATTACGGCTTGTATTCCTTTCCACAGCTGTCAATAATAGTGTTGAATATCTGATAATTATTAATCTTGTTAGCAAAAAAATGAAGCAAAATTGGCATTAAGCATCTCTTGATGTCATCAGTTATTAACTCTCCTTTCCTATTAAGTAGACGCCCTATACTTGCTCTCATCTTCCTCTTACTCCTAATGTACTTAACCTATTTTATTGCCTTTAGACCTTTTATGTCCCTTGTCCCTTTTTCAGAATTTTACGTGAACCAAAAAAGTCAATAAAAATGCAGTCTTGAGTGGAACAAAAGTGTCCCTTCAACCTGAAATGTTTCACATGCAGGTACTGAATTTTTTTTATTTTTTTAAATAAAAAGCAAGGGCAATGAAGAGCTACATTCCCAAAGGAGGAGCGAGTGAAGATGTCACCTTTTATCCAGTAAACCAGTAGTTAGCATACAGATGGGGGATGTAAGAGACACACATTCAAAACTCCATTCCAGAGCGAGGAATCATAGAATCATAGAAAATGGAAGAGACCATGAGAAGTCATCAGGTCCAGTCCACAGCACTCATGTCAGGATCAAGTACCCTTTTAAACTATCTCTGACAGGTTCTTGTCTAACCTGTTCTTAAACACTTCCAATAATGGAGATTCCACAACCTTCCTAGGCAACTTATTCCAGCTGGTAATCACCCTAATAGTCAGGAATTTTTTTCCTGAATGTCAGACTTAAACCTCCCTTGCTGTAATTTAAGCCTATGACACCCAGATTCTTTTCACAGTATTCCTTCCTAAGCAATAATTGCCCGTTTTGTATATGTGCAATGGATTGTTCTTTCATATGTGGAGTACTTTCAGCACCGGCGCTAGGGTTTCTGGGGCCTCCCCTGCAGTGCAACAGCTTGATTATGGCTAAGCAGACGAGTGACATCAGCAGTGCAGCGCATTTTGTTGCCCCTCAAACGTCAGCGTCCCCCTGCAATGCTTACCACACTTACCATGTTGCGCCAGCCCTGAGTACTTTGCACTCGCCTTTACTGAATTTCATTCTGTTTATCTTAGACTATTTCACCAGTTTGTCCAAATCATTCTGAATTGTGATCCTGTCCTCCAAAGCACTTGCAACCCCTCCCAACTTGGCATGATGGGCAAACTTTTTAAGTGTACTTTCTATGCCATCATCTAAATCATTGAACAGAACCAGACCCAGAACTGATCCCTGCAGTACTGTCTTCTATGTGCTATTTGCCACTGTCTGAATCTTAACAACTGCTCTGATTTGCTATTACTGTCTGACCTGTTCCCATGTCTTACACTCCCTTGTATTTATTTTCATCCCATTCTGTAAGTTGCCCTATCTTCAAAGCACCTGATGAAGTGGGATTTTCTCCCACGAAAGCTCTTGCAGTAAATAAATCTGTTAGTCTTTAAGTGACCCAGGACTCCTTGCTTCTTTTTCCACAAAAGGTCACCCTATCTGAGATGCCCTCCAAAGGCTGTAAGTAACCACACAGAGACCAATCCAGAAAGCTTCCTCTTCACAAAATTTGGTGGACTCACAAAGGAAGTCAAGTCACTACCTGAGAAATGGACTGCTCCTTTACTGCCAAAGCACTCATCTTGGAAAGATAAATCCTCTCCATCATTCTCTGTAATCTACATGAAGCTGCTGAGAGAAATTGTGAGAAGTCATAGTCTTGAATGCCACCAGCACATGAGATCTGCATTTCAGTGACTTATTCTAAACACCCCAAATGTCCTATCTGAAGGTGCCCCTGAATACAAGAATAAATTGCCTTTTCAATTATTTTTGTGTCTTAGAACATCACAAATGTGAATTTTCTTTATATTAGCTCCTTAGTCTAGAAAAATTAAACTAGCTAGAACCCAAACTACGTGACAATGAATAAAGAAGTGGGCACAACTGAGCACATAAACTAGGAAGCTGTTAAATAAATCATCCTAGAAACAGATCCAATGTCTTGGTTTGGAGCTCCACTGTAGATGCTCTATATTTGGAGCATAATATATCAAGAATTACCTCTTGTAACATGACAAAAATCATTACAGAATAAATATGCAGTGTTCAGTAAATGCAGGGAAAAACATCTTAAAAGCAAAAGAAAAGCTTCCTAAATTATACTGGAAAGTGAAGAGGCTTTAAGTACCTAACTTACTTTATAATGGCCTATAATTAGCAGTGTTTGAAACCACTTCCCTGTTTAAGTTTGCATGAGTAACTCCTAAAAGGATATGCAGAACTGTTGTGCAGGGATGTGGATGTACACATACACACACACACACACACACAAATATATAGACACAAGTGTTTTTTATGTATCTTAATTCCTGCTTCCCCCCGTTTTGTTATTGTCATTAAACAGATTATATGTTTTCTCAATTAGTGGGGGAGCAGGGAGTCTTCAATAATACACATGCCACACAACCATCTTTCGACCATAATGTCGCAACAACACTCTATCTAGCCAAGGAAGGCACAACACAACTCCCTCCACCCAGGAATACCACACAAAGAAGCTAATTCCCCTTGCTTTTACACTGGTGTAATGTCATTGAATTGTGTAGCACTGTTCCTCATTTATAAGCCAATACAAGTAAGAGGAAAATCAGGACCTGAAAGCCTTGCTGAAGGGGGTCTCTGAAGAACAATGCAAGACATACTTACTAAGATCTGAATGCAAAATTACCAATCCAGTCAGAAAGGCAGAGCAACATAACAGTTAATAGCTTTCCATCATAATCCTACCATCCTTGAAAACACCTCCACTTACTTATTCTTCTCCCATGATGGCGGCTTTCATTTCAGGGAGTCTACAATCAATGCATGCAGCTTCAGAAAACAAGAGTGTTTAGGTACATATTATTGTTGCAGAAAGGAAAATATATTGTGATAGTAACAATCTGTCTACAGTTTAGAAGTTCTTTATTACTCTTTTGGTCCATCTGCAGCCTACACTGAACTGAATTTTTTATCAACAAGGAGTTGTGTGGCACTTTAAGACTAAAATGCAAAAAATAAATCTGTTAGTCTTAAAGTGCCACACAACTCCTTGTTGTTTTTTCACTGGACTAGACTAACACGGCTATCCCTTTTAAAATTGAATTTTTGTCACCATGATTTTTATACTACACATGATTTGTGCCTGTACAGCTGAGGTCAGATTTGGGCCCTATGACTCTATTAGCATAAGGTCACATATGATTACTGAAGTTTGTCTTTTCTTCTTTAATAATAATAATAATTATGTTAAGCATTATATTATAATTTTAAAAGGGCTAAGCAAACATCAATTGATGAATAATAAAGCAATGATAATGAACTATTTCTGGGAGCAATTCCATTAGTCTTTTTTCTGAAAGTAATCATCTCTCTTTAAAATGTATATTTCAATATTAGTCAGGACAGTAAAACTCAGCTGTATTGCTGTGCTTGCTGGCAATCACTGCACCTTGGCCTCTTGCAGTTTCCATGATAGATGCTGTATTCTTCCACTATTTATTTGTTTTCAGTTTAGCATTGGTAGATGTCTATTGACAGTTTAACATGCTTTAATATCATTCCAACAGCTGACATTATTTGCAAAAAGTGATTGGATAAAGCGGCAACATTAATGCTACCATAATATGATTCATTTAGACCTTCAGCAAATTACCTGAATGCAATTATATGAATAATCTTAGCAGTTAAATCCTACTTTTATTATGAAAACTGAAATAAAAAAAGGCATTTAACACTTTGGCCATTGCTCCATTTCTGTGACAGCCCTTCTGTCTGTGGACCATGTCAGGTGTGCAAAATTCAGGAAAAATTGATAAAAAATAGAGACACACCCCAAATTGGTATTTATTTTAAGTTTAGAGTTCACCCATCCAGTAACAAAATAAGCCATTGTATCACCACAGTGGTTAACAAGTAGTTAGGCAATTTAGCCCCTATCACCAGCCAGGAATCAGGCCTTTATGATTCATCTGCTTTTCAGTAGCTTCATCATATACGAAATTCTTTTAATCCCAGGATTAGCCACCTCCCCAAATCTATACAAATCAGACACTAGCTAAAATCACAATTGCAGCCAACCTTTAGTAACTAAAAATTAAAAGTGTATTTATATTAAAAGTTATTAATTGTTTAAAGGAATCATATACATTACAATTGATTTCAAAGCTTACAGGTTAAGATAATAGCAATGATGTTAAATCTGGTAACATGTACCAAGTCCCTCTGATTTATGAAAGGAGGCTTGTGGTCATTCAGTTCTTTGTTCAAACTTCTTTAGAAAAATCACAATCCAGAGATGAGACACAGGAATGAAGACAAAGCAGTAATGTCACAGCTTGGAATTTATAGCTCTCTTCCTGTGTACAGACAATTACTGGGAATAAATGGGGTTTTAGATCATATGTCCTTATATGCTTTGCTGAATCATACAGATAGCAAATGACAACACACTATCTGAGGCATCCCCAGAAACAGCCCACTGAAGAGCTGAAGGTCCATCAACCAGTGATGGCTAGTCTTACAGTAAATTTGTCTGGTAGGAGTTACCAAAGAAAAAAACATATCTGAGATACAAACAAACAACAAAGCCTCATAACTTCATACAATGAGGATACTTGCATATAATCGTACTCAGAGTACAGTATAACTTTTCAAATGATATCTTATATGACATAACTTTGTACAAGATTTGTCTCAACTGAGTACAATACTAACAACAATGATATAAACGGGCATCTTCCTTTTCATACAGCATCACACTCTTCTCATTGAATAATGGGCCCATTCAGTCCTTGGTCTTCCCCTTGCTTTTCTAATGCACTTGTAAATATTTCCTTGTTATCTTTTATGTCCCTATCTAATCTCATTTTGTGCCTTGGTCATTCTAATTTGTCCCTACATGCTTGTGTTCTGGGGTATTTTTATATTCATCCTTTATAATATTATCTAGTTTCCACTTTTTGTAGTATTCTACTCAGAGTCTTAGATCATTGAAGATCTCCTGGTTAACTTTGGGTGGTCTTTTACCATACACCCCATCTTTCCTATGTATTGGACAGTTTGCTCATGCTCTCAGTCATGCCTCTTTAAAAAGTGCCAACTCTCCCAAACAGATTTTTTCTCTTAGACTTGTTTCCCCACATGACCTTACCTATCAGTTCTCTGACTTTGCTAGAATTTGCCTTCTTGAAGTCCAATATCTTTATTCTGCAGTGCTCCCTCCTACCACACCTTACAATCATTATTAACTCTATCATTTCATGATAACTTTTATCCAAGCTGGCTTCCATCTATGTATTCTCAATCTGTCTCTGTTTGCCAAAATAGAACCTCATAGTGTGTCTACCCTAAAAACTTGCTCCACCTCCTATAACAAAGTCATCTCCAACGCATTCCAGTAACTTGTTTGACAATCTGTGCCCTGCTGTCATATTATTATTAGACTTTTCCATCTGAGGTACCCACAACACCTTGTCCAGTTCTGGGAGATCTGCTTATCCAGGTCTCTCAAATCCAAAACACAGTTGATATCTACACTCATCACTGAGGTCTTCTTACTTCCATTTTATAAAGCTGCAGCTGAGGTGATCAGGCTCAACTGCAGGGGAGTGCATCCGAACACTAAAGTATATAATTATAA